>VXAV01008672.1:338581-350836 GCA_013399715.1 Alectura lathami
ACCACACATTGGAGATCTTGAAGAAAATCAAGAGAACACTGAGAAAATACTGACATTTGTAACTGCAGTCTTCAAATATATTTTCCTTTAGGCTGCACATGCAGCAAGTGAGCAAACCACTTCTCTCTGAATTGTGTTCTTTCCCCATGCTTCCCCTCATGCTGCATGTGCTCTCTGGTTAATCTAAAGGCTTTCAGTAAGCCTGTGCATAGAACGTAATGTAATCTGGAAAATAGTATATGATGATAACCCTTGGAAACAGAATAGGATAAGAGTATGAGTAGAAGCTTAGCATAGATGGGTAATCGATACAGACAGCTTATATCAACTTATATCAACAGTTTGAGCTGGGCTAACTGGAATGTAGGTGACCAGAATATAATGGAGGTGGGAGAAAAATGAGCTTGGACCTTCTACATGCAAAAAGTCTGGTGGAATGGCCTGATTGTGAAGTTGAGAGTAAATGTGATGTTTTAAAATTATTTATGTAAAGAACTACAATCATATCATATTATTTTATATCAGTTGAGGTATTTCACATGAGTAATTAGACTGAAGGGGGGTGTTGCCTTGAAGTATGGTATGTCTGATTCTGGTCCTGTGCAGATGTTCCCGTTCACAGGTACTCTGGTTAGTGTGGGGATCAGCAGTGCCTCCAAATTAGATTCTACGGAATATTTTTCTTGTTGACCTCCGTGGTTTGGTTGTTCTCCCTTCAACACCACCATCACAAACTAAATAGTTGGGAATTGTTTCTGTGGGATTGCAGGTTAACAGAAGTTGGAAACTTCATAAAGAACAGTATTTTCTCTCTGTAACCATGACTTGAATGCAAAATAGTGCTCCTAGTTAGAAGTGATGCTTTTGCCTGCATCACCTACATTAGTGTGGTTTTTTTTTTCCCCCCTCTCCTCCTCTGTTTCCTACTGTTTTTGATTTTTCTCTTTCAGTAATGAATCATAATCCACATTTGTTCTTTTCAGTTTTCAAAGTGATGTACATCAAGGTCACTTGCCTTCTTAAAGCCATGACACCTTTGGGGATAAAAACAACATGGGAATGTTTGTTTTAGATAACTAAAATAAACAAAAAACTGGATTATCCAATTATTGTTTATCCAGGAACCGGGTAAATCCAGTTCCTAAATATTTTGCTACTTAGCTGAGCCTTTTCTTACATTTATTATCTAGCAAAATTAGCGTGTTTACAGGCAAACAAAATGTTGAAAAGACCAATCAACAATACAAGAAGAAACATGTTTTCAGTAAGGTTTGCAGAATAGGTATCTGCATTTTGCAAGTTTTTCTATTGACAACATTCCAGGAGACTAAAATGGTAATAGCTAAAATTAATTAATCTTTCTCTTGGGTTTAAATGTGAATTAGTGAACAGTGACAGTATCAAAGAACAGCATTTTTGATACTGTTTTTGTAACGCATAATAGTGAGGTCTGAAGAAAGGTGAAGACTCTTATTAATAGTATTTTTTTCTGAAATATGTCTAAGTAAGTACTTGTCTCATAAATTTTGTGATTCTCTTGTGACAGTACATTCATTTAGTCTGGTGTAAATGTTACAATATTTGGCTTTTCATGGGTGAATTGGGCACTGCATTTCTCAACCAGTTGAATTCTGAACTTTATAATTTTGTTGTCGTAATGATTAGATTAATAAACAAAATACATAGCTGATCAGAATCATATATAACATATGGATTGCTATAGATAGTATTCTTTGTCTTTATTTGTCAATGTTGCATTTGATATTGTTGTAAAGTCTCCATGAGAAGAAAATTAACAAGTGGCAAAATAGCCATCTGGCCTTGCTCTGGTTCTGTTGGCTTAGAGGAAAACTGTGCCAAACTGAAGTTTGTTGTTGCTACTTCCCTTAGAGAAATTTGGTTGAAAAATAGAGGACTCACTTCAAGAGCATGTCAGTCATACTTCTTTGTCATAGTTAAGTTGCATGAGCCTTCTTAGACTAAGAAAAGTGTAGGTGCCTCAACAGGATGCCCTGTTACATGGCTCTGTAAGAGGAGTGCAACCTGTACGGTGCTGGTCAGCCACCGTGTGTTTGGGCATGGCACCCTGAGAAAAGGAGGTGAAGTGGCCTCTGTTCACCCCCAAGGGAACTGTGCTTGAATGCCCTATAAATCAAAAATATGTATGTTGCAGATTAAGGTAGAAAATATGTTTGTTACAGTTCTTTTACGCTTAGTACATCCCGTGACTTTCACTGTCACTGAGCATCTCCTCGAGAGCTGTATTTTTAACGTTTATTTTAATGCATTCTGGTCAGCATCACTTTACAGGATAGCACCTTGACAAGAATGTGTCTATGTGTGTGCCTCTGACCTTATGTTGTTTTTCTTGGTTATTTCCAAAGGTGTGTGATAGAAAAGGCTATTGATGGGCAGACTGTGTTCAAACTCACAATCTCTGAGAAAGAGACCATGTTTTATTATCGCACAGTAAATGGTTTGCAGCCACCAATAAAAGTAATGACACTGGGGAGAATTCTTGTGAAGAAATGGATTCATCTTAGTGTGCAGGTGAGTAAAAGAAAAAACCTTTTTAATATTTGTGGAAATACAGCATTTGTGTGAGAATGGTACAACTCTGTAAATATATTCACTAGAAAGGGTAAGCTGGGGAATGTAACAGAACTCCTGAGTTGTGTAGGTAAAGATCTCAATTTCAGAGTGCATTTTGAGTTAATTACTAATTTAGCACTGGGAACAAATGCTGCACACATTCTGCTGAGCAAATAAGACTGAAGATTCTCACCCTTAAGAACAGGAGTATTTGGAGTGAAGAAAAACTACTTATTCTAATGTTAGCAAAAACTCTTGGACCTCTGAAATTACTCCCTAAAAAAGACAATATCATCCTTATGCATGCATTGTAATGTACAGAGATGTGTCCCATTTAATTCTTAAATCTTCTTGCAGTGCATGTAAGTAAACATGTATAAGAGTTTCTTCAGGATCAATCACGCTAATTAGTTAAAAATCTATTTCCTCTTATTTTAAAAACACCTTTCACGATTGTTAAAACAAAATCCTTGTGTTCTAAAAGCCTTCTGTTGACATAACTTTTTAATAAGAGTACAAATATCTACTGAGGATAAAGCAAAACTGAGTTTGTTAAAAAATAAACTATGTACAAAAATCAGCAAACAATACAGAAGTAATTAAAGTACATTCAGTTATTTGCGTGCCTTGTAATTCCCAACAGGCACTCTAGTAAATTCTTGTTTGTAAGCCAAGTTCAACGAATAATTAAAAACCAAAATTATCAGGTATTGAAATGTTTATCTTCTTCTTCCTTCATTTCTTTTATCTGGTCTGTTAAATTTCATTTGCTTTACAGCACATTCAAGAATAGTTTTCCTGCTTTCTTGAAACTTGCTAAAAGGTATTGACTGTGATTTGGATTTTTAGTGCTGATCTTGTCACTCTTAAGAAGCATCTAAGCTGACGTCTTGATTTTTTTTGCAGTTTTCTTTTTTCAGGATAACAGCATGGTAGTGTGAATAAGATTTTGGCTGTTGGATTAAAAGAGTGACCTTAAGGTAGAACTAATGAACTTTACACTTCAAACACTCCAAGGGTGCTATATTACTGCTGTTGCTGTCAGCCACATTTTGTACTAGTCTTGGAAACTGCAAAAGCTTGGGATAGCAAAGTGGAGAGAGAAAGGGCTGGATTTAAATACACACACACACGTCTTGAATTGCATTGCAAAGAACCCTCAAGTTCTCCATAGAATGTAGTCATTTGTTTCTTTGGGTAATGTTGTTCAATGCACAGGAGGCATGAAGAACTGTGGCTTCTAGACTCTTACAGGGACTACAGACTGAATAACTTTTCCAAGTTTCCGAGCTAAGGGTAGAACCTTACACTCTGTGACTTGTGGTGGTGTTGGATTCATCTTGCCATTAAAGATGATAGCGGCTGTAGCACGATCCATTTAGCACTGGGTATGGCTGTTAGACTTCAGGCAAAGCTCTAAAGTTCTCTAAACTCCTAGCTGTCCAAAAGCATTTTTTTTCTGTAAAAGGAGAAATAAATAGAGAAGGACATTATGAGAGGAACTGTACCAAAATACAGGGAGTGTAGTGATAAGACAATAGGATAATGGCTTTAAACAAAAAGAGATGTTGGGAAGAGATTCTTCACCATGAGGGTGGTGAGGCACAGGCTGCCCAGAGAAGCTGTGGGTGCCCCATCCCTGGAGGCGCTCAAGGCCAGGCTGGATGGGCCCTGGGCAGCCTGATCCAGCGGGTGGCAGCCAGCCCACGGCAGGGGGTTGGGGCTGGGTGGGCTCTAAGGTCCTTCCAACCTAAACCATTCTGTGATTCAATGATTCTGTGCAAAAGTAACATTCGTATGGAAGTGGATATGCCTTCAGACAATAATAGTATTTGATGATGATAAGATAGTTCCCAGACATGTGCAGATTGCAGCCTTGTCCTTAAGCTGATGAAAAACCCTTCTGAGGATAAAGCACAGTATGGTTTTATAGGCATTAGAAATTTTAATTAAAGACAGTGGGAGAGCCTGCAGTTTACAACTTAAGGTACAAATCACCCGCTCTTAGCACATGTGACTTCTCTGACTGACCAGCCTTCTCCCCACGCGATGGCCCTGCGGTGGGTGCGGGCACTGCAGGGTGCAGCAGATTCTGGTGTGCTCTGTGGGTGAGCTGCCTGTGGGTAGAGGCAGCAGGGGGAGCTGTGACAAAGTGCAGCCATGGGTGAGTTCACTCCTGCTGCTCGCGCTTGCAAGTCTGTCAGACCGCGTGGACTTCCACCTCTGTTCAGACAAAACTGACTCCTGCGAAGGATTAGCGGTCTGAGGTCTGTGATGTTGTAGGCATAGCGTTGATTCTCTGGCGAAGACAAGTGCCAGGACTGATCTCAGTAGCTAGTAAATTGGGAAAGTTTGGGGTTTTCCTCGAGATGTGCTGGTTTAAGAGTAGGTGTGGTATTATCAGTGTAGTTGCTCTGTGATCTCCTTCTACAGAAACAACATGGAAATTGTTGTATTTGAAATGTCGTATGTGTGGCTGTGATGTTTAGTCACAAGCTGTTAGGTTTAACTAAATGAACAGTAGATTCACCAAGTTTTAAGTACTTTTCTGAATGTGGCACATGTCAGAGAACATTGTTTGGCAACATTCTGTTTTTTGGAGATCTCATCAGAGCTGGGTGATGCATCTTGATGTAAAAAAATTATTGCGACTTGTTTGACAGCTTGCTTCATATGATTTTTGGCCTAAAAGAAAAATGTTTGTGAATGTTTATGGTGCTATTCCTGATAAGACGGTTGAAAATGCGGAATGGATATTATCATGCAAGTAATGAAACCTGTATATGTGGGAGAAGTGTAATAAAAAATCGAGTAAATAGCAGCATTGCCATATCTGGAGTTGTAGGACTCCTAAAAGCCTGTGAATTCGAGGGAAAGAGGGATGAGATGGGATGCTGCTATGCTAAACAGAATTTTACATAAAGGAATTACATTCTCTATGTATGAAGCATGGTTAGAACAAACTGTTCTGATTTTTGTTTGTTTGTTTTAATAGAAGGTATGTACTTGTAAATTTTTTAGGTATACAATTCAGGTACTATTGGTAACTGAATATATGTGTAGTAGTATCTCTTTTGTTTACTATGAAAATGTTTTAACTTTATGCCAGAGTTGTAGGCATCTGACATGTGGACTGTCAGAATTTGTGTTCCCAAAGAATTCAGGTTAGAAGCACTAAATTCTGCAGTTAACATCCTTGGCTTTCAATATACATAGCTTCTCTAAAAGAGGAAGTATATTTACTCCTTATTTTCCCTGAGACTACAAAACTATTTTTAAAGTGTAGCTTTTCCTCTTAATTCTGTGGTGACATGTCCTTGTAAGAAATGCAGGTGACAACTGTGGGTCAAAATAGATGGCTTCTAAGTTGTACTGGATGTAAGCTTGATGCAGTATTTTTTGCAACATATTGCAAAATATTTCTCAAAACCATGCATAGTATTACATACTTGACTGGTAGGCAGGGAGGCTGTCTACCTTGAGGCTGCTTTGTTTGCTCTCTCTGTCTTTGGGAAAGGGGAGGAAAAGAGGCTTACAGTATGATGCCTCGCTGCTCAGTGACTGGAGACCATATACACGTGTCTAATTCAAGATAAAAAATTGTTAGTGGATTCTAGCATTTGCTAATATGTTCAGCAAATAGGAATGTCTAATGGGACCCACCCTGAGCAAAAAGCAGTACTTGTTGGCTGGCCCACGAGAAATTTGTGCATCTTGTTTGTGATGGGTACTAGGCAGAGGGAGGTTGGCTGGCAGAGATTGAGAACGCCCTGGCTGCATCTGGGCATGGCTGCAACCACGGAGTTGGAGACTGAAGCACAGCAAGGCTTTGCATGTCAAGTTGATGGCTGGAATAACAGTTAAGGGAAGCTGTGGGATTTGGTCCTAGTAAGGGTGTTTATGGCAGATTGGTGATTTTTGTTTGTTTGTTTTAGCAGTTTGGTTGTGGTTTCTCAAAAGAGAGAGTGTATCCTGGCTGAGGAGCTAGGGCCCATGGCCATTTTTGAAGACAGATATGCTTGTGTGAAACTGATTCAGGCCAAACCCAAGCAGTCAGTAAGAGCTGATATTTGTACATGAATGCTAGGAAAATGACTCCATAACAGAGGAGGTTGAACTACTGGTGTCAGATACGCAACTGAACTTTAGAGTAGAAAATGCGGTAGGGTGGAGGTGTGTTTGGAATTCAGCTACAGGAGCATATGAGCTATTCAGAAGTGATAGAAATGAAAGTTCAACGGTGGAATAACACCAAATAGTAATTAAATGATAAGAGGGAAGGAAAGAAGAAAGGACAGCGCAGACTAAAAAGAATTTCTTTGGAATAAAATAATTCTAGAGGAGAAGAAGGCTAGTAAATGAATTCTACTGAAGTTATCTAGGATTTTAAATTCTCAGGTTTGGATTTAGATGTGTAATTCGTTAGCGAGAACTACTACTGAGAACTTGTTGCAGAGACTTACTTTCCAGTTTATAGCTGGGAAATTAAAACTCTGCTAACAAGAGCAGGGCCCAAACATTCCTGTTCACTGCATGTAAAGTTTCTTCGTCAACTAGTCACCTAAGCAGAAAGTCTGGATTCCAGTTTTCAGTGATGAAGACATTATCAGAGATGTTGGTCTCCAGAACGACATGCAGTTGAGATAGAATAAACAGAAATGGTTCAGTAACTGCACTTTTGGGTTTCAAAGAGAATAAACAAATAAGACCATGTTGATAAAACAAGGGGAACTGAGGGGCCTAGAGACTGAATGGAGAAAAGGCCTGAACGTTTTTCAAAATAAAAAGGATAGTGTTAGGAGGATTCTCTGCCCTTAAGAGGGATAAAATTGGAGATAAAGTACTCAGGTTTATATGAGTGAATAAGCATCTTTGCAATTAGAGATGGCAGAGTCTACAGGCACACGGGAATGGAAAAGCAAATGTACAGAGAAAGCTATGTAGGAATAGAAATAAAACTGTAAAGAAGTCAAACTGAATTAGACTTTGCAATGACAATTAAATGGTAAAAAGGTTGTTAAGATCTTATGTATAAAAAGGCAAGACAGTAAAGTTGTGCTTGAGATTAAGGATGACTTGAATAAGGTCCCCGAACTGATACTTCGCTTCTGTATGGGGGTAATGATAACAGTGACATAGCGAAACCAAGCTGGGTAACAGAAATTAAAGCATGGAAATGGAAGTGATCATAAACAAGTAGAAATCTGAATTTTCATACAATTAGATGGTCTAAAAATGTGGAAAGAACTTGTACATAAAATACCTCCTTGTCAACGGGTTTGATGTTAATCTACCAAGGCAGAGGTGGAGCCACGTAAGCGATAAAAGCTTACAGTTAGGAATTGTTGTGCACTGATGCTGGCCAGCAGATAATCACCCACACAGCCTCTCACTCTGTGCCCTCCACCCCTGCCAGTAGAACAGGAATAGAAAAAGTGAGAAAACTCATGGATCAAAATAAATGCAGTTTAATAGATGAAGGGAAGTTGGGCTGGAAGAAGTGATGCAAAGGCAATCCCTCAGCATCTCCCACAAGCAAGACGTTGCCCAGCCAGTGTCTGAGCAACAGCTACCACAGAAGACAAACCTCCATCTTCCTTGAAGTCCTCCTTCTACTCCAGTTTACTGTTAAGTGTGATGTTATATGGTGTGGAATAACAGTGTGGTTTGCTTAGGTCAGCTGTCCTGGCTGTGCCACCGCCCAGCTTCTTGTCCAGCCATTGCTTACTTGCTGGGGTGGGATGGTGGGAGCATAGTGGGAAAAGAGAAAGGCTTGGCACTGTTGAAGCGCTGTTCAGGAATAACCAAAACATTAGTATGCTGTTAGCACTGCTTCACTGTTCTAGTCACAAATCCAAAACGCAACACTGCACAGGCTGCCATGAAGAAAGTCAACTCCATCCCAGCCAGAGCCAGTACGAAAAAGAAGGAAAAAGGATCTTAGCAACACAGACCTATTTGCCTTGACACAGTGGCATATGAGGATTTAGAGAAGATCTTTGAAAGAATAGATAAAGATGTGGAGGTAAATGGAAAATGGGATAAAATGCAACATGGATTTACTAAAGATAGCTCATCACTGTCTAACCTCTTAGTATTTTTGATGAGAAAACTGATTTTCAGGCAAAGTAAATCTGTCAGATTTCCTCTATCTGGAGTTCAGTATAGTATTGATGTGACATCCCATGAGAAGTTGTAGGGTCAAAGGAAATGCTTATGGGGAGGGGTAGCAATAGATACCGCTCAAAGGAATGTGTAATCTCTGGAAAAAAATGAAATTGAATTCTTTGAAAATCAGTCTTTGGTTCAGCCTTGTATTATATTTTCATTAATGATCTTGGCAGAAATAGTAAGAGTGTACTGATACTAGGTGGTAACATCATGTGGAGAGACATCAGAAAGACAAACAAGAAAAATGGAATGACTGAAAGAACTAGGGTAGCAGGCATGAAATAAAATTTGATATTATAAAATGCAAAGTAATAACTTTGAAACCACTCACAAAATCTTTTGCTAAGTAGCTAAATATCAGAAGTGGCTGAAGTAGTAGTCCCAGGTGGCAACGAGGAGTTCCTGGCATGATGTGGCCCTTAAAAAAGCACGTGTTGGGGAAATGTTTCTGGAGAGATTGTTCAAGTTGTGAGAGAAAAGCATTATTGCTGCTCTTCCAGTATCTGATGAGGTTTCATGCAAAATTTTGTGTACAATTTCAGGCATTCATATTTAGGGAATATAATTCAGAGCAGAGCACCTAGGCGTATGATGGCAGTGAAAGGCTATGTGTAGGCCTTACAGATGATTTGGAGAATCTTCTTTTGGGATTTAACTAGTGAGGAGTAGGAGGTCATACAGTGTTCTTCCCTAAATCTGTTGAAGAATAAACACCACAGAAAAAGGAACTACTTAAGGTGGAAACTGAGTCCGTTCTATTACAGCGAACTGTTTCTGAAAAAGCCTTCCAATCAGAACACCGAGGATAAAATAAATATATTTATTTGTTTTAAAACTCAGTAATCATCATGAGAAGGATAGTGTGATACAGTGCATCCAACAAGAGAAGATGGGAGTGTGCATCACCGGCTTGTTGTGTGGGTGGACGGGGAGAATTTTTTTTTTTCCTATTCCTGCAGTATTGCGATAACAACCACTGCCAGCAGCATGTTGGGCTTTGAGTCACTAATAGTCCTGGAATGGACTGTGGAAAAAGCTATTTGAGACTAGATGGCATCAGTCTGAGAGCAACTTCATACTTTTTAATAGTTTATGCAGTCTTCTTAATATGTAGTGTGTTGCTGACAGAGCTATTGGCTATCCATTTGTTTGCTCTTTGTAGTCCATGAGCATTTGAGAAAAGTTATCCTTGAATACATCTGCTGAGGTAGGTTGAACAAGTGAATTTGCAACAAAAGTGAATTTTGATGCTCTCCAATTAATAGGACTTATTTTTCTCCAGTGATGCCTGCCTTTATCTTTCACTGCTTACATTTCCCTCCCCCCCCAATATGTAACTGTTCGGTAAACTGTGGATCCTGTTTTCTTGAAATTACTGGCCCTATTCTAGTTGATTTCAGTAGGTGACTATCAAGTCCTTGAGGTTTCTGGAAGTTTGAGAGTTCTCTGTTTGATCCTGATTTAATGATGTGTATCACTGTAGGTCCATATTAGCAAAAAACTGATGGAAGATGCACAGTGGAGTAAGGAATACATATATATCATATTGAATTATATGAATCTAATATGCACTGATGTGAAAACTCAGGAAAACTTAAGTCTTAAAAAGTAAACTTTTAAAGAAATAAAAAGTTTGAAATCATAGCAATGCATGCTTAAGGCCAGTTGTGTACCTCATTATCTCTGTACAGTGATGCCATTATCAGATCTGTGGCACTTAGAAACAGCAGCTCCGTCATGCATTTTTTTTTTTCTTCAAATTCACTGTTAAGGGTCTCTCACTTTCCCTTTGATACTTCAGAATTTATTTACCCAGTTAAGGAGACTGGAATTTAAACATGAATTTTCAGATGCATCCAAAGCTTCTGGAACAGGAGGTTCTTTGGAAACATGTCAGATTGATGTATTTGTTTCGTATTTTGTGTCTGCAATTATAAAAATAATCTTTTCACTAGCCTTTATTTTGCCTGATCGTATCTATGTAACTCTGCCATGTTTTGGCAGACTGTAGCACATTAAAAGCTTAAGAAAGTAAGTTTAAAATCTAAATGCGGCAAGGTAACCATGACTGAATTACTCTCCTGGGAGCAAAATGCTCTTAGAGTGCCTGTTGAAATCAGCATTATCATTTCAATACATGTCAAATATGAGTCATTTCCTAGTTTAGGCAAAATTTCTTTATAAATCTTTAAATCTTCCAGTTCTTTCAAGAAAAGGTTAAAGTACTTATGATTTAATGAGACCGCTTTACATCATAACTGTTTGACTATCAAGAGAAAACTTGTCCTTTCCAATCTGTGAAATCCTTTTATTTTCTACACAAGTTTTTGAATACTTTTTAAAATTTATATTAAAAGCAGTCAAGCTGAGGCTAAAAGCAGGGAGGAAAACATTTACTCTACACACAGTCTGTGTATACATTACTAAATATGTTTTTAATGGGATATTCCCCAAGTTTAGTAAGAACACAGGAAAGCAGGGAAGCATTTTAATTTAACCAATCACTTTGCTCTCCTATTTATTATCCATTAGGAATAGTTTGTCAGTCTCAAAAAGAGAGCAGGGAGTTTGCATCAACCCTACATATTAAGGCTTTCTGTCTACTTATTGCACTTGTGTGTTGAAAATATAACAAATTATATTTGGTACTATCCTCCCAGCATACAACAGGAATAAAAAGCATTACAGTCGCTCTAACATATATGTAGCTGTCTGTTCATAGAAACAGTAAGCATGGCTCTCTCGGCAACTGGTTCATCCCTTAATCTGCTCTGGCTGCAGCTGATTCAGATTCTGCTGCTGAACTTGCAACCTCAGGGTTCTCTCATACAAGCAACTTGCTGTGCTGCTTCCGGAAGTCTGGCTGCGGTGTTTGCCTCTTCTCCTGGGCCATAGTTACCAGGATATAGACTGTATTGGTTTCGGAGAAAATTGTTATAACTTCAGCTCCTTTGGAAGCAGATATTTCCCAGATGTCTCTACTTTTTGTCTGCTTATATTTTCTCTTAAAACATGCACATCTTTTCTTGCCTGAATATAAATTCAGTGACGTTTCTGCGTGTCTGCAGATTCATATTTACAGTTTAAAAGCTGCTTGGGAAGACAAGAAAAGGAACTTCATCTATGTCTGGATTTTAATTTTAGGGAATGGCAAAAGTAGAAGTTTTATACTGCTGTCCTGACTGCTTTTCTGGAAATTGCAAATATTTTTCCAATTGCAAGAGCAAAACCCACTGAAGCCTGCATATATTGTGTATCATATATGGAAGGAATGGAATTGAGTCTATGTATGACTAGTGCTGGGAATTTTGACTGGCTTGTAGAAGCTATGCCTGATTTGTCTGGAGAGTTAGAGATAAAATTTGAAATCCATCAAGTCAAGTTCTTTGTTTCCTTTTACAAAAGTAGGTGGCAGGTAATTAAATTGTATTTTTAATAATAGAAGCACTACGTTAAGAATGATTTACCTTCTTTTTTTTTTTTTTTTTTTTC
>VXAV01008672.1:380898-399217 GCA_013399715.1 Alectura lathami
CTTCAGTAGCTCTTCCAAGTTCCATTATAGATTCCCAGACATGCCAATTTCAACAGTTGTAATACAGAGCTCATTCTTTGTTTTAGCCACAATTTTCCATTTAAAACTGGGCAACTGTCAGTGAAAGTGTTACATTATCTGTGACTGACAACTTTATTGTATACGATAAGTGTGTTATCTTGTGAAAGGACTAATTATACCTTGTAAATAACATGCAAATTTGGCAATGAAATAGTCTCTAAGAAGCATATGGTGCAGATTTTTGTTAATAAGTACTTTTTTTTGAAATTATTTTGGTAGTTGAGATCATTATGAGAGCACGCATTCTATCAAAGGTCACATTTACCTTAAACTTTTCTACACTACTAATGTTTTGGTTATTGATTTAGATGTGTTGTAATAACTCTTTTACTAAAGCAGCTACAATCTTGCTGACTATGGCAATAAAATAATTTCAGCAGTAGTCTGCAAAGAGATGCCATGCCTCCAGAAGAGCAGCTCTTCAGGTAGAGCGGGATTGTTACCGTCTATTAAATAGTACTTTGTAAGGGTTTTATTGTAATAAGAACTGGACATTTTAACTGAGATCAAATAATCTAGATGATTGTATTTGATACAGTTAAGATTCCTTGAAAAGATGTAGCCACACTGTGAGCCTTAACATTGATGAAAAATTGCCATTTTACATGTCCATTTCATAGACTGAAATACAGTTTTCATTACCTATTAGGTAAGGTAATCGTAGCTCTAATACATGGCGGTTTTCATTTTCTTGGAAAGCAGCTCTTGATACTTAGAAATGTGTTCAATGAAGTCATCTTTTGTAGGTTACTGCACTCAAGAACATTCTCTTCTGTGTTATTTATTTGTTCTTAATAGAGAAACAGGACTATAACGGAACAAACAAGCAAAAAAATCTTCATTACTGTGTTATATATTGTTGCAGAGATATTCCATGTGTTTAGTTTCTAATTCATTGTTGTTCTTTCAGGTGTAATTGTCATGGCCACGCTGATAATTGTGACACAGCTATGGAACAGTACAGGTGTCTGTGCATCAAAGAAAGCTATACAGAAGGAAATAATGTTAGTGTCTTTGTGTATCTACTTCACCTGCATCAAATCTGGGATTTTAAACATGGGAACATGTGTGTGCCTGTTTATGTATGTTAGTGTTGCCCCAGTCTTTATAGGAAAACTTGCTATAGCAGGCTTTATATTACATTTAAAACAAACAAAAGAGCTTCCTCCAAAAGCCATTCTACCACAGAACGTTAGGAGACCTGTGTTGAGGGATTTGATTTGTTAGAGGAATATGTCAGTTCTAAACATCAGATGCAAATCTGAATTTAGACTATAATCCAATAAAGATTATGGCTCTAGCTACTGTACCAACTAGCAAATGATCTGTAGAGCAAAACCATACTGAAGACTTCAGTCTGATCGTAATTCATACCAATTCAGTGGTTGGAATGCAGAAGGCAAAAACCTGGAGTTCTGTTACATTTGAAAACGAGTTGTTCAAGTGGTGTAAGGCAGTTCCTTGGTGCAAACCAAAGCAGTGTAAATGCAGGAAGTTTATGCAAAATTGCCTAATCCAATGTAAAACCGTAGCATAGATGTACCTTCTGAGACTTCAGACATTGTAGACAACGGTCTCTAAATTCAGCTAAGAAAATGATCTTTCAGTAGTTATTTTTCAAAATATGTCTTACTTAGGAAAAGATGAAACATTTTGTTTTTAAAGTCTTCTGCATAGTTGAGCACAGTTAAGAAAATACTGAGACTTGCCTGTGCATATTTGTTTGGAAGTTGTTCTCCTGGGAGTCTTATTCAATATTTCGATATAAACCAGAGATTTGTGTAGTGTCATTTTAAAACATTGAAAATTGACTTTTGAACTTACTGAGTTATTTGTTTAAGGGAAGCCTGGAAATGTTGATTACCCATATGTCATGGTTTTCCACAAGTATTGAATATCATGACATCATGTAATAAGCTGACACAGGTGGGAAGGCTGCTAAGGGAGAACCACAGCCCCCAGAATGCTCCTGTCCCTTCTGACATGGTTTCTGAGTTTTGGGAGCTCTGCCCTTTTTGTCTCTGATTGCCATTTTGGACACATACACATCCTTTCTTCCACATACATATATTTTCCAATTTTTCAGATGTATTGATCTAAATTCCTTTCATATTATATTATCTTACATTTCTTTGCCACTTTAACTAAACTAGTTATCTTTTACATCAATCATGCCTCATGTTTTTTGACTCCTCTACCCGACTTCCATGAGGGGAGGTGTGGGGGAGAAGGCTGGGCCCCATTGCGGGACAATCTTTAATTAACCCATGACACCATACTTTTTACAGTCTTATATAGCACTTGGCTATCCATAATATACTTTTCTGTAGCAACATGATTGTTCTAGTAAAAGAACAAGTTTAATATTACTTTTTAATGCTCTAGCTTTTCAGTCAATAGATGTTAAATCTCTTCTTGGACATGTTAAGGCATATTAAAATAGAAAATCTAGGTACAATCTAGAAGATACATTCTTACCACTGCTTTGCTCTGCTCTTAATAACAGCATTTCTCAATAATGAGATATTTTGTGAAGTACAGTGTGTAGCTGCAACTTGTGAAGTAGCAAAATTTTAATTTCCCTACCAATTTTACAATTCTTGGTCAGGGAGAACCATTATTAATTTATAATGTACATTATAAATTTTGAGATGGATTGTGAACTGGCTGGAGGAAAGAAGCCAGAGAGCTGTGGTGAATGGGATGGAGTCTAGTTGGAGGCCTATATCTAGTGGGGTCCCCCAGGGTTCGGTACTGGGACCAGTGCTGTTCAATATATTCATCAACGACTTGGATGAGGGGATAGAGTGCGCCCTCAGCAAGTTTGCTGATGATACAAAACTGGCAGGAGTGGCTGACACGACAGAAGGGTGCGCTGCCATCCAGCGAGACCTAGACAGGCTGGAGAGTTGGGCAGGGAGAAATTTAATGAAATTTAACAAGGGCAAGTGTAGAGTCTTGCATCTGGGCAGGAATAACTCCAGGAAGCAGTATAAGTTGGGTACTGACCTGTTGGAGAGCAGCGTAGGGGAAAGGGACCTGGGGGTCCTGGTGGACAGCAGGATGACCATGAGCCAGCACTGTGCCCTCGTGGCCAAGAAGGCCAATGGCATCCTGGGGTGTATTAGAAGGGGCGTGGTTAGTAGGTCGAGAGAGGTTCTCCTCCCCCTCTACTCTGCCCTGGTGAGACCGCATCTGGAGTACTGTGTCCAGTTCTGGGCCCCTCAGTTCAAGAAGGACAGGGAACTGCTGGAGAGGGTCCAGCGCAGAGCCACCAAGATGATTAAGGGAGTGGAGCATCTCCCTTATGAGGAAAGGCTGAGGGAGCTGGGTCTCTTCAGCTTGGAGAAGAGGAGACTGAGGGGTGACCTCATTAATGTTTATAAATATGTAAAGGGTGGGTGTCAGGAGGATGGAGCCAGGCTCTTCACTGTGACATCCAGTGACAGGACAAGGGGCAATGGGTGCAAGCTGGAACATAGGAGGTTCCACTTAAATATGAGGAGAAATTTCTTCACAGTGAGGGTGACAGAGCACTGGAACAGGCTGCCCAGAGAGGTTGTGGAGTCTCCTTCTCTGGAGACATTCAAAACCGGCCTGGACGCGTTCCTGTGCGATCTGCTCTAGGTGTTCCTGCTTTGGCAGGGGGATTGGACTAGATGATCTTTCGAGGTCCCTTCCAATCTCTAACATTCTGTGATTCTGTGATTATGTAATCTTTGGTTTTCTTAGAATATTTTTTTCATCCAAGTTAGCAAAAATATCCTCACAGAAAGTTTTCTCTACCTAGATTAAATACAAAAGAGATGAGTTGTTCTTGAGACCTGAAAAACACATCCAATGAGGCTGGCTGTAGGTGTGTGGGGAGAAAGATGGTATCGATGGAAGGGGAGAGGAAATGAAGTACCAGGGGCTTGATCACTCTGTGGTGTGGCTGTTGTAACAGAAGACCTTATTTGGCTGAAGAATTAGAAGAATTCTAGTTTCTTATGAAGAGCATGAATAGTTCCCCGTTTAATATCCTAAGAAATATATACCTGCAACATGTTTGTAAGCACAAAGCTGGAGTAGGATATTGCATTCTTCTGTTATGTCTGTCTGTTGTGGTTTAAACCCTTGGTATCTCACAACAGTAGCTCGCTTTCCCCTCCCCCTCTGGAGAGCAAGCTCGAGGCTGCCGGCGTGCTGCCAGCGGCCAGTATCAGTGGGGGAAGGAGAGAAAGTGAGAGGAAAATAAAAGGTAGAACTTGAGAGTTAAGATAACTAACTTTACTACAACAGTAAATTTGAATGTAAAAGATTTGGAGTAGAACAATTAACTTACAGAAAAAGGCAGGTTCTCACCCAATGCACCAGCCCGACCGCCCGGAGCCAGACCCCCGAGTGCCAGAATCCGCCCCACCACGCCTGCCCGCACCATGCAGCCCCGCGCCAGCCCAAAGCAGCTCCGCAAACCGCGGCTTTTCCCCCTCGCTCCCCTCCCCTTTTCCCTGAGAGCAGGGTACCATGATGTATATGCTATGGAATACTCCATTTTTCCTTAACTCTGTTTTCAACCATGACACTATCAAATGCTGAGGCAAATTGGTAGACTAAGTGGAGTTACTTGTAACAGTCTAGGGGCTTTCCATTTGGCGAAATATTTTCAACTGAACTTTATCCCCAAATACTGGTATGCTTTGAAAATATTTTATTTGGAATTATACCGTATTTATAAACTTGTAAACTTCAACTTAATTGAAATATACTGTAGTCATTATAGAGTCATGGTATCGTTTAGGCTGGAAAAAAAAAAAAAAAATCATCAAGCACAACCATCAACCTAACACTACCGAGTCCCAGCACTAAACCATGTCCCTTAGTCTTGAATACCTCCAGGGATGGTGACTCCATCACTTCTTTGGGCAGCCCATTCCAATGCGTGACAGCCCTTTCTGTGAAGAAATTCCTCCTAATATCCAACCTAAACCTGCGCAGGTGCAACCTTCAACTGTTGTCTTGGGTCCTATCACTTGACCGGAGAAAAGAGAAAAATACCCTCCTCACTGTGGCCTCCTTTCAGGTAGCCACAGAGTGGTGAGGTCTCCCCCCATCCTCCTCTTCTCCAGACTAATCAACCTGAGTTCCTTCAGCTGCTCCCCGTAAGTCTTGTTTTGCAGTCCCTTCACCACCTTCATTGCTCTCTACACACGCTTCAGCAACTCAACATCCTTCTTGTAGTGAGGAACCCAAAACTTAACACCATACTTAAGGTGCAGTCTCACCAGTGCTAAGCACTTCCCAGCCCTTCTGATAGAAGCCAGGATGCCATTGGACTTCTTGGCCACCCGGGCATTCTGCATTGCATCAAATAAATGAATCCCACAATCCCTCTGAATGCTGGATTTCTGTCATGAGTGCATGTTCTACTCCTTGCTACATTTATGCCTGTTTGAAACAGACTTTCTAAAAATTAAGAAGGTGTTGCAGAATAGCAAGAGGGAAACTAGGCTCAAATCAAAAAATAATAGAACCAAGCAGTCTCTGCTTGCTGGGAGAGATGAACAAGTATGAACCAGAGTGTATTTGATATTGTGCTTAGGATCATGTAAAAGATCTTTTTAGAATTTACTAGAGATCTTAGTTTTCTGGTATTTTACGCAGAAACATATGAAATAGTATTTACAGTCTAAAAGGGAATTAAACAGAAATATAAAGTTTTTAGATGAGTCCAAAAAAAAAAAAAATCATACTGACATTGTCCCTTTAATTAGAACACACATTGTGAAATACCACTTCGTAAGGATTAATTATAAATATTTAATAAGGTCTGGAAGTTCACCAGGCACTCTTGCAAGACTTATAGTACCTTGTGAAAACAAACCAAATATATTTTAATGATGTATCTGCCTTATCAGATATTTTCTATCAATGTTAATGGGTTGTTCCAGTGAGTGTAACATTTTTGATTTGATGTATGTTCACTGTAACTATAATTTAGATGCTGAATTAACCATATTCATGCAGAGTAGGGTAAGGGTGTTTAATTATTTTCCTCATTCTTCAGTGATGAAGTCACTATCTACTGAAGATGAAATAAAGTAGAATTAGTAATAAAATAGAATTTGTATTTGCAAATATATCACTACTTTGAATTTTATCAGGCATTTAGATAAATTCCAAACAGCTTAAATGTTTTGATTTTTATAAGGCAAACATTAAAGCAGAACCAAAATCCATTACGATTTTTGACTATCACTGGCATTGTTAAAACTCTGTCTTATAGACTTATACCTGTATTTCTCAGTCTATTTTATTATTTTATTTTAATTATTTTTTATTATTGTTTTGAATGTCAGTTAAGCATTTAGTGGAGGAACTTTCCAAATACAAACCTTTCTGTGTGTTTGTTGGGGTGTGAGGGGAAGCATGGCAAATGTTTGGGAAGAAATGGCACTGTAAGCTGAGTCTTTTAACTGACCTGTGCTAGAAGTGAGTTATCACAGCTGTGGGGGTGTAAGATTATTTTTTCAAATATCTTGGACCAGAAATCTGAGATCCCCTGACAAGCTCTTAACATATGGTAGAGTATGTCCTTGTCAAATTTACACTTAATACAACTAAAATTACCCTCTTGAATTTATCTGGCATATACATCTGGATAGCTATTGGACAGCAAAGCAATACCAGCAACTAAAAACTTTCATAATTCATTCAAAGTGATCTTAGTTTAGTTATTTGCATCACCATTCTCTGACATTTGACATACCAAGTTCAATTTCTGTCTCTAAACAAAGAATATTCCTGTTTTGATCAAGAAATATGTTGGTATGAAATTTGGAATTATGGTTAGAAAGAGGGAGCTTAACAAAGACTTGCAGATGTTGAGTGGTCAGACTAAAAAAGAAGAGGAAATAAATCCTTGTGGAGCTTATCTCTCATCTCATGAAAAAAAAAGGTTCAGCTTTTTCATTTAGCTTGTTCTGTTAAATGCCTTGTGACTACTTTGGGAAGTTGCTTGGCCTTATAGAAATGGAAACTGAGGCACCTAGACACTCTGTTGGAAATATTTATGTGCAAAAACTAATTTATAGATATGAGGCTATGCTTGAAAACTTTCTATGATGTCATCTGAAAAGTTGGAAACAAACCATGAAAAAACAAGGCAATCAAACAAGGTTAGCCTTATTTTAAAATCTCAGACCCTCCTTTGAATTTGGGAAATTGTATGGGAATTGTTATTGAAATCACAATAATAAAAAGTAGAATTTAAAAGAAATAAAGCAACTCTGATGAATGTTTGAGAGGATATGAATGGAGGTGAGAGTGTGATTGGATACGGTGAAGACTTCAGGTCTTCAGAGTTTTCCACAGAAATTATTAATGATATTAAACCTTTACCGTCTGAAAACTGCCTATGGCATTGTTGATTTACCAAATATTGGGAAGTAAGCCTTTTTATGCTGTTGCAGAAGAAATTATCTAAATCTTAGTTAAAGGATAACATGTCATCATATCAGGTGTTGGAATAAATAATACATAGTACTTGAGGAGCTGTAAATATTAACTATAATAAGTGGTCACTAAGAGACAGAGGCTTCCAGCTTGCAGAAGTAAGCAAACAAATAAACAAATATCCTTTTTGGTAAGCTGTGTGCCATACTTTGTGCATAGGGATAGGCCTGAGAGGAAACTTGTCAGAATGCAATGACAAGAAGTAACACAGGCAGATGTCTGACTGGTGTTTTGGAAAACAGCAAGCAGAAAGATATGTTGTTGAGTAGTCTTACATGCCTGAAAACTTTGAATAACTTTTGACATGTCAGTGGAAGTTATGGGTTTGTCCATGAATCCATTCTCAGAAAACTGGTGTAATTTCACAGTTCAAAGATTCAGGCATCTAAAACAATTTGTGTACAAGCATTGCTGAAATAGTGAAAGAACTTGTTCCTGTCTCAGATACCTTATGATTTGTTGCACTGATGCTGACATGTTGAAGGAACTGTGAAGTTGTTGTTACCCCTTATACATTTTCATCTGAAGTTTGTAAGTTTTACTTAATAAGAGGTATGAGGTAATAGGCAGATAGCAACTAACATTATGGCTGTTGTTGCCTCTCAGAAGTTAGGAAGGCTGTTCCAGTCTGAAAATAATTTTCCAGGGCTTATCTACTGTGCAGAATATGTATTTCATTTAATGTGAAAGAAAATTGAGAGGCAACTGGGCTTGTGCTTCACTGTTGTTGAGAGTGGCTGTTGTAAATCATACTGCCATGTATATTTATTGAATTTATTGGACTTGTACTACATTCTATGAGCGTCCAAGTGATTAGCCACTGTCTTTTTACTGTTACCTTCTTTATCCTGTGAAGATAATGAATACCTGAATACTATTAGTCTTTGTAACAAATGTGAAAAGAACTGGAAAAGAAAAAAAAAAAAAAAAAGCTCTGAAGAAAATAAGGTAGTTTGATTGTATAAAGGATGTACTTGGTTTCATAGTATAGCATTGGTGTCGTATTTAAAGAATAACTTGACATTTTTGAGATTTGATGTGGATTTTTTACAAACTTTATTGGAACTTTCGTGAGATAAATGCACATTAGGAAGTGCTGGCATTTCAGATACTCTATACAACGTGATGCTGAACTGTGCATATTCGACCACATGAGTACTAATGATTCATAAAGTCAAATGGTGATTGTGCCTTTATAAAGTGCAATAACAGACATTGTTTCAAATGCATCCAAATGGATGCCTTAGATGAATTTAATATTGTGTACCTCAAACATGGTAGGCACCATGTTGCATCACTAGAGATCTAAACAAATCAAAATTTCAGGATGTTAGCTTATGTTGAGTATCTGAATAGTTACATTTTTTTCTTCTGTCCACCTTCCTTGATTTTAATTTGTAGTTAAAGTATTTAAAGAGGAATAAAGAGATGAATTTTATTTCCCTATATGCTTTCTCACTTCTTGTCTTGAATATTTTTATTGTGTAAATGGAGGAAAAACAAATAGAGCAAAACATGAATACAGGGAGTATAATGGTGTTCTTTTACGTGTAGAGTGATAGTATTCTCTTATTTCATTTCAGTGTGATCGTTGTTTGCCATTGTACAACGACAAGCCTTTTCGTCCGGGTGACCAAGTTCATGCCTATAATTGCAAACCTTGTCAGTGTTACAGCCACGCAGTAAGCTGCCACTATGACTTAGCAATGGACCCTTTTCCTCAGGAATACTACAGAGGTAGCGGTGGAGTCTGCGATGATTGTCAACACAACACAACTGGTAAGCCACAACAATGACAATCCACTTTTTGTTCTGTGGTCACTTTTTGGGTAAGTCTTGTATCAGGTGTAATTAGTACTGCTTATTGGCTGATATTCTGAAAATCTGCATGTGTGTGTATATATATATCCCTCAGCAAGTTTGCGGATGACACAAAGCTGTGTGGTGCCGTTGACATGCTAGAGGGAAGGGATGCCATCCACAAGGACCTAGCCAGGCTTAAGAGGTGGGCCCATGCCAACCTCGTGAAGTTCAACAAGGCCAAGTGTAAGGTCCTGCACCTGGGTCAGGGCAATCCCAAGCACAAATACAGGTTGGGTGAAGAATGGCAGGAGAGCAGCTCTGAGGAGAAGGATTTGGGGGCTGTTGGTTGATGAAAAACTCAACATGAGCTGACAATGTGCGCTTGCAGCCCAGAAGGCCAACCGCACCCTGGGCTGCATCAAGAGAAGTGTGATCAGCAGAGCGAGGGAGGTGATCCTGCCCCTCTACTCTGCTCTCATGAGACCCCACCTCGAGTGCTGCGTCCAGTTCTGGGGCCCCCAACACAAGAAGGACATGGAGATGTTGGAGGGGGTCCAGAGGAGGGCCACGAAGATGAACAGAGGGCTGGAGAACCTCTCCTACGAAGGCAGGCTGAGAGAGTTGGGGTTGTTCAGCCTGGAGAAGAGAAGGCTCCAGGGGGACCTGATAGCGGCCTTCCAGTACCTGAAGGGGGCCTACAGGGGAGGGACTCTTTAGAAGGGCATATAGTGACAGAACAGGGGGGTGATGGCCACAAACTGGAAGAGGGGAGATTTAGACTAGATATTAGGAAGAAATTCTTTACTGTGAGGGTGGTGAGACACTGGCACAGGTTGCCCAGAGAGGCTGTGGATGTCCCCTCCCCAGCAGTGTTCAAGGCCAGGCTGGATGGGGCTCTGAGCAACCTGGTGTAGAGGGAGGTGTCCCTGCCCATGGCAGGGGGCTGGAACTAGATGATTTTTAAGGTCCCTTCCAACCCAAACCATTCTTTGATTCTATGATATATATGTATATTCAGAGTAAATCACAGTAGTTACAATTGTGTCAATATTTAAGCTACAGGAAAATACTGCTGAAATTTGGCCTAAACTTGTACAAAATCTGTGTAAAAGACATTCCAATTATTAGAATGTTTTGTTTCAATAGTTTTTCCATTGGTGCACCACATGTGCTAGAGCAATTTAATCCAGAATATCATTAATCGAAACAGTTTAACATATAATATATTAAAAAATGTTGTCATCTTTTGCTCTAAGGTCAGCTTCTTGCTTATTTAGTAAGAATTTAAATTACATGCAAGGAGTATATTTTGGGATACTTTTTAACAATTCTTCTATTTCTATTTAACAAGTCTTCTATTTCAGTTTTCTTGCCTTTGTCTATTGAGGGGAAAAAAATAAAAGTTTCATGTTTAACAATAATTTTTCCAAAAAATGTATAGGCATTTGCATGGCACAGCTCTTATATAAGTGTGGTATTATATAACAGATGGAAGTTTAATGGAGTAAAACATAGTTTGTAACAGGTTCATTGTTTCATATGCTCTGGATCACTAAATTGGCAGGTAGAGATGAAAGGTGCATTAAAATGGACGTCCTGAAAATTATAGAATTCTCTCAAAGGAATAGAGTCTTTAATTTTGAATTATACAGCTAATTTTAATGAATTGGAAGCCATAATGCATAACCTTTCCTTCATGCAGGAAGAAACTGTGAGCTGTGCAAGGATTTCTATTACAGACAAGCAGGTGCAGATCTTTCAGCCATTGATGTTTGCCAACCCTGTGGCTGTTATGCAACAGGCACCAAAAATAAAAGCCTCATGTGTGACAATGTAAGTAGCCTCAACACAGAATGATAACAAAATATTTTAATAAGTGGGCTAGATAATAGTAAGATTTTATCAAGTGTATTTAGATGGTAACTAATTTACAAAAATTACTTAAATTTAGTCTTTTCAAAATAAAGACTGACTTAACTTACAGAAAGAAAGCCCAGAAAGCAATTTTAGACGTACAGTTGCAGAGTTCTTCATCGAGATCAGCAACAGATACTAAAGATGCTGTATAAATTTTCAGATGTGAATTGTAATTTTGGGATACTGGGAAGTGCCAGTGCACTCAGTAATACTTATCAGGGTTTTAGTTTTATTCAAGGTCTGTCTTAACATTAGTCGCAGATTTCATAACTCAGTCAATAATATGATCTGGCAAATGACTAAAATTAAGCTAGTTTTACCTCTAATACAGACAAGGATTGATCTCCTATTTAGTTGAAAAAGTCAATTCAAAAACAAAAACAAAACACACAAAAAAACCCACCCCACTAAGTGACATTGAAAAAAGAAAGCCATCAGCTATGCTTTTACAGTCTTTGGACCTCATTGACAATAAAGAGTTATAGTCTGATAGTAAATCTAGCTGTAGGTTTCAAAACTCCTACTGAATGTCTGATAAAATAATGTTTAGTGATAAGGTAAGAATGATACATCATTGGGCTAAATCCAGTTACATTTCATGGAATTTTGTTTATGGATTTTTGTTGTACATGCATATTAAAAAAAAAAAGAAACAGCAACAGGAAAGCCCACATCTGAAATCTTGAATGTATGGTAAAAATATATTCTAGTTCATGCTCTAATCACACACATTCTATTAATTGCCAAAATCCAGGTTTTGTTACAAATAGAGAAGTTGTTTGTTTGTCTTAAATGTATTATAAAATATTTGCAAGGTAGAAATTGCTTTTCAGGGGATTGAAATAGACCTTCTTGCTCAGATTGTTGCCACATTTCCTGTGTCACCGTCTTTCAAACTTGTTGTAGAACTGTGTCTAACATTTTTCATATGTTATGCCTTGTTATTTAATTGCATTTTATTAACAGCAGGCTTTTGCGGATCCTGTTGTAGTTTCATCCTTGGTACTATAGTGGAGCAAATATATTCCTGATCTAACTCAGTGAGCTTTCAGAGGAGTCATGAGTCAGTGCAAATGCTGAGTATACAAGTATACTCAGCATTGATAAATTTGATATACAAATTTACCACAATGTATCTTTAAAATAGTCCTCTGTAGTACAAACAAAAACTAATTTATAATTTCTTGTCTTCTGGAAATGACACTTTTTTGCCAGCACCACATAAATGAAGAAAAATCTTTAAAACATAGATATGTCAGGACAATTTTTGTAAGGTGTAGGGAAAATGATGGCAAATGCTGATTTGTGTGCCCTTGCTTTCTGGTGGAATGTTAACCTAAAGCAATTTTAGCTGTGGTTAATAATGAGAGGAGGAGTAGTTTGCAAACTGAAAAAATGACTAATAGAAAAATATATTTTTAAAAAGTTAATGATAAGTTTAACTGAAAATATGAACTGGGAGATACAATGGGAAAAACGGGGGAGACTTGCTCAATAAAGCGTCAGTTACACTGCTGCATTAGCAGCAGTGCAGGGAGAAATGATTAAGGGGCATTAAAGAATAGATTAATTAGGCTGGGGAGTAAAGGCTGAAATGAATTACATGGAATGGGAAGGCATCATTTGAAGGAAACGTTTCCAAATTTGACCTGTGGAAGATAGAATCATAAGGAATAAAGACCCTACTCATGAGAATTGTCACATCACAATGTTAATTTTCAAGGAAATATGCCAAAAAATGGGTCAGAATACACTTTTAGTGCATAATTTACAATTTTCTGTAGTTCATCGAGTTGTTTTTTTTTTTTTTTTTCTGTGAAATGCTAGTTTGTCACTAAGTTCCAGGAGGTAGAGAGATTCAAAATTGATTCACAGAATTACAAAATAACTAATTTATTTCTGATGAGACATTTACTCATCAAATGCAGTTAGTATTATTAATGTAGATTATTTACCGGGTGAATGGAAGACCTTACTGTAACACTGTTACTCCCATCTCAGTTCTTTGGTTTAATCCTGGAACTTTGTTTGTTCTGTTTACCTATTTCCTTCTACCCTTGGTAGTAAATACATCGCATTTCTCACTTGCAGAGGTTCTCAGTTCTCATACATCTGTAGACACTGTTCATTTACAGATTAGTGTGCAACATCATTTGTACTTTAAAGTGCAAACTAACATAGTAACAACTTCACCATTGTAACTTTGCAGCTTATGGTAATAAGAGGGATTTTAGAAGGGTGGTGTGGCAGCACATCCAAGAGCAAAGCGTTAGGCTCCTTCTGCAGAGAGAGGTCCACCCTTGAAATTGGTAGGTACGAGAGAGAATTGCTAAAGCCTGTTAAAAATTTGTCCACTTCTGTGCTGGTTATTGGCATCTAATCTAATCAGTACAGAAATGATTCACATTTGTTGCATCCTCATTGTGAACTTTTGGCACAAAATATTTCAAACCATCAGAAAGTCCAAATGAATTATTTGAGGTGCCTAAGTTTTATGAGACTGAACGAAGAATTGGCTGCCTTCTCCAGTTCTCCCTAACCATTCACACATGAGAAAATTCTGCCAGAATACTGCTGATGTGATCATTCTTGCTCTGCATAGAGAGCTAGAGATTAATTTATTCTGGCCCTCACACCACAATTCTTTTTCCAGCACTGTTTTTTACCCAGACTGCTCTACAAATGCTTACATATTCAATCAGGCACAGCAGTCTGTAGTCCTTTCATGATTCTATTATAATATGCCATATATAATGGCATGAAAAGAACACTCTTTTCCAGGGCATTTGTTTCTGGGCAGATCTGGAAGTGCTGCTATTGCTTTTACTTAGTCTTTGGAAATACCATTCTGGTCTCAGTGAATTCTTTACTCAACATTTACTGTCTTGTTTTTCTTCCTTCCTCTTTGCTTCCTCCCTTCCTTCCTCTTTGCTTCCTAACGTGCATAAATATGGATCACATACTTACTGGTGCAAATAAGCTGTACTTTGCTGTGGAGGGTATTCGTTGAAGTTGCAAATGCTTAATTGCCTCGTCTCAATATGGTGACTGTATTGCCTCATGTTGCAAGAGAACACTTTTTAAGGCGTGAGGATGAACTAAATGATAGTTACTGCTTTCTCTGAAGAGACATGTTGAAACATGATTGTAGTGTGACCATGTCAGTTATTGAACAGGCTTCAGATTTCACTTTTCTCTATAATCCCTAAATATTGCTATTTTGAATCTCTTCATAAATTTCCTTCAATTTTGAATGCTTTTTACTTCAATGTAATGGAAAACCTACCTAGTATCTGTGTATGCATATGTATTTTAAACCAAGGTAGAATTTTTTGATAGATTTTATTTCTGAGTGGAGAAATTCTTTGTTGGAAAATTCGAATGAGCATTTCTATGTTTTCATTTTTCCACTTACATATTTTTCAACCAATTTATTGTGATTGACAATAAATAAGTAACTGAAATGTGTGTTATAAAAGAGAGAACATCAGGTAAAGCAGCTAATTAAGGGCATTTCAGTCAAAAGATATACTGAATAGAAATGTGAACCATTACTAGGGTCAATGAACAGCTTGTGTGAGTACTAGCTAATGGAAGCCACAAGAAATCAAGTTATAAAATACTCTGTGTATTCTGAATCTTGGATTTGCCTTCATGGAAGGGCTTTAATCTTACTGATAAAATAAGCTGAAGGAGAAGGAGCTTTTATACATAAAATAATTCCATGGCTTAATTTCTGAGTGTTGTTTGTTTGTTTGTTTTTTACCATGGAAATGCTGATTTTCTGTGATATTTTGTCAAGTTATTTGGGAACTTGATCCATCGCACCATCTGGAGCATTGTGAGCAGAGGTGCAGCACCTCATTTTGAGCAATTGTAGGAGAAAGCTACTGACTTTTGAAAATCATCTCAAGTGATAACAAGAAGAGAAAGTAGGAGAGTAAAAAGGAGCTTAATTAATGCTGCTTATCCAATTTTCAGTTCCCAAAGCTGATATACCAGGCATGCTCACAGATATTTGGTGGTTAGACCGTTAACCTATCTGTGTAAGTCAGCACTCCTTATGGTTCTCATTTCTTAAAATGAAGAAAAGTAAAAGAAAATATAAAAATCCTTAACAGACTTGTTCCCCTCCTCCCACTTCCTGAGACTGCGGATGGTTGGATGCTGGGGTCCTTGCCAGAATTGTCAAATTAGAAGGCAGTGAAAAGCATATGATTAGAACTTATATCAAGAAGGCAGAACATTGAGATTGTTACCAGTCAATTTTAAAACCAGCAATGGCGGGATGAATGGAGAGAATTTAGTTCTGGACCTAAATATACCCATGGGTCTCCAAATTATGAGCATTAGGGCATTGCCAGCTGGTCAAGGGAAGGTGCCTCTCTGTTGGTAAAGGGTAAATAATTGAAATGAATGAACACATGAATGTGCACAAGTCCATGGGACCTGATGAGATGCTTCCATGAGTCCCAAGGGAACTTTCAGATGAAGTTGCTAAGCTACTGTCCATCATATCTGAGAAGTCATGGCAGGCCAGTGAAGTTCCCACTGATGGGAAAAGGGAAAACATGGCCCCCATTTTTAAAAAGGGAAAAAATGAAGACCGGGGTAACTATAGGCCAGTCAATCTCACCCCTGCCAGGCAAGATCCTGTAGTAGATCCTCCTGGAAATGATGCTAAGGCACATGGAGGACACAGAAGTGATTGGTGACAGCCAGCATGGCTTCACTAAGGTCAGATTGTGCCTGACAAATTTGATGGTCTTCTACGACAGTGTTACAGCACTGGGGGATAAGAGCAACTGACGTCATCTACCTGGACTTGTGCAAAGCATTTGACACTGTCCCACACAACATACTAGTCTTTAAATTGGAGAGACATGGGTTTGATGGATAGACCACTCAATGGATAAGGAATTGACTGGATGGTTGCATTAAAGAGAGTTGTGGTCAATAGCTCAGTATCCAGGTGGAGATGAGCAACAAGTGGTGTTCTTCAGGGGTCAGTATTGGGACTGGTATTATTCAATGTATTTGTTGGTGACATGGACTGTGGGAGTGAGTGCAAGTTTGCAGATGGCACCAAGCTATGTGGTGCGGTTGACACACTGGAGGGAAGGAATGCCATCCTGAGGGACCTGGAGAGGCTTGAAAGGTAGGCCCATGAGAACCTCATGAAATTCAGCAAGGCCAAGTGCAAGGTTCTGCACCTGGGTCGGGGCAATCCCAAACATGAATACAGGTTGGGAGATGAGTGAATTGAGAGTGGCCCTGAGGGGAAGGTCTTGGAAGTACTAATGGATGAAAAGCTCAACATGATCTGGAGATCTGTGCTTGCAGCCCTGAAAGCCAACTGTGTCCTGGGCTGCATCAAAAGAGTGTGACTAGCAGGATGAGGAAGGTGATTATCCTCCTCTACTCTGCCCTGCGAAAGGGCTTAGGTCAGCTATATTTTCAGCAAATTCAATGTTATACTTTATGAATACATATGGTCAACCAGTTTTAAGGAGTCAGAAGATATATGTCTTATTTCATGACGTGTGTGTCGAATGTCTGCTGGATGAGCACTCTAGTCTCTTCCCCATCTGAATGGCTGTATAAAGCATTGTATGTGTTAAATTACCTAAGGTTGCCAGGAGATTGGCAAGACCCTCCTGTGGTCATTCACAGTACATCTATTAGCTCTCATCAGTCGATTTGCACTAAAGAACGACCTTTGGTACAGTATAAAAATTTGGAAATGGGTCAATGGGAAGGTCCAGCTGAAGTTCAAGTAACTGGTAGAGGTTACATGTGTTTGCTTACAGATAAAGGACCTCGCTGAGTCCCAGCTCGTTGGGTGAAACTGTGGAAACAGAAACACTCTCCAGGAGTCACCTGAAGAGCAGCTTTCAGGGGATGACATGCATCTCTTTAGCATTGCCTTCACTGTTTGTGGTAATTGATTTGTTGCATTGGGTTGGGTAGTACCTCAACCTAAAGAAAATTCTATTATTGCTTCTTCATTTTTAGCCAAACAACCATTTATTGCACAGTTGTTTTGGTTATATATCCTCCCGAAGTGACCACGTAGTCTACAAAGATAAAGTGCTCAGTTACAATTGAGTGCTTTGAAAGTACGCCCCCTAGCTACCACATTTGATTGGTGCCTAACTGACCAACCCCGTTGTTCTTCAGTAGCATCTTGCAGTTGTTTTCCAAAATATGACTTCCTTATCTTGTTGTGCAGGAATGTCCTTGAGAAAGCTGGGCTGTTCACAAGCTTGGGTTGCTCACATGTTCGTTGCTCTGTAAGAAATGCTCTGCAACACACTCTGGCTAAATAGGTTGTGTATCCTAAGCAATAATTGAGACAAGTCTGTGAAATATGTCACCCGTTGTCTGTATACCTGTACCTCTTACATCAGTATATCAGTTTTGCAACTGGCCATTCAGAGGATTCTTGAACAGGCTTCTCTTTGAACTTGCAGTTCTAGATGTGATGAGTTAGATTAAAATGTTGCCCTATTAAGGAAATGTGTGATTACAGACTAAGGCAACACGAACCATTAGGTGTATGTAAAAATCAGAAATCTCAAGTAGTCTGCTTCCTGATTAAGGACAATGATGTTACAACTATGATTTGTGCAGGAGGAAATTGCTTGCATACTTTTTATAACCATTTACATTCAAGGATATGGGACTAATGTGTATTTCATACATAAATTATAAATGACACAAGGGATTATGTGCTAACTCAGCATCAGTGATTTTCTGTATCAAATAACAATTGTAATTATGAGGTCCCAAGATACACCACCACTTGGTGTAATGTTGTGCTAGACTCATTTTCATAGTGAACAATCTAGACAGATTATATTTTATAAGTGCTTTAGTACCAAGATGGTCATGCTAATGGACAAGTTGTTTCTGTCTGCATACTGTTGGGGTCAGATACAGGCCTGTCAGGCATAAACAACAGGAGGACAGATTGCCTTTTGCTCTTACATAAGCAGAAAAATTAAAATCTGTTTATTTAAAT
>VXAV01008673.1:4511-36391 GCA_013399715.1 Alectura lathami
TTCCTAAAGGCAGAAAGCTATTTTTGCTGGGAAAAGTTTGCCTTCCCTTTTTGTCTTTCACTCATATGAACTCACAGATTCTTTTTCATCTGATTATATATATATATAAAAGAAACTGTAGGAAACCCAGGTTACGATGGTCGTTGTCAATATCTTACTGTACTGTAGGGCTATATTTTTCTGCAGGTGATTAGAGGAAGCAAAATGTTTTGTGGAAAGAGTACGTCATCAGACATCACCTACCCCCCCTCCTACCCACACAGCATAATCTTCCCTCTTAGGGCATCCTAGGAGCTACTTTGTGTGCTGGTTTTGTTCCATTCCTTTTCCTTTCCTCTCTTTTAAAGATCTTGTTTTGGTGAGTAACACTGTATAGCATTTAGCTGCAAACAAGACCAACTGCCAGTGGCCTCTCAGGCTATCAGATGCAGAAATGGTAATAAAGTGATACAGAAGAGAGAGAGTTGCATTGGTGACTAATAGAACAAACACTGGAACTTGCTTGCTGGCCAGCAGCGATTCCCTATTGCTTCAGATATTAGTTTATTGTTTATAACATACTAACTAAAAAAAAGGAAGGTACCTTACTGAGTCAGAATTTTAAAGAAAGCTGGAATGATCATACACTGCTAGATGGATTTTGCCACTCTAGCTACACGTGGGTAACAGTTGGCAGTGGGTAGCATGCAGCAGTTGACTTTTACATAAATGAGTACTATACCAGAATGGTGATAGGTAAAAGCTCGACTTCCATTAAGCAGTAGGAACTGTTTCTCGCTGTTTTGGGCAAAAAGGTTTTATATAATTACAGTTGTAATTAGAATTGCCAGATCTAATGTTCTGTTGCCTTCTTTGGGGTGAGGACTATGGAAAAATATTCACATCTGACAGAAGTTTGCACCTACTAATTACCTGTGAAAAGATTTGGATGGAAAACAGAGCCTCAATCTTCCAGTAAAAGGAAAGGCAATTAAAAGAGAAAACGAGCCATTACTTCATTTCTCAGGATGATCTGTGCCATTACTGCACTCTTACCACTCAGACAACGTTCCCTTATTAGTAACATTCATTCTGACTTTTATTTATTCTAATGTCCCTGAACACAGCTCTGTCATAAGACTGCTGAAATGTGGGAATAAATTATATTATAATGAAAATAAGACTTGGATCCCAACTGACAAATAATTCTTTCCATCTTTTCAAAATGATCTGTGAGTTTAGGAAAGACAGATTTGAGGGTTACTTTCATTGGAAAGCCTTCACAGGTTAGTCATTTCTGCTTGAATCAATAGCTCTTGCTGCCAACCACAGCAGTTAGTTAACAGTTGCTGTCATATAAGACTATTGCAACTTATCAGTTATGCAAGGAGTTTGAAACCTTTTCCCTTTCTTTTCTTGAAAATGTATACACACACTTAAACTTGACAGTGAGCTTAGGCTGCCCAATGCCTTTATTACAGTTAATAATAACAATGATAATAAAACATACGGCATATCTGAACATTTAATTACCTTCTGGAGGAGCCCATTTCTCTCAGCTGGTAGGGAAGGGAACTGTGGAGAAATACAGTCCCTAATTAGGCAGTGCAGGAATTTAAAGCTTGTTGGAAGTCAGAGGATATGCAACTGTCTTAACTGCTGAGGATAGCAGGGGGGTGATAATTCTGTCCATCTAGTAGTAGAATCACAGAATCATCAAAAGATCTAGGCTGGAAAGATCTTTAAAATCACCAAGTGCAACCATCAGCCTGACCTACTGAATCCCATCACTAAACCATGTCCCTTAGTGCCACTTCCACACTTCCCTTAAATACCTCCAGGAGGAGGAGACCCCACAACCTCCCTGAGCAGCTTGTTCCAATGCCTGACGACCCTCCCGTGAAGAAATTCTTCCTAATAACCAGTCTAAACCTTCCCTGATGCAATTTGTGGCCATAGTATCTTATTGGATCACTAATTTCTCATTGACTTTATCCACTTGATAAGTACAGTGACCTAGTGTACATGTCGTAACACTTCGTTTTTGGCTAGAATTAAGAGTCAGCTATGCCACTACAGGGACAGACTTCTGCAGCTGTGTTGTGGCTTCTTCTGTTGCTACATGTGGCTGCAGCTTTACTGAAACAAGGTACAAATTTAATCTAGCTATATATAATTAGGGTACAACCTTAGGCTACACGCCAATATATATATGACTAATACTGGCCTTAAAATGATACACTAAATTCAAGAAAAGTATGAGTTATGACAATTTTCATTTCTTTTATGAATTCTTTGAGTCCTGTCCTCAAACAGTTGCATACTTTTTTTGTGTGTATGTGTTGTTTTGTTTTGTTTATTTGTTTTTTTAATGTATTCCTGAAAGGTAGGTCCCGCACAAGATTTTCCCCTAGAAATTTTGCCTGGCCTCTTCACCTTCCAAAAGGCAAGGATGATGGTGATAGATAGAGCTTCATGTTTTGCCCAATAAATCAAATAGACTTTATTCATGTTAAAAATGAACTGTTCATCCACAGAAATAGTTCACAGTTTGGAATCTTCTGCAGCTTCATCTTGTTACAGGCACTGCAGTTGGGAAAGCTGTTGGGGCCATATTTGGCATGTCCTAGGGTGAGCACCTCACGTCAAGTGAAGCAGGTGGTTGAATTCACCAGGCTGTTTTCAGTTTAATTTTTCTGTCTCAACAAAGTGACATTCATTGTAATGCAGTGTTGGTCTTTGCCAAGAACAATGAATGATGCATTTCTGTGGAGGAGAATAGTCAAAATGAAAGTCTGATATCCAAGCTGCCGTACTGTACATGCAGAGCATTTAATGTTCTTGGTTTTATTTCTAGCATGGTTGCTTATGTGGGGTTAATTTTCCACTTGTTACTTTTTCAGCACAGTTCCAACTACGGAGACACAATGACATAAACATTGATCTTTTCAACTCTTGGGTGATTCAAATACAATAGGAAAAGCAGATCTCATGTTATTTTCTGTTGCAAACAGCTATGACAAAGCATAAATCCTCTTCCCCCTCCCACCAAAGCCCTGTACATATACAATCACTTACTACGTCATTCCTGATATGATTTAAATAGTAGTCCACTTTCTTTTCCCAAGTTTTCATGTTTCATCTTTTAAATCTGCTTCCTGCAATAAAGTACACTTGCTGTTTCATAAAATATGATTTTACTGTGAAATACTCAGTTGGAAAAAAAATTATTCTAACCTACTGTAGGCAGATATTCACCCTCACTCCTAATTCAAAGGCAGGCTAGTCTCAGATCAATTATGTTTATACCTTTGTAGTTGGTCCCAAAAGGTTTTTTACAATCTGATTTTTCTTCAACCCACTGGCTATTATGCAATTCTTGAGACGTTTGGTTGCTCATCCAAGCTGGCTTTCTTAGTAGAGTGCATAAGTTTGTGAACTCCATTGTCAGTCAAACAGTTAAGGTCTGAGATACCTTTGGAAACCACAGTCCTACACTGAATAATACTTCCTTTGTTGTCTGATTAGCTGACAAAAACTTTTTAAACAGAAGAGCAACAAAAAGCAAATACTGAATAAATGTATATACACAAGCATTATCTGTACATGGAAATACTGGCATATAATTGGAACAGGGCAGGTCCTGGTCAGGCATTGAACTGCCTGCCTGGGGAGGTGGTGGAGTCTCCTTCCCTGGAGGCGTTCAAGAAACGTGTAGATGTGGCACTTAGGGACATGGTTCAGTGGGCATGGTGGTGTTAGGCTGACGGTTGGACTAGATGATCCTAGAGGTCTTTTCCAGCCTTTATGATTCTGTGTTTCTATAATGATGAAGAACAGTAACTTCCAGGCACTTAAGTACTTGTGCAACCCAAACTTAGTTTTTACAAACTTTTGCCTGGTATCCGTGTGTCAGCCAGCAGTATGATTTCAAATGTCTATACTAAATTTTATTGTTATCACGTAATCCTGATTTTGCTATTCTAAAGCAACTGTAAGCTGCAGCATCCTCTACACGAAGAAAGCAAAGTGACTACCTCTGTAGACAGCAGAGGAAAGAAAGTGTGGCTAGATGGAAAGGCTGAAGTACCGTGTTATCTTTGAAGATGCTTTCTAAGAAGCAGGGTGCACTACCAGATCACCGTGGGCAAGTCTGGTCATACCTATGTACTGAGTAGACAGTGGTGAAGACATTTTCATCTGATATGTTTCACAAAGAGTAAATTCATTATGAAAATATTAAGCAGTTTAATCATCATCCCCTTCGTAGCAGATTCTATTTTCCCTGTAGAAATCATGGGAAAAAGGTGCCTTGCACAAGTGATACACTGTAGTTATACTCTGTGGACAACATCAATTTAAAAAACACAGTCGTGACACCAGGATTGTCTTTCTTCTGTACCTCTACACTAGACAGAGCTGGTGCTCCTTTAAGGAACAAGAGCTAATTTCACTCTTATCATTATTCATGTAATGTGCTCTTTTATTTTTCATGAGGAAGGATATCCTCTTAAATGAGTTTTGAATCTCTGTGAGTATTTTACTGAACACATGCATAAAATATGGTAGGCTGAGCAGAGAATAACTCAATTCATAATTCTTATTGTGTGGCATCCTCTTAGAGAAAATGAGTTTGTTTTTCTTTTTAACTTTTGCTTTGATTTATGGCATGCACAGTATGACTAAGGATCTTAATTAATTCTGTCTTGATCACATCTACGTGTCTGACTCACATACTGCATCTAAATTTAAAGCAGCTACAACAGGGCTGAAGAACTGATGTAGAGACTACCTTGATCTAAACCTCTGGCATTTCTTTGATACACACATTTAAGCACTGAGCTGTTTGTTGTGCAAAATTCAGGCTATTGCACTATGAGTTTGCCTTGTCTTTCCAAACTAAGAGTGTGAAAAGCTTTAATTTATTTTACCTAAAGCAAGGTGCAGCATACCAGCACGTGAGATTAGTGATTGGGAATAGGAAGTAATCTTGGATTATGCATCTGCCTGTGTGGCTGCTGCTATTTCCATCTGTGGGAAGTTCTTTCTCCAAGGAGCAAAGCAAATTAAATCAAAATTGTTTTGATAAAAGTCTGTTTACATGGAGGTGGGAATAAAAAGGAAGATTATAGTTGTGAATGTTTAACAATATAAGGTAATCTACCTGATGAATATTTCATGGAAGGAAACAACAACCTTCACATTATGTGGCAGAGATAATTGGAGAAGTGTAAATTATCTATTCCTGGTAACAGATCTATGGTTTTGATAATAATTTATTTCAGCCATGATATGCAAAAAACAATATTCTCAGAGCTCCAAGAGTATATATTGTTTTTTCAAAATGTAGAGGTTGGAGTGGTGAATATTTTTGTCACTAAATACACCAATTTTTTTCCTCGTTTCTCCAAAAATATAAATTATTTTGTTTTTTTTTTTTTCTCCGTGATGCTACAAAGCTGACAAAAAAAAATTCAGTGATGATTACTGAATGGTATTTCACATATTTTAACATTAAAGTATTCAGAATCATTTGGCAGAATGGAAAGATTTTTTGTCATGTTTTCAATGTTTGATGCTTGGACTAATTTATACTTTGTGAGGAACATAAAAAGTTTATTCTGGATGAAAATATGTCCTTTTGAGATTCTTTGATAATTTCTGCAGAACAATGATAAAAGTATTCTTCAGTTTTCAAAAGAATATTTTTATGGATTTACTCTTGGGTCTCATTTTTGAATTTTTTTTGGTCTTAGCTAATACTGAATATATCCCTATTTCATTATTATATTTTATCAGATTGTCAGGATAAGATCTCTACATTGTTGCATTCAAAAGGTCTAGTGGTATAGAGTCATGCTTTGAAGAGTTGCTAGCACTATATAAATCACCCACATTTCCCAATATATTTCTGGGATTCCTGCAAGAGTTTTTATTTCAGGTTGGTACAGTTTTTTTACGTTAATAAACCATTTGGTACAGGTTTTCAAACTTTCAAACTAAAATTTTGTTTCAGGCTTGACTAAATCTTACATTGCATTTTCATATCTTGTGTTCAGATACCATTTGGGAAGACAGTGCTGTTTAAAATGGAGATGCAAACTCCTCAGAATGAATTAATGCTCCTGATGAACACATTTGGCTAAAATGCCAGCAACAGAGTCCAGATGAAAATTTCCACTTTGCCTAGAAGTGTTCTCCTCAAGAGCAGCCCAGACTCTGCCTCCAGAGAGGCAGAAAGTCTGCCTTGACTTCCTCAACTCATGGGTGTTGTTCTCATTTCTTTTCCCATCCAGTTAGAGGTCTGGGCTTCTCTTTAGTATTACCAGTAGCACCCCATTCCTGCAGAAAAACTTCACAGTGAGCCTGAACTTGATCTGTTCTTGGCTTAGGTCATATGAAAGACTGGAATAAAGTTTAGATATGGGTGCTGAAAGTTAAAGTTAAAAACAAAACCAAAACACAAAAGAAAGAATAAAAGGAAAGGGCAGTGTGGTTGTAACTCCTTCTGGGTAAGTATATCTTCATAGAAAAAAGTATTTGTACATGAGGTACTGTGATACATACACACCTCAGCATTGCAGTAAAGGTGTCTTTGAGAGTTTATATTACTTGATGGTGAAGGAAGATCAGATTTTCTGCATGATTCAAGTGTATCTGACTTTGTAAGGGATGTCTGCTTCTCTCCTGTCAAAACAAAAGGGGAAGAAAACCACGGCATCTACACAGAGGAAAGACAGCCAGTGAAGCAGGAAAATGCTCTCCTACCAGCAGCTACCTCTGCTTTCCCTTCCTTTCCTCCCTTTAAATTTTCAATAATTAACTCAGGTTTTTTGTATTTTTTTTTCCACTGAATCAAGGATAACAAGACTTTTCCAGAATGATAAACTACTTCTGGGGGATTTCTGGGAATTTAAGGATGTTTCCCTGCACTTTCTCCATTGCTCCCCACTCCTGGAACAAGTCTTCCGCTGTTTTGCATCAGGTTTAATGGGATCCAAAGAATCTCAGGCATTTTTTTCCTTGAGTGAAGCATTATGCACCAGCTGGGGTCAGCAGCAGCACCCAGAGAGCTTCTGGGGATTGGCTTTGCTGGGGCACCCAGAGTGATAGGGTCCTGCGTGGGGTGGAGGATGGCCAAGGCTGTGGTGGTAAGGACACAGCTAGGCTTCACCCTGGCCCTGGGAGAGGGCAAAGGTGACAGAGCTGATCCAGGAGCTCACACCTTCAGACATTCTTTAATTAACCAGAGCAATTCTCCAGAGCAGCTGGAGGGCAGAAATTAATTAAACAAGAGGAAATGATATATCTGAGTCAAGCCCCTCTTCAGAATGATCCAACTTTTTTCAGTAAGTACTTCTAAAAGTCACAGGGAAAAAGGAATTGCAAGGAGTCTGCACATTTTCCAAAGAAGAGCTTAGTGGGTGAAAATATGGTGCTTTCTTTGCCTGACAAAATCCAAAAGGGTTTAAACAGCTTGGTTACAGAAGGGCAGGTTTAGCATAGACAACCTCTCCCATCTGAACACAGAGTAGGATTTATTAATTAGTAATTATTTCTGTGAAGGACAGATTCATACTGACAGCAGTAATGAAAAATTCATGACAGAGATTTAACATTTCTAATCTGCCGGATTACTGTAAGGAGGCTGCCAAACTTCCGTGGCCAGCCAGAGCTAAGAACACAAACAAATATCATAGTTCCCATAGTAACTGGGATCACCTTGGAGATGATTAATACCAGTCTGACTTTCAACGGGTGTTCCACAGATATCACTCTCTACTGATATAATTATGACCCACTGTACTGTAGAGCTGAGCATCTCTGAAGAAAAATAACTCCGTATTTCTCAAGTTCTTCCTCCTACCTCTTGATGGTTGTCCAAAAAGAATATTCTTTTATCTTGAGAAGAGAAAATTGAAAACCATATAGCACACATCCCAGAGCCATGCATAACACTCAGAAACATAAATAGATATAGTGATGACTAGAAATACTTAGGAACTTCCTTTTTTTTTTTTTTTTTTTTTTTTTTTTAAAAATTTTTTNTTCTATTTTTAAAAATCTTGTGGAACTATACAGTGCATATATCCATGGTACTCTGAGCAAAACTAACTGTAGGCAGTTTTCCTACTTAATCCAAGTACATCAATTGGTGCTAGGGGAAGTTTTACAACCCACTGTAGAAATGGAGTTTTATGAACAGAATTCTATTCCAAGGTTTTACAGTTATAGCTGAAGTAAAATTTTATTAATTTCACAAGAGTCTGTCTGTGAAAAATATCCAACTGCCAAAAATTAAAAAACATTTTAGGTCATGTTAACACTACATTCAGAGAACCTAGGTATTCTATGAATAAAACACTTGCAGGGTCATTTAATACTTTGGTTTCTATACGAGTAAAAAGTGAATATTAAGTCTTGTACATAAATGGCCTGAAAGTGCTAAGGTTGTATGAAGAACTTCTCCTGTTATCATTGAACTAGCATAAAATTCTGTTTTCCTTCAGTTTGTTCTTCAGGATCAGTTTTTCATGCACTTTCATGATACTCGAAAAGTTTTAAATTTAACAGTTATTTGTAAGAGATACATGTTCAGCAAAATGAACTCATCTCATATTTACATTGTTATTGACACCAGTAGTCAATTTTGTTCAAGATACTACAGACTTTTCTTCAGTGCTGAGCAAAGCATGTATCTTCCACTGTTTTTAGGTAAATGTTTATGATGTATTTTATTCTTTTTTTTTCTCTTTTTTTTTTCTTTTTTTTTTTTTTTTTTTTTAATGTTGAAAATGTTTCAGTACTTACCTGTTTTCAGAAAACTGAAGAGAATGGAAGTATTTCTCTCCATTCGTGACTACAATTAGAGGACATTTTCCTTTTCAGAACTGAAGGTATATATAGCCTTTACTTTCTTCCAGCTCTGGATATGGTCTTATATGTGTCTTATATGTGTCAAGCCATCTGTGAAAAAAGGACAGGGAGGTGTTAAAATGTCAGAGAGGCTAATATCACTTTCCACTTTTATACTTTTATACTTTGTGAGTGGAATGCTAGATAGACCAGGTTCTGAGAAACTGACAGCTCCGTGAAGAGGTAATACTGAAAGTGCAAATGGTAATTATCCCAATGAGAGGAGCAATGGAAAGGTATTAGAAAGCCAAGCTAACTATGCCAACAACTCTGCAATGGCCTCACAAAGAAACAAACAAATGAAAAACAACCAACCAAACCCCAGAAATCATAGGTAAGACAGAAACGACATCAATTTTGAAGGATACATTTAAAAATTATGGAAGTGTAATATACAAAGAAAAAATGTAAAAGAGTGAAAGGATGTACACTGAGAAAATCAAAGGAAACCTAAAAATACTTTAAAAAATATGTTAACTCTTAAGAGGAAGACAAAATATTTGACAGCTATTAGACGGTGAAAGAAAGATAATAAGAGATGAAAGAAAGAATTCTGAAGTAGCCTTTTTGAAAAGTCTTTTTGAAAGACTAACCATATGCAATCAACTTTTATAAATAATATGAGAGTAAAAAGAGCACAAATTCATGCTAGATTTTGGATGAAAAGTTTAGAAGGTACTTGGGTTTGTTTATTTAAGATATTTCCAGATTGTTTAGCAGTTCTCAGGTGAGTAACACTAGCCTGAGAATGGAGGACATCTATTTCAGAACAGAAAGTGGTGATCTGAAAAACTGGATGAAGATATAGTCATCTTTAAAAATGACGGAAATGGGGAGACAGAATTTTCATTCTGGACGACTGAACTTATGTCTCTTGGAGTAAGCAAGCAAAACTTTGGTGAGAATTAGCAGATAATGAGGAAACAATTTTTTCAGGAATAAGTCATGTCAGGAATCATGCTCTGACTTCCTTCTAGGACAAGATAATATGGTTTGTGAGTGGGAGAAAAGTAGTAGATGTCTATCTACAGTAGGTGTGTTTCGACATTTTTGCATTAAACTCTCATTCAACACAAATAACAGAATATATTCTCACTGAAACTGATAGAAAGATATATGAAAAACTGACTGCAAGGCCATACTAAATATCAATGGTTCAAGAAACATAAAGTCCAATTATAATGAATCCAACAGTGAGAATGATCATCAGAAAAGACTGGAGCTGTGGATGGAATAAAATGCAATAGATTGGAAATGGAGCAAGAAAGATTTGCATCACAATGAAGAGAAGAAAGATGGCTAACAATTTGAATACAAAACAGCTATCCAAAGGCAATGTTTCTCCAACTTCTTGGAAATGAGAATTCCTTCTGGATCATTTGCTCCCATGTGACCCCTTGCTTTGAAAAATTTCCTGTTCTCCCTGTCCCTGTACTCCAGAGACACTGTCTGAGGTGTTTTGACAGAGGTTTTCAGCAGACTGTTATTTTAAGAAAAGGATATTTTTGCCATGAATGACATTAGTATGCCTGTTTGTACTACAGAATGCCACTGTCACTGAACATCCCTTCAATTTTTCTGCAGTTCCATCTGAACAAGATGAACTTGAAGATATTATTCTTCATTAAATAGGAAAGCTCATCAAGTAAACACTAATCTGAGTAAAGTAGTAGGTCCCTGATTTGTATCTTTATTCTAACCACTGATTTTTAAATTTAACTATATCCAAAAGGTAGGATTCTCTAGGGGAGAAAGAATACCAGCTTCATCTGATAGTGATAGGACAAGGGGGAATGATTTTAGATTAGATGTTAGAATAAATTTTTCACTATGAGGGTGGTGAGGCCCTGGCACAGGCTGCACACAGAAGCTGTGGGTGCCCCACCCTGGAGGAGTTCAAGGCCAGGATGGATGGGCCCTGGGCAGACTGATCCAGTGGGTGGCAGGCAGACCATGGCACGGGGTTGGGACTGGGTGGGCTTTACAGTCTCTTCCGACCCAAGCCGTTCTATGGATCCTGTAATAAAAATCTCCTGAGTTCTTAAATTCAGTTCTTATCACTAGCACACCCGCTCCTACCAAAATTTCCAACTAACATAGTATTTTTCTGGCAGCAATGAAGACCAGATTCTCTCAAGATAAAAGGACATCTATTTCAAATATTTTGCTGAAAGTCTGTCTACATGTTATGGATTACACTAGATTGCTTCTGCATAGATGTTTTTTTGCTAACACAACCATTCGTCTAATTTTTCAGCTGGACATGCAGAAGGGGTTGGCAGATCACTTCTGATTGTCTGCTTGTCTTCACTGATCTTACCTCATTTATTTTGGGAGTCTCTCCATTGTATGATGAGCCAGATTTGTGCTCCATGTCTGGAGTTATATTTAAACTCAGTTTTGCTAAATCAAGTATGCCTTGAGGCTTGCAATTTATTCTTCAAGTGCCTCACACATTCTTAGACACGTAATAAACGGGTTGGATTTCAAACCAATACTTGAATCCAATGCAGTTGCTTGTTGTCGGCAAAGAGCTGGAGGACAATAGGTTTTATGCTACAGTCTAATCTTCCTTCAACTGCATAAGTCACAAATACTCTAGCTTTATGAAGATCTGAGCATCTTTTCCTCCACCTATAATCTGAAGTGTATCTCCTGGGAAAGCAAGGCTTTACCATTCCATCCTCCAGCAAAGAGAATACTTCTGAAATTCTTCTTCCTTTCCACATGGTGAAAAGAGCACTCCCTTCCTTTTCCCTCCACATTTTTGAAAATGATGTCATGTATCTTCACAATAGTCTTGCTAAATGTTTTTGTTGAGGACAAATATAATACAAAGGCAGTAATCAATGTGGTTGCAAATTTGCAAACAGTTTTTAAAACTGAAAATCAGAAAAGTAGCTTCAAAAATATTTCTGACTAGATAGCATGATACCTCTGGACACCTGAGTCCTAAACTTATCCCAGAACCCATTCAGTTCCTGTCTGCATTTAACTACAGGCTGGATCCCTGTTATCAATTTTTATTCATGCATGTTTATCTTTGCTGATGAGAATAGCTTCAGTGGCTTCAGCAGGGTCACTTGTGGCAGAAGATTAAGCATGTGCTTAATCTTTAATTTCTAAGTTTGCCACAAAATATACTTTTCAAAATCGTGCCTGAAAAGAAAAAATTTACTTGGTTAAGAGTCCAATGGTGATGTAACACATTTTATAGAAGTAATAAATAGTGAAATTTTGGTTATACCTAGTATGGGATATGTTGAAACAAACAGAATTTTGTACTTTAATCAACAGAGAACAAACCAAATCAAAACTGGAGTACTTCAAACCCTATATCAAAAGAAAATTCCCATGATATTCCCCTGCCATCAATCTCATCGAGAGATCCATTTTTGGAAATTCACTGTATAGCGTGTCATTTCTTAAAAGGTTTGTGTTAACACATATGTATTTTAATGTAGTAATAGGGAAATATTTTCTCTAGTTTCGCTTTGCCCTGAGTGACATGAATCTATTTGCTTGTCTTCTGTAGCAAGTATTTTTATGAATAAGTATGCTAAGTCTCAGAAATGCCATTAAAATTTCTGACAGCAGTTGGTTCTGACAGCTCCCTTGCTGAGTAATGGGATCATTCTATATTGATATGAATTCGAACTATAATGACAAATGGATACAAACAATATTAAAATAAATCAAGACCCTCACATATCTCAGTGGAATATTCTGTGTCTCCCAATGCCATCCTAGAACCAACATCAATGACAAACAAAATAGGAAGAAATTTTCTGGATTCTATGTTTTATTTAAAAAAAAAAATTGCAGGAAAATTACCAGAACAAATGCAACCATATGTCAATATGAAACTGCATCCTAAAGGCTGATAAACATTTCTTTGTAAGTATGATTTACCAGCTGAAAGTTGAGTGATTCCTCTCTGTTCCAAGAGACCATTAGCTGATGCTCTGAATGCTCTGAAGAGTCCCCAGCTGCTTCCAAGGAAGTTTAAATAGATGCTGTGTTCCACTCACGAGAAGTCTCCCTGACTTTAATGATGATAAGCTGTGCTGAGGCAGATGCCAGTGCTCAAACAGGGGCTTCTACAGGATGACTTCTATTGACTGATACATGGAGGCTGAAAGGATTTGTTCACATTTTGTTTTCTTGGTGTAAATCCTTTCCTCATAGTATTTTCCATTATTTTGTATCCCATTACTGCCTACAAGAAAGTTTGTTTATTCACTGGTAGAACTGATAAGGGCTAGAGACAATTGGTTGAGCAGGTCTAAATATTCTAGGACAGGAAATAAAAATAGGCTACATGTCTTAGTGATACATTTCTTGGTAAATGCAATCTAGTTTCAGGACAGAATTTTGAACATGCATTCCTTCTGGTGGAAACAAATGGTGGTAACCAACTTTTGGCTTTGCTTCTGAAATAGGTGGTAAATGACAAATGAATACACAAGTGTAATCCTGTATAGAAGGTAGAAGATGAAGAATAATGGCCTTTTTTTTTTTTTTTTTTATTTTTCCAGTTACAGAGCTGTTAAAATAGGCATTCTCTTAAGGTGACAGAGAAATTCTTTCCCTCTATATTTATGGAGTTTGCCACTTGAGCAATTATCAACTTTAGCAGGGAGGTATGGCTTTCACACTGCATTGCTGCATTTATTGCACATGAAACCTCGCAGAAACTTTTGTGCTGATAATAAGTCCCATTACAGGAGGGCTAATAAGATTTCTGAGGTGTTAAAGCTGTATGCATTATTCATACAGTATAAATGGAAGCACTGAAGCCCTCACCTCACTGTGGAAGCCTTCCAGGCTCTAACAGATAGTGTGGTTACATTGCAGTTGCAGGGTTACATGTGTCAAATGAAATCAGTGTTATCTTCTCAAAACTATGACATTGACACAAAGGTTCTACATCAGGGGTCTCAGCAAAGATTGCTCTAGTAGTTAGATTCCTATTTCCTATACCTGGTTACCCAGATCTGCAGTGGCAGCTTTGCATGCATTTGTCTCTTTTCACCCATCTCCTGCTCCTCAGTGACCTTAATGGTCCTTAAAGAGGAAAATGTTATGAATTTCTCTGCTAGAAGAAATGATTGATGACCATGCAAACTGACAGTGTTCAGTACTTTACAGGAAATGCCTAGAAACTTTAAGAACTGGATCCTTTAAAAACTGTGTAAGAAAAAATACCTGATGAGAATTGGGATGGGTTGTATTTAAAATCTTTTCTTGGTAAAAGATACTTGAATACCTTTACTTCAGGAATTATCAATAGTTTAAACTACTTCAGTAATATTGGTCCATTCTCATATTCTCCATATATTCCCTCTGCAGAACTGCAATGGGTAGAGTATAACTTATGTCAATTCACCCCTCTGCAACTTACAGGACATTGACTACAAGAGTGATTACACAAGGAGTAATGACTTTTCATAAAAGAAAGGTGTCAGAATTTGTCCCACTCTTTTCTGATAGAAGTAATGCACACCCTGAGACAAATGTGCTGTTTGCTATGATAATGGTTTGGGGAGTAATAAGATAATACACTGCTTCATAAGCTACCCTCTTGTGCTTCCAAAGTGTGTAATTTAATTTCAGAATACACTTTATTATTCTTTTCCTGCTCTTTTAAATCAACACATGCTCTGATCCTGATTTTTGATGTAAAGGCATATTTAAAAGATCCAAATATTGCTTTGAAGTTCAATTTAAATTATTTTATCATAATCAATGAACTTCATAACTAGTTTCATAACTAGCGACATAAGACTTTTGGCTGATGACTAAAGTACTATCTCTCCAGGGAGAGAGGTAAAGTCTCTCCAGGAGGTGCTAGCTGACAGCAGGCTAAATATGAGCCAGCAGTGTGCCCAGGTGGTCAAGAAGGCCAGTGGTATCCTGGCTTGCATTAGGAATAGTGTGGCCAGCAGGAACAGGGAGGTGATTTTCCCCCTGTACTCAGCACTGGTGAGGCCGCACCTCGAGTGCTGTGTTCAGTTTTGGGCCCCTCACTACAAGAAGGACATCGAGGCCCTGGAGCGTGTCCAGAGAAGGGCAACAAAGTTGGTGAAGGGCCTGGAGCACAAGTCTGATGGGGAGTGGCTGAGGGAACCGGGGGTGTTCAGCCTGGAGCAGAGGAGGCTCAGGGGAGACCTTATTGCTCTCTACAGCTACCTGAAAGGAGGCTGCAGTGAGATGGGGGTCAGCCTCTTCTCCCAGGTAACAGTGATAGAACAAGAGGTAATGGCCCCAAGCTGCACCAGGGGAGGTTCAGGTTGGACGTTAGGAAAAACTTCTTCTGAGAGAGTGGTCAGGCATTGGAACAGGCTGCCCAGGGAGGTGGTGGAGTCTCCTTCCCTGGAGGTGTTCAAGAAACGTGTAGATGTGGCACTCAGGGACATGGTTTAGTGGGCATAGTGGTGATGGGTTGATGGTTGGACTAGATGATCTTAGAGGTTTTTTCCAACATTCATGATTCTATGATTCTATATTTGCTGCATTTAAACTGATTTAGGCTACTATTTCAGGGGCCTTAAACAGCGATGTATTGAGAGACTTAGATCACTAAGGCTATAAACTAATGGAAATGAGACGGCCAACTCCAAATTATTGAGCTAGTAACTTCTTCCTTGTTTGACCTCAGTGCTTTTCGGCCTTGCAGGCATGAGGAGGATAACTGGGGAGAACCTGCTACATTAGGCGGCAGGTGGTAGAGTCAGGGTCACCGCTTTCCTCACTGGAAAGAATTCAATCTTCAGAGAAGGCTGAAGAACAAATTTTAGTAATCCACAAAGTCCTTCTCACCCATTGCCAGAGTGGCAAAACGGAGGGTGCCTAGTGACAAGGTCAGGTGAACAGGAGACGGCGGGGTGGCCCTGGCTGCTTGTGCCATGCCCAGGAAGCAGGGCAGGCTGGGGCCAGTCAACACAACACATCTCTGGACATCTTTTCCCTAGTAGTAGTTTGCTCTTTTACTACTGCCTTTGAACCTCTATTCTATATCCTCCTCTTCCACCTTCACTTCTCTTGCTGCACGGGATCTGATGGTTTCCTTAAAAAGAAAGTTGACAGAGTAGTTGTCCTTCCCTTTGTCTAGTCCTCTCATTGGCTTTTCTTCCTATAACCCCCTTCTCTCAGTTTCTGACATACAGAGATATTTCTTGGCTGCATTTCTTTTCTTGGCTATTCTTCACTTGCACAGGTCATTTTCAGCTCCCCTTTACTACTTATTTATCTCGACCCGTCTTGCTCACAAGTGGAACTTGCCTAGAATGCACCAGTGAGTCCATTTCTCTCTTCACACCCTTCTGCCCTTCTCCCATCCATATATCAGCTCCATGTACAGTGCTGTGCAGGTCCTCACACCTCCCCATTTTGTTTCTGGGTCTTATTGAAGTTACTCTCAGAAAAGATTATTAAGATCTTCCTGAACATATCTGAACACCACAATTCTCATTCAGTACTGTGATGGTAAAATATGCATATTACCATCTTACCCTCCATGCTTAATCTGATCTTCAATACCATTTTCTTTTGCCATGTTATTGTCAAAGGTGATCCTCCAGCCTGAGAAGTAAAGATCCACAGAATTACCACAAAACCCTCCCTAATGTCTCCTTTGCCATCATGCCTACAAACCAGTCTTGGCAATGGTTAGAAGTTCTGAAATCACATTCTTCTGTGGTAAATAATATTTTCCTCATATGTTCTGCATATTCCCCCATATTTGAAATTTGTTGTCTCGGTTCCTGTGAGGCAAGGATTGTTTTTTTTTTATGCTTTTGCAAAGTATATGACAAAATCAGACCATTTCCAGTCCTTCACAAGGGCTCCTGAGCACTACGGAAACTGTGCAATTAGAATAACAGGAACAGTAATTTGTGTTAGCTGTTTAACATGGCCCAAAAAGGCCATTTCTGTCCTAGAGATCTTGTCCAGTGGTTGCGAGGAGTCAGTGCTGGGATGTTTCCATCTGGATCTCAGTTGTAAGCAGCTGAAATTTTAACTGGTCTTAACTCTACTATGTGTTCAGTAGTCATAGCTGCTTTCTTTGAACTCATCCAGATTACACCAAATCCAGTACACAAACAAGAAACCTTTTAAGTTTCTTGCTCATTAGTGCAGAATCAGTTCCTTTAAATATGTTGACCATGAGAAACTGAACTAAATGCTTCTCCAAAAAATGTCTGCCGTGATTTCTGAAAAAATGCCTGCACTTGTATTGGTCATGGATTAGGACAAAGAGAGCCTTAGTTCATTACAGATGTCTGCGAAACTTTGAAATACATTTCTCCCATGTTGACTCATTATTTTATACGTCAAATAGCTTTAATTTCCGTGTTCTTGGGCATCAGCTTGCCTTACCACAACTACAACAATAAGTAGATTTTGTAATGCTTGGATAAAACCAGAGCATTTCCTTGTTTATGCTTCTGTCCTAAAACATTTGCCCAGCACTGATCAGTATAATAAAAATGTACCAGTACTTTTTCTAGAACTTTAGCCAATTCACAGCCATTATTTGAAATAATTTACTTTTTCAGCTGAGAGTAGTGAAAGTCCACAAATGGAGGAGAAGCAGGGATTCAGTGAGAACTGTTTCTGAGAGGTTTACAAGGCTTTGAAGGCAGCTGCATCCTTTGGACTCCAGTCTGAAAGGGTTCTAAGGCCCCTATGTGACAGGTACAAGCAGCCTTCTTGCATAGTTTTTACCTCAGCTTCTTGTCTAAGTTCTTCCTCCTGCTTACCTGAGTGCTCCCAGGAGACTCAGACAACTGTTCTGGCCTTCCTGAGTGCCTTCAGCATTCTCCCAGCCGTATCCATTATCAAAAAAGGCACATGAAAATAATTTGGGTGCCTGCAGGCCACTTTCTGTAGTATATCCATTTTCAACACACTATGCCTGATTTCTCCCACTAAGTAATTACTAATGCTTGGTCCTGTAGGCATTTAATTTTAGAAGTGAAAAGCTTTAATCTGATCTCTGTAATTACACTGGCAGTTAGTCAGAAGCGGGTGTCAGGATCAAACCTGCTTTATCATCTCATGGATAACTGGGAAAAGAAACTTTTTTGGGGAGCGATGTCTTCGAGCATGCAAATGTTCCAGCTGACAGCAACAGCTCCTGCACTCCTGCACTTACCACCATATGTGAGCATGAATGTTCATATTTGCTGGAAAGGAATATAAAGAAATCCTTCCTTCTTTCCTTCCTTCTTTCCTTCCTTCTTTCCTTCCTTCCTTCCTTCTTTCCTGGTCAAATGAATGCAAAATTTTGCTGTTTATTCTGGGAATAAGGTGCAACATTTACTTTTCTAGGGGCAATTGCAATCTGGTTTTGCTTTTAAAGAAACTAATGAACAAAATCTGCAGTAGTATTATTGTTCTAACATTTTAAAGGCCTATTCCTATAGGCAGAGTAAAATCAGTGAAAAAATGATGAAAACTAATGATGGAGTTCAGTCAATAATTCTTCTACTGAAAAAACTAAGAAATATTATTATAAAAGTATGTACACGCATTAAGCAATTTCTACCATTAACCCAGTCTGAATTACAGATTCTCATTAATGAGCAATATGACATACATCTGGTCTTAAATAGATATTTACTAGCATTAATTTGAGCAAGACTATTACTGAAAAATCTTCCTGATGTACCTCTGATACACAAGGTCAGCTTTGACCTCATAAAAATTGAATTGTTTCTGGCTTGAGGAACAGGGTGACTCATAAGAAAAACAATGTAACTATGCATAAAATGGTGAAGAATTTTGGTTTAGAAGTTCTGTCAGTGAGGGATCACCATTGCTCCGAGCATGTTTGTAGTATCTGACATAACTAAGACCTAGTCCTGAATAGGAGTCTGCCAAAACTACAGTAACAATAAAAATATTAATAATAAAAGAACAACACCAACATCCTTGGAAAGAATATGGAATCCTATCATGATCTGCAGGCAGGTGATATAGAGATTAAAAAGTGAATTCATTGCACTGCATTTGTTGCATTACTTGTGTCAGACCATGTCCTATCTCTCAGGTGACAACATGGCTGTAGTGACTTCTTCCCTTTCCTACCTACTGAAAAGCTATACATAATGACTGCAAAGTCTTGTAATATAACAATGTCCTATTTTGCATACCTTTTTAAAATGAGATAAAAGCTTTCAGAGTTAATGCCACATTCAGGAAAGAAGCTATGGAATTCCTAGTTAATCATGTCCCTCATATAATTACTCTACCAAACCAAGACTTTGTAAGGTTTTAGATGTAACTAGAATCACACTAAAAACAAACTCTGATCCAAATTTTGCAAAATCTTACCCAGGATATCTTTTCCTGAAAGGTAATATTTGTACATAATATTTGTATTTATTGTAATCAGAAAGTGTAATTTTTCCTTACTAATAGAAATGTTTCACAAAGACTGAGATAGAAATGCTGCAGGCTGTGTTATGCCATCTACTAAATCAACTGCTATCATAACTCACACTGGTTTGTCCAATCTGGTTTGTCCAATTTTTTTGTTTGTTTGTTTTCTGAAAATGTCCAACTTAATTCTCACTGTATTTTCCTTTGTTAAAATAGTCTGGCCACAAATGCACAGCTAACTTCACAGCACAAAGCCTCTCCCAGGTAGCCAAGTGATGTGAAACATTTATTTTTCACTCCCACAGACCATAGATGCAATCCCTTTAAAATTTAAAAGTGCACCTACAGTTGCCTAGCAAAACCTGAAACCTTATGGAGCAAGGCTGAGATCTAAGCTGCTTGCTGCAAGTGTAGCTGTTTCATTTCAGGCCCAATTTATTCTGAGTTAATATTTAACTTTCTATTTTAGGAACTGTTATCATATGCAGTTATTGGTTTTTGTTTTCCGGGTGAGGATGAATGCAAGAGACTTACAATTTTTAGTTCCAAAAGAACAGTGTCAAGATTTGCTTGAAACCTATTCTTGTTTCATAAGGCTATTTTCTTTGACATCAAACAAAGTATGGTTTTAGCAAGTGCTACAAAATGTCATTCTATCCCACTCAGGCAATGATTTGACTCAGGCAAAACATAAATGTGAACTCAATTTTTTTTTGTTTCCACTGATATCATTGTTTATACAACACAATATGTATAGTTGTCTTTTCTATAAATGTATCTCACTGTGGGATATACTTTCTCACATGTGGGTGTTCATTTGTGTCAAAATTGAGAAAAAATATATTTGAATTCATTCTGTAAATTCTTTAAAGTTAGATAACCTAAAAATTCTGCTTCAAACAACTGCAATGGAAGAGTACCGTATTTCCCTGAACTGAGCATATGGCAGGGCTAAGAAAGTAAAATGAGATTCATCACAACAAAACATATCTACCCCTTCCCTGATCTAATATAGTTACCCGAGCTCCCTATAAAGCTTACTGTGATAATCTCCAGACAGATGACCGTATGTGGAGGGAACATAGTATAGAAAGTTACATAAACCTGGCATGAAATGTTGTTTGGTGTGGAAAGAATTTTTTCAAACATGTTATAATTTAATTAGCCATTGCAAGTGAAGGTGATATGTTTCTGGGACTTTGTCTTAGGACTTTTCTGAACATTATTTATTTGCAGACACCCGGTAGCTTGATAAAAATACAGATAAAGACAAAGATTTGTTCCATGTCTTTTTCTTCAACATTAACAGTGATAGTGAAGGCAGAAGTTTTTAATTATGTGTTTCCCATTCCTCCTCTCTTGGAGGAGAAGTCAAGGTAGGTCAAGATGTGGAAATGAAATACATTGCTTTGATTTAGGAAGGGATATTGCAACGGTGCACTTGTTTGCTCTATGCATCAGCACACCTCAAGGTTTAGCTGCACTGCAGAGTTCATTGTAACCTTCTTGGCATCTCAGCAGTGACTGATTTATAACCAAGTCTGAATGCCATTACAGACTCTAGAAGTGTCATTTACATTATGTAGTAGACTGTCCGGTTTTAGAAAGCGGGCAAATTAATTCCCAGGATAGTCCCAATGACTTTATTGCACCAAAAAAAAAAAAAAAATCTTAAAAACCAAGGCAGTCTTTGGCATTTGTCACAGCTAAAACAGTGTGATATTCTCGATGTTTACTGTCCTGTAACAGCCTGATGCAAAGCCCTCATGAGCATTTTATCTTCAGTGAACTTTGACTGACACAGACTAGAAAATAACTACAACAATTTGCCATAAAATAAATTGTAACTGAGTATTAAGCATATGAAACATAGGCTTAGTGCATCTTATGTCCTAAAAACAGTAACATCGTGTATCCTTGCATGATACAAAGTGCTAATGCTTTTCACCTTTGGAGTTATAGTCTTTTTGATTGCAGGTTGCTTATATAATACTTTGTTGGCCAAGGTACCCACAACACAGCTTTTGGGGCTATTATCTTTTCTGAGATGAAGGCAAATATGTATCTTTAGTCTTCAGGCTGACAACACTAAAGTACCTCAGCATGTAGACAGTGGAATTCATAGTGGATGGTGGATGATTTCGGTGGATGGTAAGCTGGACATGAGCCAGCAGTGTGTCCTCGCAGCCCAGAAAGCCAGCCATATCCTGGGCTGCATCCAAAGAAGCGTGGCCAGCAGGGCAAGGGAGGTGATCCTGCCCCTCTGCTCTGCACTGGTGAGACCCCACCTGCAGTGCTGCGTCCAGATGGGGAGTCCTCAGTGCAGGAGGGACATGGAGCTGTTGGAGCACATCCAGAGGAGGGCCACAAAAATGATCCAAGGGATGGAACACCTGCCCTGTGAGGACAGGCTGAGAGAGTTGGGGCTGTTCAGCCTGGAGAAGAGAAGGCTCCAGGGAGACCTGATAGCGGCCTTTCAGTATCTAAAGGGGGGGCTACAAGAAAGAAGGGGACAGACTCTTCAGCAGGGTCTGTTGTGATAGGACATGGGGAAATGGTTTCAAACAGAGACAGGGAAGATTTAGCATGCATACAGGGAAAAAGGTTTTTACGATAAGGGTGGTGAAGCGCTGGAACAGGATGCCCAGAGAGGTGGTGGATGCCTCGTCCCTGGAGACCTTCAAGGTCAGGCTGGACAGGGCTCTGAGCAACCTGATCCAGCTGTAGGTGTCCCTGTGCACTGCAGGGGAGTTGGACTAGATGGCCTTTAAAGGTCCCTTCCAACTCGGACGGTTCTATGATTCTACGATAGCCATAATTTTGGTGGTCAAATTGTTCAACAATTAGAGAGGGAAAGGTATCTGTGAGACGTGTCTTCAAAAGCTCTTCAGACAGTGTTTAACATTACTAAAGAAATTTCTGGTGTGTTGGGAGAACAGGTATGCAGTATGCAATTTTCCTTATTGGGCAGGTGAATATTTTCACCTTTTCTGGGTTCAGGATACAGATGAAATTACCTTCTACCTGCTCATAAGACTATTATACTGGGGCAGAACAAAGGCCCAGTCCTGTCAAACAGTAACCAACTGAAAATACCTCAGGAAGAGCACACACATAGTGTAAATGTGTAATGTTACTTTCCCAGAAGGCTTGCCTAGCCTCCAAAATTTTGCAGCTCAGCCAGAGATGGTGTCTTTGTGTCTAGTAGATTTCATACCTGTGCACTTGTTCAGCCACTTGCTAAACCCAGTTTAGCTCAGTATGAACCCAGACATGCTAAGCAAACAGTGGAGTCCACCAAAGGGCAATTCAGAGCACCTCAGGCAGAGCTTCTGTCTCTACCAACAAGTAGAGGGATACTAAGCTTAAGCCTAGAATGGATGTCACCTCCCAGCCTCTTCCAAACATCCTGCATTTGACTCTGTTCCATCAAAATCCACAGCAGAAGACAGATGGCAGCTGTGGCTGCTCCTGCTTATCTGAAGACAAGTGGGGTGATCCAGTGGGGACAAGAGCATGAACATCCAGATCAGGTCATTGAGGGATGTGATGGGAAAAAAAACTCATTCCAAGTAAAAAGCTTGTGCATGTTGTTTCTGTTTTGAAGAAATAAGATGAAGAGGGGAAAAGCAAAAACCTTTTTGCCTAAACATCACTGATGAGTACTCGCAAAGATAACTCCAAGATAACTCATAAACCAATGTGATGGATGAAATTTGTAGAAGAAAAATTTTGACATTAAACTTCTGTATTAAGAAGGCAAGGAAGATGCAAGGAGATGCATAAATTGCTTAAGAAATACCTCTTACCTCTTGTGCTCATGTAGCTGAGCCTGCCTGCTGCCTTTCTCAGAGCCTCTGGCCAGGTGTTTACCAATAAAGTGCTGCTGAGGACTTTGTTCTAATAAAATGAAATGCCCTCCTGGTCTGACACAAATACCATCTCCTAGCCCACGCTTACAGCTCTGAAACCTCAGAGCAGAGGCATCAAAGCTGCTGGAATTTAGTATCAGCAGTAAATTTGCTTCTGCCTTCTCTGATATGGTCTCTCTTGCATATTGGGGGATGCTTGAAGGTCGTTCAGACTTTCTCTTAGCTGTGTGTCCAGTGCTGTCAGTTCTGCTTTCTGCATGCTCATGTAGACTAGAATGCATGTATGCAGAAGTTTTCTTTCCTTCTGTTTCTCTGTTTTCCTTCTGTTCAAGTTGTATGAGTAAGAATTTGCTAATGATTGTAAGAAGAAAGCTTCTGAACCTTTATACATTCTCTGAAGATTCCCAGTCCCTTCTCATTGTTACATTTTCCAACATGTATAATGACTTCTGATGGAGATGAAATTGCATTGACCTCAAGTCATTCTTCTTTATAGAAATGCTCATCACTCACACGCCTTAATTTCAGAAGTAACCCAAGTAATATTCTCAAAGCCTCTTTGAAATGCAAAAAGATCTTTCAATAGTATCTTTGGAGAACTGATTTATTTTCATAATAGCAGATACCAATATGCACTAAAAATCAGGTATGTCTGGCACAAATTGTTTTTGGAATCCAGACAAATAATTTAAGTAATACCTTATGATAGTAGCTGTTTTGTGTGAAATTATCTCACATTTGCAGCTTGTCACTAATAAACTGCTGCCTATAACTGCTCTCCTCTGATTTGTGCAAGTGAATTGCTCCTGCTATCTTTTAGAGCAGAATATATACTGGTATTATTATTTATCATTGTTTTCTTCAGAATAAATTTTTTATATGCCGGATATCTGGAGCATTTTAATACAATGCACATATCTAATTTAAGCTGCATGCAGAGATGCTACTGTCGGAACTCCTAGGTTTGTTTTCCTACTGAGGAATCTTTGTTTCAGAGCTGCAGTGGGATCTCACACTATTTCCTGGAGGAAAAGCATCCACATGTTCAAAGCCATCATCACAATTGGCACTAATTGGGGGCCTTTGTGAAGGTCTGAGCAGAGACCAAGGTTTTAATAAGCAAGGAGCATGAAACACCCACTCAACACCTTGTGCTGGGCTTCTCCATAGCAGTGTGAGACACATTGTCATGGCAATTGGGAAAGTTTGCACTGCAACACTCTCAATAATTAGAAGACTTGATTCCCTGGAGCTGCTATTCTGGAACCTTGCACCAAACTCAATTTTTCTTAGTTCTGTTTCTAAGAACTAAGAAAGAAAAGCCATGTTCCTTTGTCGAAATATCTACAATACAAAATGCAACAGCTGAAGTGCATTGGAGACTGCAAACTAAGTAATAAATATCACCACTCAGTATAAATTAGTGAGTTTCAATATCTATAGACTAATGATCCTAACAAAACCTTCAGCCAGTTCCTGCTGTATCCCTCGTCTGTCCTGCAAATTGGCCAGTGTTCTCCTGGCTATGAATTCTTTTATTTTGAATGACTTCTGAGTAAAAAACTTTAAAAGTGTCAAAGTGCAGTGGATGTTTCAAGAGTGCAGTACACCTGACGATGAGGTTCTTCTGTACAAAATGCTCTGCAGGATTCCACCACAGCAAGCTGTATTTCATCTAGTGTGTGAGTGAATTTATCACAGACCCTATTGGACCTGAAAACTTTTCCCCTTGTGGAGAGATCAGCCCACGAACAAGGTGGAGCATGACATTTCTGATACTGCCTGGACAGAGTCAAAGCAGAGTACAAGGGCAGGAAACTGCAACAAGCTGTCCGTCACCATGGTGTGGGAGGTCTGACTGGGGACAGAAGGGGAGCATTTAGAGCATAGTTTACAAGAAATAGGGAGTGTAACTGACTGGCTGAAGGATTTTGTTGGCTGTATAAATGAGCTTTTTTAAGCATCAATTAAAATGTAAGCTTTTTAAAGATGTCTAACTATTCTTGGTTTGTTTGTGCATGTGTGTGGCTAATAGCTCCTGGCAGATGGGAACGGAAGCAGAGGAGCCATACAAGATTAAGTCCTGGAGTTCCCAGCTAACACACAACGTGCTATTCTCATCTAAGGGATGTGGCATCCTCACCTTCTGGACAAGACACATGCTTGGCTCCCTCTACCAACAGCCTTGCCAAGCCCCTGTTTTTCCCCACATCCCATTACACTGCCATTTGCACACGGAGACAGCCTGACTTGCAGGCATTGCTTAACTTAGACACAGCCCCTGCCTCCAAGAGGCTTTTATCCCCAAAATGCTTCTATACATAAATAAATAAAGAGTCTGGGAATAGCATGAGGAAGATGACAGTTACTAAATTAGTAACAAAGAAATAAACCTCAGTAGTACAAGCAGTGTTTTGGCTGGGATATTTTTAAAGGTAATAATAAATTAAGCATTTTTATTACAGTGGTTCTGTCACTCTATTCCCTCTAACCACTGTTTCCATTCTTCCAGGGGTGTGTCTGTATACTTCAATGAATACATTAGAACAAAATGTGCAGTAGAACTCTTCCCCCCTTAACATTGTGAAGAACAATGTATGGAATAATATCTGATCATGTTTCTCCCTGCACTGACATTCATACCTCCCACATGAGCTGTCTAAGTGGGTGTAGGAGATTTAATTATCACCAGGTACCTTAAATCCAATCTGCACTCACACACTGAGCTCAGGGTGAGCTGTGTCGGTTCATCAGTACTGCACATCAGCTGACGTTTGCCTTACCTAGGCTAGTCTGGGAGGGAAACTTGGGGAGGAAGGTACAGGCACAGGTTTGCTTGGAAGCACTTCTTATTCTTATCTGTTCCATTTAAGTAAGCTCTCTTCAGGGCTTTGTTTTTCCTCTTTGATCGCATGCACTGATGCTGGATATTAACACAGCGACAAGAAAACACTAACATCTTGCATTAAAACCGATCAATTATGTTTGAGTTTGTGGCAAGGGTTATGATACATGACATGTGTTGAAGTGGTTTAGAGGAAGTGATTTTCATTTTTACCCATAATTTATACTTTCTCTAAGTTACCTGTAGCAACCAAGGCAGGTAGTAAGTATTTTAACTCTGCTTCAACTTTAATAACAGTAATTATACATAAAATGCTGTATTTATTCTAGTGCAACAAAACAATCAATCCAACAAGCTATAAAATCAATATTATAAAGCAAGATACTGTTCCAAATAAATTTAATTGCAAAAGTGCTTTCTGCAGATTAAATATAATGTTATTAACTCTTGGGGCCTATGCATGCACAAATAAGGATAATATTGGCACAGTGTCAGTCTCAGAGCTTTTTCTCTTCCCAGACAGATACTTGGCTATATATTGCAATCTGTATCATGCAAATCAGATGGAGAAAAAAATCAAACTTCTTTAAATCAGCCTCTCTTCCTGTGACAGAGATCAGTTAAGAAGCAAAAGCTGAACCCTGCATCAGGTGGAATGCACCTGTCTGGTTGCAGGGAATATAGCCCTACTGAGTCCAATCTAATGTCCCCAGCATCCTGAAACAAGCAATTACAAAGCAGCTGGCATAATAGGAGTGGCTTGGGAGTGACAAAGTCCCAAACATATGCCAAAAATATCTATAACTTTTTATATTATTCTCAAGATCTGCAGAACTACATATGCCCTATAACCATTTTTGTCTGGCCTAGCCTCTCATTCTATGTATACATATTTACATATTTAGCCTTAATTTATTTTTGTCAAGCCCTGCAGCAAATCTGATTAGCAATTTTCTCAGCAACGTTTCTCCTGAGCAACTAACTTCAGCAAAGTGAGCATTTCAGCTTCTTGATTCTGGGGTATTCACCTGAGCATCTCAGTCCCACTGGGGCTCTCCAGGCTGCCTGTTTGGGGGTCATGGCTTGTTTTACTAAAAGCACTGTCTTGACCTTTTCCTAAGCATTTCCACTTTGCTTCCTCATCTGCAAAAACCTGTGCCACTGCAATCCAAAAAACTAGACTAAACAGAACAGGCATAATTCAATTGCCACCATGCAAACTATTAGGAGACACAGGGAAACTAAGATCTCTTTAAGTGAGATGTGCTCAAACAAAGTTCATTGTACTATGACCAGTGTTTATAGAGGTGTGGCTTAGCTCAAGTACAGCAATTAAATATAAATCAAAACTTTGGAAATCGAGCGAATGGCAGGAATACAACGCAATACAGGGATTTGTTGGTACAATATGATAGGCAGGAAACCTGGACTGCCCTGTAGTCCACCATCATCACAGCAAATGAACTTGATACTAAGATTTCATTGACAATGTTTCAATTAAAAAATTAACAAACAAAATATTTAAAATGAAACATTTACTGGTGGTAGTGATGAACTCAAGTTACACATGTAATGCGGCAATAGCAGAGTGCTTGCTGTACTGTCCACCTCCTGCTCTGCCCTCCTTGTTGGTGCAAATTCCACCCTCCTTCCTTGTTCTGTTGCAGTTCCTCAACAGCATGCTCAAACCCAAGTGATACTGCAAATCTAGGACTGGAGTCATCAACAGGTGGTGGGACTGCAGGTAAAAAGTGCTCTATGTTCATACGGTTGTTTACCCAGTTATTTGGTACAAGATGAGAAATTCAGGCAACAGCTAAGATCTGAGTAGCTCTCGTATTCCAAACATTGGCGTATGAGGTGGATTCATGAAAATCTGGCAGACTTAGTTGAGCTTAAACAAGCAGGTTAACTCTTCAAGTAGTTGTTCCTTCCAGGGAAAACCAGATTTTCCTGAGGTGCTGATAAAAGCGGTAACTTCAGTTTGTCTTCCTGACCCAGCAAAAATCGTAGAGAGTACTTGTGGCAGGGCATACTGCTGAGCTGCAATAAAGCCAAACACAAACCATGCATCGTGGCCAGCAGCCCCTTCAAAACCGCACTTCCTGCATTTAGGCCTCCTAGAACTTCCAGATCTGAGAGGTTTGAGAGCATTTAGGGTTTAGCTGTTCTAAGCAAGTAAAACCTGATCTGGCTCTGTCTCTCACTGCTGCTGAGAGTGGTGGTGGTTAGGGGATCTCTTGTACCACTAAACACCTGTTACGGTTGTGGTCACCTGGTAAATCTTGCCTTCTCCCAGTCCTCTTTTCTTGTGTCCCTCCAGTGGCAGTATTACAATACAAACATTAATGGATGTGAAGAAAACACCTTGTAAGAAGAAAACCACACTAATTAGTGAGACTGCATCTGTGAAATTGTTTTTCAAAGCAGGTTAGCAGCCTTGACGATTCCTGGAGATGCAATGACAGACTTAAATCAGAACTGAAATGTACATCGTATGAGACAAAGCATTAAGATTCATTCCCCTCCAGTTTTTCCTTCAATAATATCTGTTAAATTTTCCAGGAATAAAGATATTGTTTTTCTTGTCTTTTGAAGGTGGGAAGTAAAGAAAGGGTTTGAGGAATTAAGATTGATTCTGTACTAGCTTTAGGATTATGGTTATTTATTCTTTGAGAGGAAAGGAGAAACCTCCCAAGTAAATTAGACATTATTTTACCCTGGAGAATATTATGCTATTTATAAGATGAATGCCTGAAGATATCTGGAAAATATGCAGTTATCGGGAGTGTTATAGGCACATAAATAAAATACCGGTCTGCTTGGTGAAATAGCATGTGCTTGGTTTCACAGCCATGTTTGACTGTGGGAATTGCAGGGTGGTTGGGAGGGAAGGAGGTGTTGACGGCTTTTTGTTGTTCTGCACTGAGTACCAAATATGAGAAACAAACATTAAACAGTAAATCAAAAGTTGAAAAAATAAATAAGTACTGAACAGATGGGCAAATGGCGTGTCCAGCTGGCTCATGACACTCATTTTTTCTCATTTGAGCAATAGTCACTTGCAAAGTAGGTTGTGTATTGTGCTGAAACTGTATTTTCCAATGTGATGCTGCTTGCACATTCTACCACCAACTTTTCAGATAAATCAGAGGAAATTTTTCTGTGATGAGCTTTTATGCAAACAGTCGAATAGTTAGGGACTGCTTCCCATCACACTTCCTTATGAAGTATGAAAGTGTGAAGATCCATTGCACTACTGGTGACTTGAACGTCATCATCATCACCCTGTGGGCTGCACAACTCTGCGCCCCATATTACAAGCCTATTGACCGTGCATGCATTCTGCAAAGCCCGTGAGCTTGAGTGCACCCTCAACTTTTAGCAGAAATAACATGGGCCTTCTCTGGACACATTAAGAGGTGAATAAGCTAACCGTACTGTTGTGGGAATGTCTTTGAGAAAGAATCTCCTTCTGTATCCCCCACAACTGCTGGTGGAGCATACATTCTGAGGGCTAGAGAGTCCTGAGGGCAACACCTTCCCCAGAACACCTGGCATTGACATAGTCTTGAACTAAAATGAATATTTCAAGTTCTGAAGTATAAATACCATGAATTGCAATATTTATACTATTTCTGTAGAAGATTTCATAGCAGGAAGGCAAAGAACTTCTTTAAAAAGACCAGCTATTTCTAGGTTGTGTTACTGTACAGCATATGTATTTTTAGCCAATTTTTAAAAAGTGCGAGGGTATTGAAAACTAGATTCTCCTTCCAAATACAGATGAGTAAATATAGTGTAACTAAGACTAATGTCTGGCCCTGTATCTCCAGGAATGAATGGATGGTCCTAGTAAGCATGTACTCCCATCTATTGATCCCAAGTACAATTGCTAATAAATATTTTGTTCTTCTGAAACCTTCTCCCATGTTTAGAGGAAACGAAAACACTCTAATTGTTCTCATGACATTTGCTAATGTCACTCTGTATTTTTTTCTCAAGGAAGATACAACATGATATATCTGCAGAGATTCTTTCCAACCTGAATTAAGCTATGATGTCACATTAACAAAGATCTCAGGGAATCACATTTTAAAAAGTGTAAGGTCAACAGTAAGAGAACACAACTACAGTGCAAATATTGCCCACTGTAGTGCTCTTCCAACGCATGCTCATTTCCTTCAGCTAAGATCTTAATTTAAAACAAGATTTGCATTTCACTTGGTCAGCACCTGAGGAGTATGATATTTCTTGAAAGTATTGATTGATTACTTTTCTACTAAATTAACACCTGAGGGACATGTATGTTGAGTGATAAACAATTGCACAGGAAGACTTCAAGACAGACTCAGTGCCCATGACCCCTGAGCAGGTCCTGCAAAGACACTGGAAACACAGACATGAGCAGACTGCAAGGGATGCGTCCAATTTGGCTTCAAGCCACTGCCTGCCATAGTCAGGAAGCACTCCTAAAACCACTTCCTCCTCCATCTCCACCAGGATGGAAAATACAGAAGGTGACTGATTCAAAAAACACCAATGCTTTTGACTTCATAAATACCAGTTCTGGCCTCTCTCCTATGAGCTGAAACTGATCCAGCCTTCAGTGGACCATGGTGAAGTTAACCTAGTCAATCCACAGCCTGTGATTCAAGCCAGCCCTAGAGAAAATTAATGTGGCCCATTAGTCCTCTTTCCAGCTGCCTCCTTTAGCAGTTCAGCTTCACGCAGAGTGAGTTATCCTGGCAGATGTGACCTCTTGCTCCTGATTGCCATTTTTCCTCAGCAGCCTCTACCATATCATACTAGGGTGTGTATGTGGGGCAGGGCTACAGAGCACGTGTAATGCTATGCATCCCTATGCCAAATCACCAGTTTCCCCAGCTAATCTTCTGTTCCTGCATCTCCTGTCTTTGTGCTGGGAATCCTGTCAATACCTGTCACTAGCTGACAATGAAACAGACTTATCTTGGTACAATGAACTGTGCTAAATGCAAAACTTTCCTCCTTCCTCTAAACATTCCATATGTTTTAGTGGCATTTAGAGTATAAAAATAGGTGTAGACAATACTCTTACCCTCTGAAGAAAATATATGCAGGCGAGAAAGAAAAAGGAAAAGATGACGTACAAATGCATGAAGACAAAATGAGTCACCACTGATTTTTCATGTTGATAAAAACGGTGCTTTTAAGATTTATGACTGCACATAGAAAGCAATTTCATGCTTATGGGGTTCTGTCTGTTCCCCAATATGTACTTGGTAATAAATTCCCAACTTCAGTTTTGGAATTTACTTTGCACTCTGAATCAAACTGTGCTTCCTTTTTCTCTCAGAATGGATGTTTTATGATCACACTGAGAAACTAGTCATTTAAAAATGAAAAGATTGAAAGTATCAGTTATTCTGCAAAAGGAGTAGGAAAAAACAGCTAGATATTATTTTGAAAAAAATTGTTCCCTGTCATTTGCTATTTCAAAAGAATACATAAAAATTACTTTTCCATTATGTTTATGGACAAAATTATGAAGTCTTATACTTACTTCTATATATAGTAATATATATAGTAATAAACGCTGCTGCATAGAGTGAAACTTATTTTCCTGATTGAAGTATCAATATTTTCCTTTCTGTTTTGCTTTGAAACATTTTCAACCACATTTTTCAAAACTTCTGCTGCTAGAATATCAGGAAACAGCTTCTTGCATTGACACAAGCTTCTCTCTTTTCATAGTTTCATCATGAGAAAATATTGGCCAGACAAGCTGAACGAAGCTTTGTGCATTTGCTAGAGAATTCCATTTTCTCATAGCAGTGTGAGATCACATCTGTCTTCAGTGATGCCCACTATGTGCACAGGTGTCTGCTGCCTCTGTC
>VXAV01008673.1:36457-65896 GCA_013399715.1 Alectura lathami
CAGCCATTGCAATGAGGAAGACCACATTCTTCGAGATTCACTGTGTTGATTATATTTTACTATATGTTCTGTAACAGAGATTTGGGTTGCGTGGTCTCTCTCGTATTTCCCAGAGGTGTTTTAATGGCAGAGATGGATGACTCTGTGATAAAGGCTTCCTGTAAGTGGCTTACTGTCCAGCTGGGATCCTTATGGGGAAAAGCTATGGCCCTCTTAGGTCATCATAGGTGTGCAACTCTATAGTTCCTGGAGAATCTGTTCAGAGACTCATCAAAAGGAAATAGAAAGAAGTCTCAGTGGGAATAGGAATATTACAGTATGGTTATCCACAGCAGTTTCAGGCACAGAGATAGGACTGCCTTCTGAAAGACAGCTAATGGTAGAAAGAGAAATGAGTGTGAAGAGCAGGGCAGTTTCCATGTGCAGGTAGTGTGCAGGTAGTCTTTGATATCCATAGACTGCAGTAAAACCATGGTGAGATTAGCACCAAACAGGCTTCTAATTTGAACATGAGTTATTGTATCTCCTGGATAGCCTTTTCCATGGATTGCTCAATCATTTGAATCATGTGGTGCCATCAGTGCTGCAACTATGTCCTTTGTACCTTCAATGCAAAGTCCTTTAGTTGTGAGGATGCCCAGGCTTCACATGGATCAGTCACTGCTCAAACACCAAAAGCTTTTGGGTTCAGATTTCATTCTTCCAGATTCAGTCCCACTGCTGTTCCCAGGATCTGGAGACACTGGGAGGTGGAAGAGTTCACCACCTGAAAGGCCATTGTACTACTCACATCTTGTGTAACTACTTATTGGTGAGATTAGCATGCCTCATGATAAAAACTGATGTGTTGAGCTTCTCACTGATCATTTGCTGGGGATTCTGTTTCCCACAGATGAGTTCTCCTAGCAGGACATTCATACAGTCGGACATCACAGCACCAAGCTTCACAACAGAAGTATGGCATCAACATGGCAGTCATAACATGAAACGCTCAAAATGTTCTGGTGTTATGTGATTACAGCATGGATTGGTCTAAAAGCTTAGTGCTGTAATTCCACTTGTTTTGTGAAGTGACTGGCATTTGTAGTCAATTGACAATCATTTCATGAAATGACTCTTTCACTCCCTCAGTTCAGGCAAGGCTTATCATTCACATGGGATTCTAGTACACTGTTCTTCCTGCAGTTACCATCCATAAGGCCAGTGGGCAAAATGTGGCCCCCCATAAAAGCCCAGGCTAACAGACACTGCTACGTTTTTTTTCTAGTTCCAGCCATTTAAAACCAGAGTCTTTCCTCAGAGTCCTCATGAAGCTGGAACACAGCAATACTGAGCCACTATCCTTCCCCTTAAAAGCAGAAATAAAACTTTTGTATGTTTACTTGATATACAGCAAGCAAAATATACTTGATCTTTCCTGTTGCCACAGAAGTACCAGAACTGCCTATGGTCAATGACAATTTTGGTAGCAGATCATGTCAGTAACAGTGGCTCATAGCTTGAAGTCTCCTGGGTCTTCCTCCAGATAAGCTAAAAGGGATTTATCATCTGGAAGCACTTACAAAGAGAATGCGTACCTGATCACTCAGAGAAGGGAAATTTTGACCTCTGCTGTTAACATAGTTCGAGATATACCTTCAATCATTGAACCACCTTCTCTCCATTGCTGTGCCTATTCTCTGATGGGATCCTGGGCAACCTATTCAAGAAAATGAAGAAGCATCATCAGGAACAGTGTTTGAGAATGATCAACAGACCAAGTGCCGTGAAAGATAGAATGCTGCCTGGGCTACCATTTGTGAATCAGTTTAGGATCCCTGCAGCCACATATGTTAAGTCTTCTGCATTTACTGTGGAGTACAGAATCCTCATGCATGCAGGATCCTACTTTTTATTCATATAAAATATCTGAGTCAAGAACTGGACAAAATCCTCTGAAATCAGTGCACATCAGGACAGAGCCAGCTGTGTATGGAGGAGTGGGGGCAGAATACCTCTGACAGATTCTTTTTTGCTCATGTAATTGATTTACATCAGTTTATCGGTGATGATTCAATTGTGGTGAATGTCAAAAAAAAAATTACACACAGTTCAATATAATAAGGCACATACAGTGTCACTAATTTCTTCTTCATTTTGTGAAGTGTGATAAAAATGTAAAAATATTGTGCCCCCATTTGAACTACTATAACTGTATTTGAACAGAATACTAAATACTGGAATAATTCATCAAACTTAGTCCTCAACCAGACAGTCATTGTGAAAAAATTTAGGAATTCAACTGAAGATTTGTAAAGTTTAAATGGCGTAAGGACTTGGATAATACAGGTACTATGATGCTGGTGGCATGTACTTTCCACTTATAGTGCCACTCATATTAGTACTTAAAGGAGGAAAAAAAGAATATTGGAAGAATAAAGCATTAACTTTCTTATACAAACTCACAAGAAATTATTTTCATAGGTGTCACACAGTGCATGAAAGAGATTTTCTATATACAAAGTAGTTCGCATATGCATATATTGGGAAAGAAATAACTTAGAATGTTGCTAAGGGATTTCATATTATTTTTCTATTGTTATATGAAAGAGTTATAAAAAGCACATTACTATTTTGTTTGTTATAAGGCTCTACAGCTATTTAAAGGTACCAAGGGAAAATTATGTCATATTTATGGCTATAGGATAAAGCACCACAAAAGCTGTGACATGAAAAGCAGTGATTTCCTCACAGTATTAAACACTAAACAGCAGAGCTGCATGTTTAAAATCAAAGACAATTCTGATTATTTAAATAAATGGAATCTGATTAAGTCTGCAAAACCAAGAAATCAAATGTAATGACTGAAAAGTAATCAGTAACTAATCTCCCAACGTTTAAATATTAGAGCAACACACTAAGAACCTGAATAATGTAGTAAAGTGTATTTGGTCTCACAGCACTGGGCCTGAGATGGAAAAATACCGTGAAGATCCAAAGTAACTGAACATTTAAATAAAACATAGACACTTGGTGAAGGATCGTCTGTTTTAGGTATGGCTTCGGCTAGATGATACGCATTACATGTACACAATTTCATTTAGCTGATAGAAGACACGACCCACACAGATTTCTATGGTATTAAGTGCATAACAGGGCAAAGCCTCCCCAGTATTCATTCACCTACCGTACAGCTCAGTCTTTTCACAGCTTAGCTGAAAGCAGGAAAACGTTTTCTACCATTTTTTTTAGTTACAGAAATATCTCATGTAGCTCCAAGTTTATGCCAAACATAGTAGCTGCTGTTGTGGCTAGCGGGAAGAGGCTACAAGAGGAGGTGGTGAAAAACTGCCTGTGTGCTGGACTTCTGTACTGCTAGACCATGTAGGCACTGTGGGACTGACAGTGTGAGCATCTCAGAAGTTGCACTAGATTTAAATCTAATATATTTTGAATTTACATGTTTTACAATTTTTCAGCTACTTCCCCACAAGCTGCCACCTCATCCAGAGACTATTTCTGCTTTTTTAAGCAACTGTGTGTTGTCTGGAGCAGACTTCTGTGTGACCTCATGCCAGTCATCCCTCTTCCCTTCCTTGGAATAAATATCTACCCCAGCATAAAAACTGAGCCATGAAGATGCAGCGAAAGCATAGCTGGCCAAATCTCCTGGTCCACTGTCTGTTCTTTTTGTTGCTAATATGGTTTGCTACGAACTCATCTCATTTTTATTCTACCTCATACTTAATGCTTCCAGTCCTATGCTCTGATGAGCTCAAACACTGTTAACCTTTCCTGCTGAACTCCAAATCCTGAAGGCAATTATGAGCAATCATGGAGGCAAAGTCAATGGTGGTTTACCAACCTAGTGAAGGTGCCTCGTGCATTTAGGGATTTGAAAGCAGAAGTTTGTAGTTTCTCTATGCCAAAAGTACAAATGCTTCCTACCTGGAATTCGAGTCACATCAAAGTGGGGAAACAATCACAGAAATTCTTTGAGTCATCTCAAAAAAAAATGTTCAGGAACACAGGGAGAATCTGCAGGAAGGGGTTAAAAAAATAAAAATGGGACACCAGGCCAAAGGCCAGGAGAACAAGGGGAATGAATGGAAGTGACACAGACTAAGGTAGAAACAAGACTTTGGTTTTAAGTCAGGGAGCCCATCAAGTCAACACCCTGTTGAGCTGTGAAGACATATATCCAGCTGCAAACACTTTTACTGTTTTTGTTATAATAAGGAATTACACCATTTCAGGCCAAGAACTATTTTGTGAAAGTCTCCTAATACACAAAATGTCTAAGTGCATCTAACTTCAGGATGGCACTTAAGCAGTTATTAGAAGAGTATATGATGAGACTGCCTGAGACTGCAGACAGAGCAGAGGACTGGCCTTGGAGGACATCTATTCCAGTTTCGTATTCCCACAGGAAATCTACTCTGAAATGAACCTAATATTTTGAAATCACACATTTAAGGCTACAAGGTTGAAATCCTCCCTAGAAAAGTAATGTTTCAGAAAGTTAAAAGGAGAAGGAAAGTCAACGCCGCAGAACAATATTCTGTGCATCTTTGAGGTGCATAGCCAGCCTCCCACTACCTCTGGGCTTTACCAGTCACCAGTAAAAGTGTATGAGCATACTAACTTCTGACCAACACAGCTTGGTGCCAAAACTGATTATCTGAGTGGTTTAGCTGATATGTCTCTGGGACTGCAGTGTATTATCCAAACTGTAAATCTTTGGATTGGTGCAACAAACTTCAGGAGGAAAGCCTTTCAGCTGGCATTTCCACACTCCCTCCCCTTATCCCAGCTAAATCTGTGCATGCAACTGTAGAAAAATAGATAAGAACATGCATGATTTTGATTTTGAGTATGAGACAAGCTTTCCTCTTCCAAACAAGGGAAGAACAGAGAAAATCACTATGGTGAATGCAGTGATTCAAGTCAGTTTTATTTATGTGAAACTTTTATGCTCCTGTACTATCACCGATCACTATCTCAATTCTTTAATTCCTTAATTCATTACCTCCTTGAAATATTTATGCATTATACTTTCTATTTTCTCCCTTTTCAACGCCAGTGCTTGCTCAATCACCGTCTGTCCCTAACTAGGATAAATATTAAATAGTGCCACAAAACTTGCATTGGGAGGCTTTGACTGATGAAAAAAGGGGTATAGCTGCAGAGCAGAATTGCACATATGGTTGCTCATGTGCATTTGCTGGACATTGGAAGAAGTGGTGGCTGTCATTACTTTTGCCTGGATCTTTTCTTCATCAAATTCACAGTGTGCTCACAGCACCACCTTGACATTTAGCTTTAGAACATTTAGCTGCTGTCTCATGGATCAAATGAGGTTCTGGGAGTGACACTTTAGTCTAAGTTGCTTGACATACCAAGAAGTGTCCTTGGGATTGTGAAACAGTTTTATGTAGGCCAGTCGACAAAAAAAAAAAAAAGAGGACAAAATGGACTGCTTACTACAAGAGCTATGTTGATGGATCTTCAGGTTTGTAAGAAGTAATCATAATCTGAAAGATTCTAGAAATGGGAGAAAGCTTGTTACTGAAATCACCAGAATGTATCTGAAACAATTTAACCAGATCATATGGCTGCACTTGAATTTGGTTTATCTGGTGGTCACTGAAAGGGCAAGGCTGCAAGGAGCAACCGTTCCCTCCGCTGCTCCCCGTGGCTACTCAGCCTCTGATGCTAGGGTTTCTAGCAATGTTGTTTGACTCAGTGTTCTGATGCTATGACTTGAAAGGAAACCTAAAATCTAAACATTAACATGTCATCACTTCTAAAAGGCTTTTCTGTTTCAGAATAATCTAAAAGAAAGTGCAACAGCTGTTGATGTCCTTGCTAATCATCCCCTGTGATATTTCACACAGCTCAAATGAAAGGGAAACCAGAAAACTATTAAAACAAGAGAAATCTGTATTAAAATGCTTCAACAGTGCTTTCTCTCCTTCTCCTTCTGTTCTTATCTTCAATGAAAATTAAGGTTTTGATAACAGTAGTTGTAATGGACGCTGCCCTTTATATGTTGGCACACAGTGTTGAACACGTATTAACGCTGCACGCAATTAAAGACCCTTTTTCCTTATCTTCTTTGGTGAATGTGGGTGCAGAAATGTGTATTGGAACAACATGTGATCACTGAGTGGTCCAGTTTATAAATCTTCATTACAACTTCATAGCCTATGTACAGGGCAAACAGCTAACATTACAATTACTAGGGCAAAGGTAGCATAAAAAATACGAGTCTAAGTCAACATTGTGATACTGTGTAGAGTTATAAGAAATTAAAGAGGATTTTAAATATAAAGAGAAAATAAATCCTCAGTCTACCATCAATGTTACTTGAGATTGAACAAGTAATATTGACACTAATCATGTAAGAAACATTGAAGAAGTGGAATTGATTGGCTTGATGGATTTAACCATGAATTTGTGGTTACTGGCTGTATTTTGCGGAATTATCCTAAACAGGAGATTGACTCATAATACCTTCCTGTCCTTAAAATGACAGCTCTGGGACACTTCAGATAATATTTTTGGATGTGTATCAGAGTCTTCATGTCAGCCTTCCAAATTTTGCTGAGGTTCAACAAACTGGAAAAGTAATTTAACAATTATAGCCTGGAATAATTCCCTATGACATTTACAAAACCATTCTTCCTCCTCTGTTCATTGACAGAAGTTCATTCAGAGGCTTACATTTTTGAACAGCTGGAAGAGGAGCCAAGTGCTTTGGTATGGCTATTGCTGATGAGAGATACGCATTTTTTTTTTTTTTTAACCTGTATTTTCTTCTTCTGCACACAGTCATGACTTTTTGAACAGATGTTGAAAGGAACGAGAGGGAAGGAGAGTGTTCCCTGAGAGAAACTGGGTTCCCTGCATAGTGGCAGGAACAGCATCAGCCCACTAAACAGCAGTTTGGGCACAACATTTGTACTATTACGGCTGAGCTAGAACAGATGATACATAATATGCTTCTGCCCAATGTGTCAGAGGGATGCATGGCCAAAAGGGAGTGGGACATGCCAACCGCAGGGGACTTGCTGCAGAGAGGGACAGCAGAAACAGGCATCAGATATCTGGGGGCAGGCACAGGTGTTCTCCTGTGTGAGGAGAGAACTCTCACCTTGTGCACTTCCTCCCACCTGCAGCACCATTATCTTTGCTTGCAATGTATTCATTGCGTGTATGTGTTGGTCTAATGTTTCAGGTTCTGCTGACTGAACACAGCACTGTCCCTGCCTGTTGCAGTCATCTGTTTGAGAAATAAAGTATCCATAGAAGACTTACTGTACAAGAATAAGTCACAAAACCCTTCCCACTCTATAACCAGAAAAGCTGATAAAATGATAGAAAAAGAACAGGGTAAGTCAAAAGGCAAAATGCTTGTCCATATCAGCCAGTACAGAATTAAATAAATATGGCCAGATGATTCCATAAGAAGTTTTCATTCAAAGAAAAATTAAAAATGGAGAAGTGTAAAGACTATTATTTTAGACTAAAATGTTGGTTCTGGAAGAAATCCAGTGGTACAGAGGGCTGAAGTAGTTATGAGGATTTTACTAAAAAAAAAGCTTGTGATATTTCTACCCATTTAATCAACAGTTTCAGCTGTAACAGAAAAACATTCTGTGTGTCTTTAAAAGCTCACATTAAAAATTTTCTTTCCAACAGAAGAACACAAAGAAATAACATAGAACAAGCCAGGAAGAAGAACGACTTACCTCAAAAGAAAATTACTGTCTCTTATACAAAACCTTTTCACCTCCAAAGTAAATATTCTCCTTTAAATGACAGTGCAACATATTGATCTACAGAGAACTGAAAATGCTGCAGTAATAACAGACAAAGTACAATTGAGCACAATAGGAGTAGACAGGAAATTGCAGATCTTCACAAATTGGCTAAGGGGTTCCATGGCAGTAATGAACTACAGAGAATAATTCCGAGAAGTAGCAGAGAATCAGAAGCCTGGAAAGCTTCCTAACATTGTAAAATTTCTATTTCCAGCAAGAGAAAGAGAGATATTTAGTTTTCTATCAGCCAAGTTTGTACTATGAATCAAGAATTAATTTATAGATTTCATAAATCATTTAATTTTCACAATGCTTTTCGGCATTTGAGATTTTTTCTCTCACCCCAACCTATGGTCACTACAATGCTGATTTTTTAAAATTCATTATGCAAATTATACTTTTATACTTAGCTCACGCACATTGAATAAGGCCACAGTCAATGAGGGCAGCTTGCTGAGTGAGAAACATGGGATGAAATCTCTTCCATACTTCAAAAAGCGGTACTCAAATATCATATGAAGTGGTGTATGGAATGTACTTGATGTACCTTTCTTTAAACCTTGAATAGCTGTTTTTTTAAAAAAAAAATTTTTTTACTGGCTTGTTGACATTGCTTTCAGTCCTGACACTGATTTTTCTCTTAATTACCTACTGTGAAGGTGGGGCTGTGTTTCACCAGGTGTTTGAAAGTCCTGCTGCTGGAGTGGGGCTGCGTTAATACTGTCTTTTTTCAAGGAAACGTCATTTGGTTATATCATCTGAAAGTCAGATGTGAACCAGAATTCCATTCTTCTCCCCAAACACAATCTGCTTCTAAGCTACAAATCAATCCAACATGCCTCAGATGTCTGCCTCCAGCTGACTTCTCCCTTTAAACGTAAACAGTACAGATTCCCAAGGCCTGTTACTCTGACAACCCTATAATGCCATCCTTCTGACTGTCCAAGCTCTGTAAATCTTCATTCCATCATGGTTTGAAATAGACCAGTCTATTTTCGCTGCTCAGGATATGGGAAGCTATAAAAACAACCTCCATGGCAAACTAATCAGATTTTAAAACTGTTTCAGTATGATCTAAACACCCATCAATGCCATAGACAAGTTGCAGCTTTTAAGATCTTTCATTCGCAATACAGTTATCCAGTTCTGTTTCATATCAGCAGTTTGGGAGGAAAACCCCATTAGCTTCAGCAGTGACTCAGGCTGAAAACTGATGGCCCAGCACAAGCACATGTTGGCAGGCGTATACACCTGCGACACATTAGGCATTTGACAAACAGACTTTCAGCAACTTCAAGTATCTAGCAATATGATGAGCAAGCGCTTTCAAAATGCAGTGGTGAGAATCACCAAATTCAGACTTAAGGAGAAGCATGCAGGGAACTTTGTGCTTAATGAAGCCAAGCAGTTACCATTTTGAACTTGATAGTGTTCATTTTTAGCCACAGCTCCAAAATTTCTAATGTGTGGCCATAAAGCAGTGAGATAACCATTGTTCTTAGGAATAGTAGCCTACAAAAATGCCATTACCTCTTGTGGTAGTTAGATATTATGGGCCATACGGCCAATGCCAAAAAGGCATATTTGGAGAGGAAGGAGAGGAATTAACAATTTGGTGTGTTTGAAGCACAGTGCTTCTTTCAGATTTAAAAACAATGTAAAGAGTACACAGTTTATTTTTAAAAGGGCTAAACACATGTCTTGCAAGCAGCAAACATGATGTGCTGTTTCCATAGAAACAGAGGTTGGTATTATTAGAAGAAGTAAGCCATTCTGTGGCTGGGGCTCCTGAGGGACCCTCATTTACAGCCAGCAGCGGGTAAACTGTGTAAGTGAGTTTTACCACCTGTTGTTAAAGATCATTAGATATGCCTGTTTAAACCTTTGTTAACTTTCTGCTAATTCTTGAAGAAACTGTGAGGAAAACATTACCCTCTACCTACAGGCTTGTTTGGAGTATCTCTTACATTAAAAATTAAAACCAAAGCCACCTTTGACTGAGTTGATCTTGAAGAGTGCTGTTTGCCACTCTCCTGAAAGAAGAACAGAGAAATAACTTTGGCTGAGTCTCACAATGAAAAATATTTGCCTGTTGTTGAGGTCTTGAAAGGCTATGCCTGAATAAAGAGAGCAAGAAGAAACCTCTGAAACTGAAAGAAAGGAGTGGCAGCAAAAATGCAAGGATCTGTTTCAGAAAGTCATTGAAGCCTTGAAATTATAGGTATCTATCTTCTCATGTGTCCTGATGTTGTCAGTATTTAATACTGTATGATATTTTTGAGCATACTGAAGTTGAAGTACTTCTTTTGTCACTGCTTACTGGTTTATACATACCAATATTGTTATAGTCATTGCTGGTCTTGGCAGGTCCATAGAAAAAGTACCTCCATCTCCATGCTCTGACCATAATATGCTAGGTGCTGAAAAGCCAGCTAAACCTCTCCTACCACCATGTTGTGCTAGAAAATCACAAGTACAAGGCTGGTTTAGTAGGAGGGAACTGGAGCCATACATGTTCCACAATAAACTTTTCTTTCTCTTTTGAAGCATAATTTCTCTATGTCTTTTGCAAATCCAAAATTGAGCTACTTTTCGGTTCCACCTGAGGCCACAGGAAACAGTGAGCTTGGTAAATGGGACATTTTTATGAACTATGGATTTTGCTGTGGGAGGAAGCTGAGATACTTCTGCCAAACACAGGAACGGCATGGCCATCATTCTCTAGCTACTGTTTCAGGATCTGCAGAGATCCTGAATTTATATCTGTAATACACATAGGTGTTTGACTTGATACAAAAAGTCTGGGCTCAGTGATTAAAAAAAGAAAAATCTTAAAAACAACGTGGGACACTTCAGAAACTAGAACAGTCCTTTGATTCCTGATTTTTGGCAAGCCTAAGCTATGCTTTTTTAGTGATTCCTCTAGGGCAGGAGGAGTAGGCTGCACTCTGTCAGCACACTGATTATGGTGAGCAGACTTCATATTTTTGATGTTGCTTCTGGAAACTGTGTTCCAGTGTGTTTCAAGCTGCTTTGAAGTATCTGCTTCAGATAGCAGATTATCACTGTTTTTCTGTTTGCTGTCACAGCTTGAAAAAAAATTCACAGAAAGACAAGTTAATTACATGTTTCCCTGCTCCTGCTTTCCAGTGGCAAACAGAAGGTCAGTGTGAATTCAGGAGGGACATAGAAAATTATTTGTCCTTTCTTCTGCTTTTGCTCTAAAAGAGCTTCTCTTTTCCATTGGTTTCCCACCACAATTAGCTAGCACTCCTCCTAAAACTGCCCAGTGCAGCCAGAGTCATCTCTTAAGACTTCCTATATCAGCAAGACAGGTTCAAAAGGGAACCACATCGACATCTTCAAAGTCTTAATTACAGTTTTCAAAGACCAAAGCCAATTTTGCTAATGCAATATGGTAAAGCTTTCAACACAAAAGAATTTGGGAAGTTAATGTAACGGCAGAAAGATGCTAAGACCTGCACTTGCTCTGCGTTACGAGGTCTGCCCAAACTGGAGGTGGTTAGTGAGTTTTGTGTGGCTGTTCACTGTCCCTGCTGGCTTTTGCTCTGAGACTGCCAACTGTTTCCATCCACCAAGGGGCATGAACAACAACAAAAAACCTTGACATACAGGCAGAACCCTCAGCAGGACTGGAGAGTGAAGAGGAACTGAACTGGGTGTCCTCGAGGCAGCTGGACATTTGTCCTCTGAAAAGGGTAGGCAGGATGCAGATGAGCAGACATGTTTAAAACTTTTCTGCCAGCTTTGTGTCTGTGGGTAAATAAGCAACACTTCCACATGGCTGAAGCTGCTCCAATCTGCCCCAGCCAGAGGCTGGTGTTCCCAGACTGCAGGGCTCACGCCTGATAATTTATGGGCTGGAGTTGTGTAGGTGATGCAGAAGCCTGGAGATCCAGGCCAGCAGAGCATGAACCTGGAGAGAATATAATCTTTATTCAAGAAGGAGCGGGAAATCTCAATGGCTTTTGTATATTCAGAGGCTGAATAGGAGATTTACCTGTTTCAGGAGGAAAAAAAGGAGAGGAGAATTAAGTAAAATATAGAAGTAGTTTCTTCTTATCCTTTGGTAGTGTTGGTTGATGAAAAGCTCAGCATGAGCTGACAATGTGCCCTTGCAGGCCAGAAGGCCAACCGCATCCTGGGCTGCATTAAAAGAAATGTGAGCAGCAGGTCGAGGGAGATGATTCTGTCCCTTTACTCTGCTCTCCTGTGACCCCACCTGGAGTGCTGCGTTCAGCTCTGTGGCCCCCAACACAAGAAGGATATTGAGCTGTTGGACGGGGTCCAGAGGAGGGCCACGAAGATGATCAGAGGGCTGGAGCACCTCCGCTATGAAGGCAGGCTGAGAGAGTTGGAGTTGTTCAGCCTGGAGAAGAGAAGACTCCAGGGGGACCTGATAGCGGCTTTCCAGTACCTGAAGGAGGCCTACAGGACAGCTGGGGAGGGACTCTTTAGAAGGGCGTGTAGCAACAGGATGAGGGGTAATGGCCATAAACTGGAAGAAGGGAGATTTAGGCTAGATATTAGGAAGAAATTCTTTCCTGTGAGGGTGGTGAGACACTGGCACAGGTTGCCCAGAGAGGCTGTGGATGCCCCCTCCCTGGAAGTGTTCAAGGCCAGGCTGGATGGGGCTCTGGGCAACCTGGTCTAGTGGGAGGTGTCCATGCCCATGGTAGTGGAGTTGGAACGAGGTGATCTTTAAGGTCACTTCAACCCAAAACATTCTACGAACCTCAGCGTTCCAGTAGGGTCACATCCACCTGTCCATCTGTAACCCTGGAGAAAGGTGGCACGCAGAGAGAAAGAGAATGAGGGAAGTCATCCCTTCTCTTAACAGGGCACCCTTCATGTTTTCTTTGGTGTAAGAAAGTTATCCTGTAAGAAGAGGAGGACAATCACTGTAGGGAAATACACTTCATTTTCAAAGCTAAATTCTGTATATGTGTACACCCCCCCACACCCAAACAAACAAACCAGCAAAAAAAAAAACAAACAAAAAACTTAAAAGAGCAAGCATTTGACATTTAGGGGAAGCCTGCACAAGTTGAATTATTTCACTGTATTTCTGTAAACTGTGACACATTTTATAATATATTGTCTTTTTTTTTTTTCTTTTTTTAACATCCCTATCACTTAGTGCAAGTTTCCCATTCAGCTGGCAGAAATTTAATTTGTTTCTTTCTTCTTGCTTTTCATCATGCGGCTCACCAAATGTCATTTACCACACTCCAACCTCTTCTGAAGTCAGAATTTATAAACTCCCTATAGCTTTTTTGCAGTTCCCCTCACTACAGTATCTGAGTGCTTCATAGACCTGAATGCATTTCTGCAACATCCATGCAAGACAAGAGGGAATGGTTATCTCATTTTTAAAATTGAGTACCAGGACACAGAAACTAGTTTCCTAAGAAGATTTAGGATGTAATGTGTATCATCAGTTTTTTAAAATACCTTGTCATTTAGTGCCCAGCCCTCAGGAAACAGGGCAGAGAACATCATTAGCTAGTCAAGGAAAGATGTTGTCATGAGGAGTATAGCGTCAGTACTATTTCTGCAAAAGTGGGATGCTTCCATTACCCTCAGGACACACAGCCAAGGACCTACCTCTTTGCATTAAATGACAAAGTACTAGGGTGATGGAGTTAGTGTTATTCTCCTTGTTCTCTGTAGACCATAGGTAATAACTTTTATCTACATTACTGAAAACAGATTCAAATCCTTCTTCTGCCTAATTAGATTTCTTTTTGGATCAATCCTAACTGAATATGACAACACTGAAATTGAAAACAAATATATCATGGCATAATACCACCAGGTCTTGCAGATTTTCTGGGCATGGTCTCTTTTCTCCTCACTCCCTCACTGCTCTCCCACTGTTACATTCTTGGTGCGGACCTGGCCCTGTGGACTTTACAGAACCACAGGGTTTATGGTATTGCTAGGAAACTGCTCTCCTTCTCACCTCAAAGACATAGAATTTTGAAACCAAGCAGGGACCACTCTTGGGATCCACACACTGGATTCAGGAGGGGGGAGATGTACTCTGATCATGCAGTAACACTCCCCTGCTTTCTGGAGCTGAATCCACCTGGAAATGCAAAGGGTTGATGTAAGGAGCCCAGCAGGTTTGGGCAGCAGGATGTAGGTCAAAGATTTTAAAATCAAAAGTTTTTGATAACCTTGGGTGGCCATGCTATAATACCTTGGATCTGATTTTTGAGCACTTTGACATGATATATTGAAGATCAGCTCCTATTGATATCACTTCATCTTGGTATGCAAATCTGGAGTAACTACGGTGAAATTAGCATAGTTTCAGGTGCAGCTGAAAAAAAGAAGCAATTGGGAGTCTCATGCAAATTCTCACAAATTTGTTCATCTGATGCTTTTAGAGACCGAAAACAGATGTGTGAAAAATTGCCTTTAATGTAAGCTGAGGCTTTGAACTCCCCTGCAGTTTTTGTCACAAAGATCTTGTTTGCATAGTGTATTTTGAATCTTAGGGCTGTAGTGGTAAAGGTCTTGAAAAAGATACTTGAAAAGGAAAAATCTAAACCAAAATGGAGATAGTAAAGCACAGCTGAAAATCTGAGACCAGAGACATGGCATCATGAGATATGCCGAGGTGATAAAAAAACACCCCTAGTTTTTAAAGGATGTAAAATACAGAATATGAAGATTTTCTGCAGACTATTACATGGCACTGAGATGAGCTCTGCCCTTGAATAAGGCCTCTCTGACACTGTGGGCTAAAGGAAAAAAAAAAAACAAAAGGCATTAAAAAACAAAAAGAGCTCAGTGAGGGAAATGCCATTTATTCTACGTTTTTCCAGTTGCCCTGTTGCATCAGTGCTTCTGGACTCGAATAAAAATGACTTCATTAGTAGAAATGTTCTATAGCAGAGGGAGGCAGCCTTCCAGAAAAAAAAACAATTGATGAAACACTATGTTTGGAAAATGATGATATTTGCATGATAGGCTTATATAGCAGAGTGAGATGCAACTAAAGGCTGTATCCCTGAGTACAGCATGGAAAGGCAAACAACAAAAAAGTCTGCTCATAAGTAATACAGTCTTGTTAAAGTGCAAAAATTGGGTAAATGATCATCAGAATACCATACCTTCCTCACCCAATCTTATGTGTGATATCTGCTGATTTCAGTGGAATTTCAGAGCTTTGTTTGTTCCTTTTTTTTTTTTTTTTTTTTCCCAACAATGCAGAGCCTGCCAGTAACATGAGCACAAAATGGTTTATCTCCCACCAATAATCGGTCATGGATGCAAACAGATGTATGTGCCACCACAGCCAGGGAAAGAGCTTGTCTGTCACCCCTTGGGGCCACGCCTGGCTGATCCTGACAACTGCTGGGTCAGGAGCTGAGGTCTCCTCAGACCTGAGGTTCGTGTGATACCTGCACCAAGTGGAGCCGGCTTAATAAAGCCTACTCTTAAACTACTTAAACTAGCTTATTTTGATTGAAGAAAATTAAGGTGCTGTTTGCACAAGAAGCAATTTGCACAACAAGCAGAAAATAAGCAGTTCAGCTGCCAGGTATGATGGGCAGTAATTTTCCATGGAGGAACAGTTGTAAGTGAAGAGGGAGATAAGTGGCTCTTCCACTTCTTCCACCACCACAGCTGGTGGCAGCCAGATCACCTGCCTCTCTTAGAACGAACTGTGCTTCAAGATCCTGAGTTAGTGGTTTGGGGCTACCAATTATGTCTTTTGGGGAAATTATTTATTTTATGCAATGATTATACTTGTGTCACTGAATAGCAGAAATCCATATCCTTGTATGTCATATTCACAGAACAAATCTGTATTTTTCAGCCATCAGAAATGTTCAGAGGCCTAATGTGGTGTGACAGCAGTCCAAATGAAATTAATCTACAAACTGAGATAGTAGCTTGAGGTTGACAAGAATTTCTTCCCAGCTGGAAATCTCTTAGGGAGAGCTTCACAGCTCACTTGGTCAGCTGCACACCCCATTAAGCATCGCTGACTGATATCAGCGACGGCTTATCAATCACTGGAGTCTCAGAGACTGTGAAAAGATCAGGAGTGGTACAATTTAGTATGGAAAACAAAATCCTCAGGAGGTTTTCTATATCCTCCAGCCTGCTTTGCTCTATAGTGATACTTCAATAAGAGTTGAAAGAAAGAAGATGGGAAAGGGGTGAAGGGGTGTCTGTTTTCTCACCTGATTCCTTCTCCAGCTCCAGAGAAAAGTGCTTTCACAACCCGATTATCATTGCAACACCTCCATAACTGCAACCCCTCATGTAGCAAAGACTTCATACTTTGGTATGAAACATACGTATGTCTTTCACTAGCACAGACAGGTTTTACCACAGACAGATGTGGCTTTGGCCTTGCCGTGCTTTCACGCCACAGGAGCTGAAGGCAGGAAATGCTGCTGTGATGCTCTGGCCATTTCACTTGACCACAATTGTTAAAATTAATACAAAACCTTATGTACTGATTGAAACCCCTATTTACTGCTATCTACTGATTGAAAACCATGAAGCTTCTTCTGATGATCCCACAGATAAGCTGTCAATGGCTTTGGTATCCATGTCAGCAATAAGTTTAGATTATCTTATCCCCTAAATAACAAGTTTTCATGCTTCAGCACACTCTTTAGTGCTGATCAGTTTACAGTTTGCAGAGAGTAATTTACATAGAAAGCTAAAGTGAAAAGAAACCAAAAAGAAATGTTTCAGAAATACAAAGCAAAATCTTATTCTGAGTTGTTATTGGTTTTGTTCCTACTTTCACACTTCTCAGATATTCAGCTCAAAATCAAAACTCAGAACACTTCAAATAACAAGCATTTATAAATACACAGCAACAAAACACTAATTGCATGTTTAGGAAAAATCTGTCAGTTCTCTGCTTGGAAATGAATTTTCTAGACCTTACTTTAGATGAGTTTGAAAATCTGCTTGCCTGGCTGAGATAAGGACTTTTAATTTCAGAACATGAATAGAAACATGAACACCTCAGGTGCAAATGTCAGGAGAATGCCATTCTGTACCAGAGACAACAGCTGATTTGGGAAAATTAAGCTCTGTTCCATGTCAGTGAGCAGAATGGCCACCGACTTATTCCCAATTTACTTTATATTGTGGATTAAAGCTAGCCAGGCTTTGTGGTAAAAATCACATTTAATAACTCAGAATACATACTGTGTGAAAGAAAGTGAATTCCGATGCCAGCAACTGATTCTGCATATTAAAAATATCCTCCTGATCACTGCTTAGGAAAGAATTCTTATCTACAGTGTCTGCTCTGCATACTGGCACAGCTGCATATCTTTGAAGCTCAACAACGTATCATTTTATCATTCCAAAACCAAAACAAGTAGGAGTTATTAAAACAAACAAACAAATGAGAACACTTGCAGAAATTAGATCGAATAGAGACGGATGGAACTGAATTGGCTGAGTTTTTGTATGGAGTGGAAATTTCTAATGCCATTCCCAGTTTCAGCTAGAATTTTATGCTTCAGAATATTTTCATCAATATCAGTATACTCAAAATTAAGATGATTTAATTTTGGCCAGCTGTGAGGAAAGAAGTCTTAACAAATGTCAGATTTCTCAAGGTGAAGATAAAGGATATTTTGAAGATCAGGCTGGAAAACCTGGATAAATGACCACCCTGGAGCACCTAACTATTCCTATTGACTTTACTGTCACTTGTAAACGTGACTGCTTTCCATGAGAGAGGCGTGCGGTGTGAGTATTGGTGCAAATAGCACAAAATGTTGACATGATATCTTTCTCCTATTTCCATATCAAACATGGAAGTCCATCCATTTCAAGAACTGACAAGCAGTCTTACTATTTGAAGCATGTTACCTCTACGCTTGATACCGTACAGTGACAGCATCTGGCCGAGTGGTTTTGATTATAAGGTGAAGAGATTTCTCTCCCTCACAGCACACAGAGAACCGAAGAGGAACTGAACCGACTGCCCTCAAGTTTTCATGACAATAATCACTTAAGAAAGTTGAGACCAGGTTTTTCAAAGAAATCTGATGTGATTGTGATTCTAACCTCAACTCCAAATGAGCACACCTCAGGAAACTATGAACAAGTGAACAACAGAAGTTAAAATTCATGCGACTGCCTAATAGAGTAACACGTGATTGCCATGAAGAAAGCAGTCAGTCTGAGCATTCATTTTGCATAATTTAGATATACTGTAAAAGATGCTTTAAAAAGCTCCCTTTTTTCCTAAAAATGTGTAACTGAGAAACACTTAAACATGTAGCTTCAAATGTGACATTTTGCTCCAGCTATATTTACTACTTTGCAGAAGTTCTTGAAATATGTAAAATGTGCACATGAATTTTCTGCTATGCATTGCAGAAGCATGTTTGATATTCAAGAAGTTCTTCCAAACTGATACACATTTGATAAAATATATTTTCAAAAGATAATTAAATTTAAAATATTCTTAGGAAACGTTTTGCTGTCTTTCAATATTCTACTCCTCAGGCAGTAGAATGTCATTTGCTTCTTCACAATAAAGGCAATGTAGCACTTCTATGTGTAATGGTACGTTTCAATTTATCAGGACTAAATCTCCTGGCATACTGAAAGAATTACTTATCATACTTGAAATGCAGCCATAATCTCATCTACTTTTACTTCTTATAATTGATTTAGAAAAAGCAATTGGACATCTCCTGGGTAACAGGTTAAGAAAAGTGTGGCAAACATTTAATTAATGGGTGCATATTTGGAAAAAGACCTGGAAACATCAATATTTGGTGCCTGGTCAGCTTTAGGTACACATAGGAAGCAGTAGTAGTGATACTGCATCATCACACCTGGAAAAATGCCAAGCAGATGCATCTACATATGGGAACAGGCAAAGCAAATTGAAGAGGTGCTCTGTGCCCACTGGGAATACTTCCATCCTGATGAGCCCCTGTAGGGCTCTGCTCAGGTTTGCTGCAGCACAAGTGGATAGGTGCAGCGCATTTTGTGCCTGTTCACTGTCAAAAATTGTAGAAATGCAGTATTTCCACATACTTGTGAAGAGATCACAAAATTTTGCCTTCATATATTAAAAATCCCCATAGAGAAAAACTATTTATCTTTGTTGATTATTCCCTTAGTCTTAGAAGAAATAAAAAGACTAAAAGGCTTTGCCTTTTGCTTCAAAATGACAATAGAAATTACGAGAAGCATTTGAGTTTCCATCACTTTGACGTTAATCTGGAAAAACTTAATTGAGTAATGGAATTACAATGGATTCATATCAGCATAATTGAGTGGAATCTGGTCTTATGCATTAAAATGTAGGCTGATCTTTTTTCTTTTCCTAAGCAATATATTAGAGCTCATCCAATTACACTACATGATAATACTGAGTATTTTTCTCTTTCTGGAAAGAATTAATGGCAGGTAAACTTGCATACACAGCAAATCAGTAGTGGTTAATAAAAATTTGGTACAAGAAAGTCAATCAGTGTCTCTTCAGCAAATATCTGGAACAGGTCGCTAACTCTAATGCCAAGAGAAACATTCCCAAGTACAGTCTGGGTGAAAATATCAGGCTATATGGAAAAAAATTATTAGACTGTCCATCATTATGTCCACGGATGAGTTTATTACCTTTTGTGTATGCTTGTTATGTAGCATTTAGCTGGGAGCTTTCCTTGGGCAGTACTGAGTATGGGCTCCATGTTGCAACAGTTACTTAACCCCCAGAGTACAGCACAACGGTACACGGGGTGGAAGAAAAAGGAGTGAATTATTTCTGGATAAAGGAGTGCCAAATGTTAAAACTATAATTGCTTGAACTTCACCTGTTCTATTCTAAGGACATATTAAATACTCTGACTCTGAATCCTTCACTGCCTCGCATATATAAATTATTGAGTGAACGTTCAATTATTAAAGATTAGCAACTATTAAGTGCTTAAGGCAAAATAACATACACATATAAGTCACATATACAAGAAAACATGAGAAATATACGCTCACACAGAAATTGTTACTTTCACTGAAATGTATATTGTACTAAAGCATTGCTCAATTACTGTGCATGTGCAAACAATCTCATTTAAAGACTGCTACATATCTTTCACGAAAAGCACAAATACATCTCTCTCTGCACAAGCTTTAGATTATTTTCTGAAGATTTTTTATGAAAATGCCATATCTAACTGAAATAAGCGATATGTCATAAAATATCACCCAGTGGGATGTGGACTAGGCAGTCTGTTATTCACACAGGTGAATGAAATCTGAAGACCATACATGCAAATGTAAAGACATGGGTCCTTAAATTTACTGCTTAGTTCACTGAGTCAAGGATCTTTTTCACTGACTGAGTCAAGGCATTAGCTAGTGTGTGCTGCACAAGGAGACTTCAGAATTTATTTGGAAGACAAAACTTCCACATGAAATCTCAGACTGAGAAGTGTTTGCCTTTGTATGCTTTCCAGCTTTTTTTTTTTTTTTTTTAATTATTTTTAATCAAGATAAAATGTCTTTTTGTACATGTCCTGAATGTAATGAAGACAAAGTCCTGTTGTTTTCCCATCAGTTCCAGTTAGTAGTATGATTAATACATGTAGTCTCAGTTCAGCCTGTGTCACATCAGCAGATATATTCCCAAGAGCACAGGGAAGCAGAAGAAGAGGCAGGATTATCTATCTCAAAAAAGAAAAAAACATCCTAGTTTTGCATAATTAGCTATACATTTCTAGACAAACACAGACTAGCATATATTTACTACACCTACCATGACACTCGTATTTGTAGCAAGCAGAATCTAGCTTTCTGCACCTGAACTTACAGAAGTGTTTTACAGCACACATTGTGGGCTGAATTCACTGCACTGGGCATTCGAATGTGAGGCCAGTCATCTGTCAAACTCATCACAGAACTAGATGCATGAAATCCTAAGGAAATGACTGAAACTCTCCCAGAAGGAAACACTAAGCCGAGGTTACTTTACACTGCTTGTAGGCAGTGACATCGAAGATGTGGCAATCCTGTGTGCCCACGTCACACAGAGACAGTAAATACACTTATGGAGGAGTAGGTTTGATAATAGATTGTGCTTCTTGGGAGCACACACAAAACCTTAAAATTTCAAAACTTCTACCACATAGCAACAGAAGGCAATCTTTATTTATTCACAATATAGTTTCCTCTTCTACAATGCCTGCAAGAAGCTTCTCCTGGAGGAGATGCTAAGGCACATGCGAGATGAGGAGGTGGTCCAAGACAGCCAGCACGGCTTCACCAAGGGCAGGTCGTGCCTGACCAATCTGGTGGCCTTCTGTGATGGAGTGAAGGCATCGGTGGACCAAGGGAGGGCGACGGATGTCATCTACCAGGACTTGTGCAAGGCCTTTGGCATGGTCCTGCACCATATCCTTATCTCTAAAACAGAGAGATACAGATTTGATGGGTAGACTGTTCGCTGGATAAAGAACTGGCTGGAGGGTCGCAGCCAAAGGGTTGTAGTCAATGGCTCTACGTCCAGGTGGAGGCCGGTCACAAGCGGTGTCCCCCAGGGGTCTGTCTTGGGACCGGTGCTCTTCAACATCTTTATCGACGACTTAGACTGTGGGATCGAGTGCACCCTCAGCAAGTTTGCTGATGACACCAAGCTGAGTGGTGCAGTTGATCCCCCTGAAGGAAGGGATGCCATCCAGAGGGACCTGCACAGGCTGGAAAAGTGGGCCCACGAGAACCTCATGAGGTTCAACAAGGCCAAGTGCACTTGGGTCGGGGCAATCCCAGGTGTGCGTACACACTGGGAGAAGAACTCCTTGAGAGCAGCCCTGCGGAGAAGGACTTGGGCGTTGTGATTGACGAAAAGCTGGCCATGAGCCGGCAGTGCGCTCTTGCAGCCAGGAAGGCCAATGGCATCCTGGGCTGCATCAAGAGAGGGGTGGCCAGCAGGGAGAGGGAGGTGATCGTCCCCCTCTACTCTGCCCTTGGAAGGCCTCACCTGGAGTACTGTGTCCAGGCCTGGGGCCCCCAGTACAGAGGGGATGTGGAGCTGTTGGAGCGGGTCCAGAGGAGGGCCACCAAAATGATCAGAGGGCTGGAGCACCTCTCCTGTGAGGAAAGGTTGAGGGAGTTGGGATTGTTCAGCTTGGAAAAGAGAAGGCTCCGGGGAGACCTCATTGCGGCCTTCCAATACTTGAAAGGAGCTTACAGGCAGGAGGGGGACCGACTTCTTACACAGGTGGATAATGGTAGGACAAGGGGGAATGGGCTAAAACTGAAAGAGGGGAGGTTTAGGTTGGACATCAGGAAGAAATGTGGTGAGGCGCTGGCACAGGCTGCCCAGAGAAGCTGTGGCTGCCCCATCCCTGGCTGTGTTCAAGGCCAGGCTGGATGGGTTCCTGGGCAGTTGGATCTAGTGAGCTAGTGGCTGGCAGCCCTGTCCACGGCAGGGGGGTTGGAACTGGATGATCTCTGAGGTCCCTTCCAACCCAAGCCATTCTATGGTTCTATGATTCTATGATTCTAAGAAAAAGAAAACAAGAAAAAAAAAATAAAAATAAAAATAAAAAGAGTACAATACACCAAAAATTGTCTGGAAAGCCCTGTCAAACAAGACAGCTTCCAAATGACTTCTGCAGGAGGTGAACTTTCCTGAAAGTACACTGCCTTCGGTTTCCCCTTGCAGATGCACTTTAAAGTCTCAGAAATCAATAAAGGTGTGACCAGAGGCCCTTGCACCTGTGCACATATGCACTCTGAGAGATCATTTCTTCAATGTCATGCAGACAGCAGGGGTGAGGACAAATCATTCCACCCCTGTTGTCTCTCGATTACAGATTCTGTTTTGAAAAGCACTCAGGAGTAATGTGCATGTCCTCAAAGATCCTTGACATACATGTTTATTAAACAACTTGTTTCCAAATAAATGTTTCTTCCACACCAGCACAACAGCTGTGACTTCTTATACATAAACAGGAAAAGAAAATAAATACCTGTTCAGGTGTATATTACCCTTTTGTTACTTAACAGCAGTAAATTAGAGAAATACTTCAGCTTTTGATGATGATATGGTATTTCAGATGTGGGCTGCTGGAGCCCATGTGTCTATTTTGGGGTCTTCACTAAAGCTCATTTCTGCAGCTCTCATCACAAGTTCATCTCCTCTGAATCAAAGTGATTTAATTTTTGAAAATACTGCTCTGTGTAACTGGTTACTGATGATTCTGTTTAATCAGTGTGCAAATGTTTCAGCAAAGGATAAATTCTAGGAGCTTTTCTAAATGTTATGATTTGATGAAGGATTTCACTCCCAAGCAGGAGCTGTATCAGCAGGTTGGCTAGTGGCTTTGTTAATCTTTTGTAACCTGATATGGTTCAGGAATCATCTTAAATTAGGAAAAAGCACAACTGTCCTTGTATGTGCAACCTCCTCAGGACTAATTTATCCGCTCACCAGCTTTGCTCTAATCATTTGGTGCCTTTATTCAGGCCCTTCCCTTGGGTACATCCATCTGAGCCATGGCCAACACACAGTTTAGCAAAGCTAATCCTAAGAGCTCACAAAACCAAGTATATCTTTATGCTCAATGTATCAGATTCATAGTAAGCCCAAGTGAAATTCTTTTGAAAATTTGAGCTATAAGAGGTATTGATTCCGGTCATAGAGATAGACTATGGGTAAATCAATAGGAAATAGCATTTCATATCCTGTATTGCATCAAATTAAATGAAATGTCTGCCTCGCTAGTTTTTTCATCTCCTTCTTTCTAATAATTTTACTCCTTTCTTCCTTTCCCTTTCCCCCTCTCCCCACTTTTCAGCATGGATAATAAATTCTTCATCTTTCATACCCCTAATTCCTCAAAATGAAGTTCTTCTGCACTCTTTCCTTACTTTACGCCTACCTATTTCCCCATCACAAGTCCTTGTCATCCTATGGTTACACTACAAAGTTTCACTTGCACGAACTTTGGCTCTTTTGAAGGCTCCATGAAGACAGCGATGACCGTATATCCTCCTTGATGAATGCTGGGATATGCCACCCCCTTTTACTTTGATTACACAAGACCAAGACAAGAATAGATGACTACTGGTTTAAAGAAGTTTAGTATGAGCGTCTGTTTTCAGAGACCACAGTTCATGTGACTTAATTCATTCACACAGCAGAACTAATGGTCCAGAGGAGGGCCACCAAAATGATTAGAGGGCTGGAGAACCTCTCCTATGAGGAAAGGTTGAGGGAGTTGGGATTGTTTAGCTTGGAAAAGAGAAGGCTTCGGGGAGACCTCATTGCGGCCTTCCAGTACTTGAAAGGAGCTTACAGGCAGGAGGGGGACCGACTTTTTACACAGGTGGATAATGGTAGGTCAAGGGGGAATGGGCTAAAACTGAAAGAGGGGAGGTTTAGGTTGGACATCAGGAAGAAATTCTTCCCTGAGAGAGTGGTGAGGCGCTGGAACAGGCTGCCCAGAGAAGCTGTGGCTGCCCCATCCCTGGCTGTGTTCAAGGCCAGGCTGGATGGGTTCCTGGGCAGTTGGATCTAGTGAGCTAGTGGCTGGCAGCCCTGTCCACGGCAGGGGGGTTGGAACTGGATGATCTCTGAGGTCCCTTCCAACCCAAGCCATTCTATAATTCTATGATTCTATGATTCTATTATTTATCTACAAGGATCTCATGATGCTCAAGACCAGCTGTGGTTGGTGGGGCATTTGCAGAACAATCAGCAATTTCAGGTACCTTTTTCTTTATTTATATATAAGAGTTCATTCTGTGTCAGATCTACAAGACTGAATACATTTTATGGATGACAAAGATTTGTACCAGGGTTGAAAAGAAATGCTAGGTAAAATATTTAAATACTTAGAAGGAAATTTCTAAAACCTTTTTCACAATCCTGTTAAACAGCTCTGATAACAAATCAATTTACAATGTGAGATATTTGCCTTTACCTTCATCTTGAACTTCATCTGTTTTGGTAAAGTAAATGATTGAACTACTGCAGCTATGAATCACTAAGCATCACAGCTGTGTTCATTCAAAAACTATCTATAAATGCATATGCTGCTGATTCACCTTCCGGACAATATTTCATAGCCACGCTATAATTGCAAGCCAATTTAATAGCACTTCTGGGAGATACAGGAAATGTTTAACATGTAAATCTCACTAAGTAATATCTATGATGTGGTTACGGTGCCTGGTTTTAGGGCTCTGATAGGTCCCCAGGCCACACAAGGTCTGGCCTCAGGCAATCCAAATAACCAAGGTTTGCAGCTGCTTAGAATAAACAGCTCGTCTTGCACGGGGCTGCCTGTCTGTTCCACGTACATCACAGATCATCACTGTAGAGATACCTGGTTTGCTTGAAAGGCCATTTCTAAGGCTCTAGCCAGGTTCTTGTTAGAAATAATTTTGGTGTAAGCAATCTGTTTAAAACTGCTGCCAGCACACGCCTATTGCTTAACAATTTCAGTTCCTGCCACTGTCATTGCAAGCCCAGCTACTTTAAACTGTTTAAGAGCAAATGCCATTTTCTGAACCATTTTTCTCTCCAAATGCAAAACAAATGAACCACTAGTGGTAATTAACAAGACTTATGTCAATTAAATTCTTTTTTGGCTGTAACTCATAGAGTCCCTGAAGTTTAATAATATATAATAATAGTTTAAAAAAAAGTTTAATAATATATAATAATTAATAACCATACCTTCAGCAAACACCACCATACTTAGCTAAATGCTCTGAATTAAAGTCCCAGTTGTCCTTGTTGTAAACACACCTGTGTAACCCCTGAGTACTCCAACGACTCACCGAGCAACGACAGTTTTTTAAATATAAAGTCTGTTTTTTTTTCTTTTATCAATCATTTATAACCTTGAGCAAGAGCAATCCATGTAAACAGTTTATAGAGAACAAATTCTGTTTCTAACCTATTACCAACAGACATATACTTCTATAACTTTATCCATTAGCCCAATCACATTAGAGGAATTGATCTTAATACATGTTCCACAGAACAAATGAAAGCCATCAAATTAGTTTCATTTGTAGATGTTCATAAAAGTATGGGCATAATTTGAATCTGTTTGAGTCTATAGGCATTTTTTGATGACGTCAACCATTACAGAGACCAAGAACAATTGAAAAAGACTGAACAAGTTGTACTTCACGGGGAATTTTAAACTTTGAATTTCTTCCAGACTGCAGTTAGACTGTTTGCAAACTTCTTGCATACTACAGAGAGAAATTAAAGTGAAATGAGGCACAAGAAATTATATTTCCACCTAAATAAATTTTAGAGAGGTCAAAGAGAATATTCATCCTAAAGTACATGTATCAAACTTCCTGCCACTTTCAAAGCAATATAATAATTGCGCAAAGTGTCAGAAGAGGAAACACAAGCACAAGGTTCAGCAAACACAGGACTGCTTATCTTTTTGTTGTCATTGCTTTTGTAACTGTAAAAATTTTAATTTTTTGCATAGTAGTAGCAAGCTGGGAAAAAAAAAAAAAAATAGGGAAAGGACTTTTGCTGGACAGTGGCTTCTTCCACAGGCCAGATAACTCCAGGCTCTAGAGTGAACATTAGAGGTGGCTTTCACAAAGACGTAATACAGCAAAATAACTGTGGTCTCAAATGTAGCAGTCAACGCTACTGGTGGTCAGCAACCTTTTCTAGGGATAGCAAGGGAAGAGATGCTTCCTGTACTGTACAAGGTTGAAAACGGACAAAATTGAAAGTGCTGACGGTGGACAGTGAACTTCAAGATACTGCTACTTCAAATGGCTTCTCTGTTTCCTTCTCTTCTTGGACTATCACAGGATAGACTAGCCAAAAATGTAGCCCTACAAAAGAAGTGGTATCTTGGGAGCATTTAACCTCAAGACCAACATAATCACTGCAGTCACCATTAGCAACAGAAGGGTTGTAATTGCTATGCTGCACAGCATCCTTAAGAGGAGACTTCTGGAAAATGTGAATGGTTTCAGACACTCTAAACATTCTTTATAAATTATAAGATTTTATTTTCATAATCCTTGCCAAGGCAGCTAATTTCAGTCTCCATCAACACTTTTCAGCAACTAATTTTAGCAGTGGACTTGATAGCCAAAGCAGACCAAGAAGCTCTCTACACAAGTCTTCTGCCTCTCAGAGCTCCATCCTCATCGTCCTGCTCAAGATGCTGACGGGTTTTCTCTCTTTGAAGCCTCTGACATTGCCACTGTTAAAAGACAAGGCCTGAAGCGATCCTACAAGGACTGCACTATTGCTCAGAAATATTCTGCAAGTTAGCTCTGAACCAACAAACGCTCCAGTAGTGGAGTGTTGCTCCATCTACATTTCTTCACAGGTGGGCTAATTAACCTGGGCAGATTGCTCTGTTAATGTTGCTATGCTGCTTTTGGTGCCCAAGGTAAGCTGAATATACTTCCAAGATACCACATTATGTTGTGCAGGCATATCCAAAGATGAAGAATGACAAAATATATGAGAGAAAAGAAGTACAAGGGATGAAGGAGCATTCTGCTTTCAAATGCCATGATCAATATCACTCAACAGAACAAAGCCCAAGAAACGTAGCCTTCCATTGTAAAACACCATGCTTTTCAGATGGATTAATGACTGTATCTGTCAAAAGAACTATGCACAGAGGCAGTCTGGAAGGGAGAAAACACTTCAGACTGGTTGAATCATGTTGAGGACAAGATCGGGCCTTCAGAAAGAGTCATTCTAGAAATAGATTCTTACATTCATAAGAAAAATTAAACTTTTCCTTTATTATACAGGAGCTGTGGACTTCTATAGAAAAATGTTGTAAGTTTACACCTCCAGAACTGAAATGAAAGTTCATCATCTCCCTAAATGAACAATAGAACGTGGCAACTCGGATTTCTTAAACAAATAACTGAATTGTTTTTCATTTGATCTCTGGTTTTCACTCTAAGCAGGAACGAAAATGCTCTTCACAAGGCACAATGTTTCCATGAGAAATAAGCAATGGATAGAAAATATGTTTCACTTCCCAAAACCATGTGTTACAATGAAAAATCACCCAAACTGAGTTTTAAAATGTTACTGTCAAAGACTTCAGTTCCCAAAGATGCAAGCCCTTACTCAATCTAGAAATCTCACCTGCTTTTTTTAATGAATATAGATTTACAGGACCTAGGATTTTACCTGTAGGTTGAGAAGTCAACATAAAGAAGCTCAGATTTTTTTTACTAACATTCTGTAGACACAATTGTTCTTTGCTTTCTTAACGTGGTCAGCTATGTGATTTGGTATGATCTATAGTGATTTTTTTTTTTTTTTCCTTTCTGAAGGTTTACCACTCAAAATGTAAATATTACGTGATTCCATATAGCACTTGCCACTTCCAGGATATTCATTTTCATACAGTAATGAGTCAGGTTGTGGCAGAGTAATGTCTGGGTTAGAGCAGCTATTATGCATTAAATTACAGACTAGAAGTATTCCTGGACAATACAGGCTTCCTTCCCATCCTTTTAACATTATTTCAATCCATCTGAAATCCATATGATAACTGCTTTCAAATCCATTATTTCCATCTACTTATCGGCAAGAAAACTTAATAATATATTTCATAAAAAGATTAACATCCCTCAGAGTCTATTTACTTTCCATATTAATACTATAAAAAAAATTATGGGACGTAAGTCTCAATTATCTTTTCTTAATGTGATGGTTATACTGATAATATATGATACAAATATTTTGCATTTCAATAACAACTTCAACTGAAAGATACCATTTCCACATTTTAAAATCAATATTGTCAATTGTCAAAGTAGCTAAAGGTAATAAGGGGCTTTCAAGGGTTAATCTGTGGAGAAAAGCAACAACAAAAACACAAACCAAAAGACCCAAGTCCAGCAACACATAAACAGAGATCAGACCATTTACAGTTCTTGCTTTGAGACAAAATCCTTACATATTATCTTAAATATATATATATAGCAATTATTATCATCCTCATTCCATCTATTACTAAAAAGTAAGAAAATAAAGATACTACATGTAATCTTCAATCTACAAACAAATATGTGAACTCCTCACCTATACAGAACACATTCTGGTTTTGTTTTGCATGAACAAATTTTTATTGGTTTAATTTTCATTTCATGACTAAGAATCAAGTTTCTAGCTGCGCTGCTTCCATAATCTACATATCAAGGTTGCAAGAAGATTTGAAAATACATACTGGTCATTAAAAAAAAAAAAAAAGGTATAAGCTTTCACTAATGTCTAAAAGTCTATTGGGAGCTGGACGGGATGCATCCCTGGGTCTTGAAGGAGTTGGCTGATGTGGTTGCCAAGCCGCTCTCCATCATATTTGAAAAGTCGTGGCTGTCAGGCGAGGCCCCCGGTGACTGGAAAAAGGGAAACATCACACCCGTTTTTAAGAAAGGGAGAAAGGAAGACTGGGGAACTACAGGCCGGTGAGCCTCACATCTGTGCCTGGGAAGATCATGGAGCGGATCCTCCTGGAGGAGATGCTAAGGCACATGCGAGATGAGGAGGTGATCTGAGACAGCCAGCACGGCTTCACCAAGGGCAGGTCGTGCCTGACCAATCTGGTGGCCTTCTATGATGGAGTGA
>VXAV01008673.1:66509-87821 GCA_013399715.1 Alectura lathami
TCAGAGGGCTGGAGCACCTCTGCTATGAAGAAAGGTTGAGGGAGTTGGGATTGTTTAGCTTGGAAAAGAGAAGGCTTCGGGGAGACCTCATTGCGGCCTTCCAATACTTGAGAGGAGCTTACAGGCAGGAGGGGGACCGACTTCTTACACGGGTGGATAATGGTAGGACAAGGGGGAATGGGCTAAAACTGAAAGAGGGGAGGTTTAGGTTGGACATCAGGAAGAAATTCTTCCCTGAGAGAGTGGTGAGGCGCTGGCACAGGCTGCCCAGAGATGTTGTGGCTGCCCCATCCCTGGCTGTGTTCAAGGCCAGGCTGGATGGGTTCCTGGGCAGTTGAATCTAGTGAGCTAGTGGCTGGCAGCCCTGTCCACGGCAGGGGGGTTGGAACTAGATGATCTCTGAGGTCCCTTCCAACCCAAGCCATTCTATGCTTCTATGATTCTATGATTCTGTGATTCCAAGCAATGCAGAAAAAGGAGTTTTTCTGTTTTTATAAAATTAAGGCACAGTTAAGGTTCACTTAAAATAATATTTGATTCTAGAATTCATTCCTAGGTAGACTGTCCCCTGTGCCAACACTGGCATGCACTGAATTTATTTGAAATTTCTAAGTGTGTGGCTACTTAATTCTTTGACTCTGCTGGATAACTGAATGCAGCCTGGAAAATCCTGGAGGTCTCAATTACAAATAATATTGACATTAAAAAATGGAACAGTCCAGAGGAGAGAAATTCCAGTGAAGGAAAATCTAAGGGCAGTAACAAAAATCCCCAGATGAAGCTGCAAAAATTTTCATCAGAATTTTCTGATACAAAAAACCCAAACCATATAAAAAAAACATAGCATGCTTTATTTGTTTCATTCTCTTTCTTAGAAAGCAATAATAATTATTCTTCTCAAGTTCCTTTTGAACAGGACATTAAATGGACATATAAATATATCAAGAAGACTTATTTAGTAAGTTTGCAATAACCAAAATTTCAGCATAAGGACTAAATAAATACCAACACACATTTCTTGTACTATAGAAACAACCTACTGCGGGCAGAACCCACTCACAATGTCCTTTGCCCATGTACAATTAAGGAACTCATTCCAGTTTTCAGTCATTATTTGATGTATTGACACTGTAGTCCTAAAATAATTTTTTTCTTTCTCCAGGCTACAAAGTGCTTTGCTTGCAATTATTTATTCTCTTACAAGATGGCACAGTAATTTCTCTAGGTCAGTTATTTCTATTACTCTGCCATGCTATTAAAGGAAATTCTGCCTCTGACAAGAATGGCAAGGAACTTACAAGCTATTGTTCTTTGAACCATAACACTTGCAGTCAAAAGATGCTGGTCAAGGGTATTGTCATTCATGGTCTATGAGTCAATATAAAAACTGAACGGGAGAACAGAATAGTTCACAAATAGTTACAGAGGAAAATGTAAAGAAAGTTTCAACACATTACCAACACATAAGTAACAGAATTACCTATCTAAAAAGTTGAGAAATTATAAGTAGCTCCTGACATTAATTCCAGCTGTGAGTCTTACAAGGATCACAGTTGGAAATAATTCCTACTTTCTAAACCTACTTGCATTTTACCTATCTATACTTCTGTGTTCTACCTATTAGTGTGTTTAATTGTTAATTTACAAGTATATCAAATTAACTGCAAACCATCTGGCTAAAATTCACACCTGGCATTCTGGTCTCCCTTTGATGACTCCAGGATGTAAATTATTTCCCAATGGGTCCGTAATTTTTTTTTTTTTTTAAATCAGTTTATCTGCAGTCCTACTACCTAATTTATCATTCTGACCACAGAAGTTATATTCTTTAATAAGGAGCCAGATTCAACTCACAGTAGTAGCAAAGTGTCTATGCATATTCAGGCATCACAAATATTCTGAGCATGAGTGTTTCCTCCAACCACACTGTGTTTAGCATGAATTAAATACACATTGCAGTGTGTTCATGACCTCTAGAAGAAATCTGGAGTGATGTAGGCCTAGTTTTGTTTTGAAATAGTAGCTTAATCAATTGTAGTTTCATGAAGAAATGCACAGCTCATATCCAATATTTAAATAGCAGTACTATAAAGACGTAGACATACATAATTTAGTGAGTGGTATGTCAGTCACAAATAGCCTACCAGTCCCCTGAGAAGCATAATTTGCAATGCTATAGGAGAAGAAAAAGTCAATGAAACAGGACAAGTAATGGATATACAGATGTAAGCATGAGAGCTTTAAAGAGTACTATATAATGTGATACTCAGAAATGTCTTTGCAGTGAAAAGAGAAGGAAAGGAGATACTAAGGGTGTCTATTCAGGCAAAATGGACATCATGAAAGGAGGCATAATAAAGCCAAGACAAAATGAGATATGGTTTAAATTTTGAGAGGTTCAAAGAGGAATTTGGCACTCGTCTGCTATTGCCCTTCAGTAGGAGAAAGATGTCTTTTTTTCTCATGCTCTCTTTTTATTACACTGAAAGTATCCTCACCTTATCTAAAGATACCATACATCTGTACATGTGGTTTTCTGCGTGTGTACTCTTTTTCATTCCAGAAATATTGTCCACATTAAAAGCAGACTTTGGCCACTTGTCTTGAATTTCCAGATGTCCAGCAGCACTGATGGAGGAGTAGCTTTGACTAGGCTTCAGACATCTAGAAATCCCACACAGACAGACACTACACATGCATAAATGAATAGTGCAAATGCTTCAGAGTCTAAAGGGTCCTGGATGTACTGAATTAACTTCACAGTGTTGTCTGACACATGCATGTTAATTTAAGTTTAAGAAAAATGAAGAAATGTGAAGGCGCTAGTCCTGTATTGAAGAATCATAGAATCATAGAATAGAATCATAGAATCGTCCGAGTTGGAAGGAACCTTTACAGGTATCTAGTCCAACTGCCCTGCAGTGCACAGGGACACCTACAGCTACAGATCAGGTTGCTCAGAGCCCTGTCCAGCCTGACTCTGAAGGTCTCCAGGGATGGGGCATCCACCACCTCTCTGGGCAACCTGTTCCAGTGCTTCACTTCCCTTATTGTAGAAAACTTTTTCCTTATATCCAGCCTAAATCTCCCCTCTCTCAATTTGAAACCATTTCTCCTAGTCCTATCACAACAGACCCTGCTAAAGAGTCTGTCCCCTTCTTTCTTTTAGCCCCCCTTAAGATACTGAAAGGCTGCTATCAGGTCTCCCTGGAGCCTTCTCTTCTCCAGGCTGAAATATGGTAGGATCGTAACTGAGGTAATCATGAGAATGTATAAGCATTTTAGGTAGTATGTAGACCTTTACCGAGCAAGGAAAAGCATAAATAAATCTGTTTGTCAATGCTGAAATTCACTGTAATGCTCCTAGTTAGAATGAACCGGATATCTAAAACAATGGATGAGGAATGAGGCCCAGTCTACTGCTTTTATTAAAGTCAGAGGACTAGCCATAGCCCAAGGGACCCATCACTACTGCTGATAAAGTCAAAAGAAAAGATAATCAGTTTCTGTGAGTGCTAGACTGGGTTTCAGAGGTGAACAGGGAAGACCATACCTGTGCTCATGATTGCCCTGAGCATCTGTACTCATCAATACTCTCAATGTATCAAGCAGAACTTGCTGCATTTTGAACCATAAAGTAAAACACTTGCAAAGAGCTTGTTTGGTTCAGGAGAAAAGCAGGAAGGTTGGGGATGGAGAGAACAAAAGGAATGCAATAATCTATCAGCAGTTGGCATCTACAAATGGAGAAAAAATGACACCAAGAAAAGATGGACAATGAAAAGATAAGACATCTCGCTAGAGAGCAGAGAAAATGAGCAGAAAGCAAGTTATATGCAGGTGGTAGAAGCAAGCTGGGTGAAAGACAAGAAATCATTCAGTGGATGAGACAGAAACAGCACTCAGTCAAGCAGTGGAGTACATGTTCTCAAGGCTCCAAAATGTTCTTGACAGGCCTGGGACAAGCCACCTGTTTTCTTTTTTCTTTCTCTCTCTCTCTCTCTCTCTTTTTTTTCTCTTACAGTTTCCTTCCTATCAAGCATTTTCTTTTTCATTATAGAGAACTTGTTTATTTTCATTAAACAAATAGTATATTATTTTCATTAAATAATATGTATATATATACATATTAGGCTACAGATATAGACATATAGCTACAAATACACAATTTATTCAAATATATATTTTAGCCTAATTTGTTTTTCAAAATACCTTACTTGCTAACCCGGAAGCCCTGGAATGTAAAGAATAGATACACAGGAGGAACGGAAATTGTGTTTCAAAGGGATGATTACTTATCAGGAGGGATAACTGGATTTTTCTCTTAGGAATTTTTCAGGATGGGGCAGTCAGGACATGGTGAAGAGGTAAATACAGTCAAATCTCTTATGTGCCATAAGGTCAGTTAGAAAGGCAATTGTAATTTTGTTCCTTGGCTCTTGGTAGAAATGTTCAGTGAAGAACAATGTAGAAATTTAGGGATGTTTTTTAGATCATTCAGTCTCGGATGTGAGAATTGTGAAGGAGAGTAATCTCAAACTAATGATAGGAAAACCCAAAATAAGAAACCACAATCTCCTTTGTTTTCTCCGTAGACTTATTTGATATGGATATTTTTCCAGATCAGTTCACAAGGGGATAATGGCCTCCCACTTCTCATGCTTTTAATATAAGAAATATATTTTGAGTCCTAGAAATGCCTTCCAAGAAGAAAAAAGAATTTATAGAAAAACAATGTGTTTGACATTGTGTCTCTTGTCAGGAAAAGGCAGGATTGCTTTCTGAACAGTGGAGTGACCTTAACCATCGGGAACCTCTGAGCTCAAAACCAGTTTTACCTGCTCTGGGGTTTTAGGATAGTTCCCTGAATCCTTTAGTTCACTCTGGCCACAAGTGTAAAGACCACTGTGAGAACGTGGGGGTGTCTGTGGAGAGTCCATTTCACCTTTTCCTACGGGTGGTTTGTGACTGGCCAGAGTAAAATTCTTCGAGCACAGATTTTGGAGAAGAGAGTTTGGTTTTGCCAAGGAGACAGGGCAGAGAGAGAGCAACAAAATACGGAGGGTTCAGGCCCTGGAAGCTCTGTGAAGAGGAGGCTGGACGGACACCATCTGCCTTGACCATCATCCCCAGTGGCAGCTCAGCAACAGGACATGGCCATGGCTCACCCACTGCTGCTGCCAGGAGGGTGCCCACCCCTTCCTGCCCTGAGGACAGCTGCTTCAGGGCCCCCTCAAGCACAGGCCCTGGCCGAGACAAATGTCCCCCAGCTGCCCTGCCTGTGGCCCTTCTGTTGCGGCCTGTGGGTGTTTTCACCTGAAGGGAGATGTGTGCCGTTTGTGCCAGTACATTCAGTCCCAGTGTGCAGTGAAGGGCTCATTCAAGCTTTACTTTTAACAGTGCAATAAATTAGCACTGCTGTTTGACTCAAACCAATCTGTTTACTTGCCCACATGTGACCATGGAAAGATTACAGGAAATTAAAACATAAAAATAGAAAGAGTGTCAGGGAAGAGAACAATTAAACCATGCCACGTGATTCAGCGTTGGCCGTTTCTCTTACCTGCAAACCACACAAGACTGCTCCTTCTTCCCTCTTCCACCCTGACTGCTCAGCTGACCTCAAAGGGAGGGCTTGACATTAAATCAGCTTATCCCCTTTTCCCCCTTTAGTTGAGAGCAGCCCTGGAGCCTGCCAGCCTCTATCTCCCTGTCTCCAGATTCATCCCGGGTGAAGGTGAAGGACTCATGTCAGCCTGCAGGCATCTGCTGCACTTTGGGCACCCACATAAGGGCTTGCTGATGCCTAAAGAAACCTGTGACCACAGGGCAGAGCTGAGCCTGTCTGATCTATCACTGCTGCTCTTTGAGAAATCAAGCCATCCTGAATTCTCAGCAAGTTGCTGGTGTTCATGGGTCACCTCTCTGCTTGGGTACACATCTGCTGTACATTCCTGAGCGTGGTGCCTCTTGACTAGATTTAGTGTCTTCAGTCCAGAGAGGAGCACCCCACCTCCAGGACCCCAGCACAGGCTGTGGAGGGAAATTGCTCAGGGACAAATCTGCTGAGCTACACTTCCAATAGTAGGTGTCAGCATAGGTTTCTCCTCCTGTTTTTTTTGTTTTTTTTTTTTTTTTTAATGATTTACAAGCCTGGCAATATGTAGTGTGAACTCCACTTTCTGACTGACTACATTATTTTTCTGAGTGAAGTCTGATGCAAAAATTGATTAATCAAAAGACCACTGGTAAAAAAGAAAATCTTGCTGACTGGACACTCCTCATGCAAGTGACTGAACAAGTTGTAATTTCCTTAGGCTTTTCTGGCTGAATTTGTTTCGTGTGACTACAGACATTCAGAAGTAAGCCATTTGCAGAAACTGGCTTTCTAGGACATCCTCCCTGATCCTGGGGTGGAGGAAGGAAGAGAGAAAAACCTTAAAAGGGTGATATTTGAGACAATGATTTTAGGGGTATATGATCCACACTGGAATGGTAGAGTTCTCTTGCCATAAACTATAGAGGGTCTTAAAAAAAAAAAAAAAAAAAAAATAAAAACTAAAATGTGGGTTTTTGACGGAACTAAAAAAAAAAAAAAATCAAAACTGAAATGTGGGCTTTTGTAGGAACTAACAAAAATCTAGATGAGTAACACACTGTTTTTTATTTTCTCTCTTTCACCTTGATTAAACTTGAACTACACTTGAATTTGCTTTCTAAACTACCTTTTTCTTCATCTTCAGTAACTGCTCCTCAAACTGTATTCTTCTGTTCTCTGCCTCTGTGGCTTATTTAACTGTTCAACTGTTTTCCGCTCTCAGGAGCTGCCTTCGTAACCCACGCTGCAAAGGGCAGGCATAACCCTATATGCAAGCAAAATATTTCAGTGTTTTCAAACCAATAGTATTATTGTGAATTGCAGCCTAGTGCTTCAGTTATTATAATAACTAATTTTCTACCAAATATCTAAGATGCAGTTGACCTTATTTGGAGGCCCATAAACTTTATTTGCATTGCATAAAACTTCTAATAATGCTGCTAAGTTATTACTGTGATGGGGACCAAATAAGATGGAGGATATCTGACTTACAGATGAATAAAATGAAGTATGAGGTACAGATAAGAAGCTGTGACGTTCTTAATCCTATAAGACATGCTAGTAACCTTTAAATAACCCAAATACTACGTTATAATCATCCATAACTTAAGCTGTTCCTTTTTTAGGATTTCAGTAGGACTGTTCACATGCTTAAGGTAAGCAATGTACACAGGAGTATTCAGACTTAAGACCAGTGCTGTGGCTATGAAAAATGGATATCCCAATAATTAACACAGAAGAAAGACAAGTTCAGTAAACAAGAGCAGTGTTTTTTAACCACAGGATACAAGTCTACAAGTTGCTTACATTGTGCAAGGGATAAACTGAACCTCAGGTAATTTTCATTCAATTAAACAGTACAAGGAGAGTAGCAAAGCCATGTAAACACATGACACAATCAGACACAATCAGCTGTGCTAAACAAGGCAAAGCACAGGCACTGCACACACTGTGCTTTGAATATCAGACCCTGCCAAAAAGGAAATATGGGTCAGACCTCATTAACACTTAAAAAAATAAAAGTCAGTGGCAATCATAGAAAGGGCAAAAGGTGAATAAAAATGACCTTTTCATTGTCTGAGACAGTGGGCCTCCACCACTGATATCTGAAAGACATGAATCGACACAGCAGGAGGGAGCAGCAGCGGCAAAGCCTCAGCAGTGGTATCAAGCGACTGCTTCAGCAGCTGACCCAATTTGCAGTCAGAGCAAAAGCATCTGAGTTCCTTCATGCAGATACTGCACGGCTGAGAACAGCAGCACATGGTTGCCTATGAATTTCTCTTCTCTGTTTTTGTACATCTTCACTAAAATATGTTAGCCCATACCTGTACCTGCAAGAAGATCACAAGGCTCACAAGGAAAGGGACAAAAAATGCTAGTGTGGTAGAGCGTAGTGAAACAATACTTCATGCACTGATTTACTGTCAGTGTTAAAACTGCATTATTCCAGTTCTGAGAAAATATTAGGAAATACAGGAAAAGATCAACATTTCTTAAGGTAACAGTATTTCAAGCAAACTTCACTTTGGACAGTATTGTACAAATACCGATTAATTCAAGTATTGCATTGTAGTTCTGTCAAGTCAGTATTATCCTCGCTTTATAAGTAAGAGAACAGAGATAGGGGGGTGTAGGGAGTATTATTTTCTTGCCATGCTCAAGGTTGTCTTCGAGATTTTCAGTGGATCTTGGGAGTTTTTGCTACAAACACAAATGCACTGTCAGTCAGTGAATTCTGGCACTTGAAACTTATTTTTAATACAGCAGGTAACTAAATCAACAAAGGCATATGGAGGACTATTTTTGTTGAAAAGAACATTTTAGAATGGGTATGATTTGCATGTGGTTTCATGTAAATGAAGGTGAAATTTGTTTCAGAAGGGAAATTTTAGAAGATAAAATATGTTGTTACTTGTGTTTCTGTAGGAGGTAAACCCTGCCCCCAAACTCTTAAAAACCCAGAGAGAAGAAAAGGATCTGATGGAAACATACAAATCAAGAAGGAAAAAAAATGAAGAAATAATAAAGTAATGCTGGTCAGCATGTCAGAGAGTGATGTGAGCACATTTTTCTCCCAAACACCAAATCCCTAACTCTCAGGAACTGTGCACTTATCTTGACTTGGGACTCTTAATATAAAGAAATGTGCTAGAATTTGGTTGGAAGCACATCATGCTTTGTTTTCCCCTCCTTTAAAAGAATTGGAGAGTCTATCTTGACAGGAAAGAATCCAAACAGTGCAGCAATCATCCCTTGAACACTTCAGATGCTAATCATGTTTTCATTAGCTGTATGTCAGTGATATGGGGATTCAACCAAAATTGCTGTGATGATTTCATGTTAATGGGTATTTAAGTAAAAGGTAAGACATTAATCAAAGATTAGAGAAATGTATGCTAAATTATTGTGATATATGTATAACTGAAAAGAAGTGTTGAAAGGGAAAGAGATTTTTTCCTTGGAAGAATGAAAATTAAAACCTAGAGCAAAACAGATTCAAGGTAAAAATACATCTGAAGCTGCTGAATGACTACTTTTATTTTCTATCTCTGCATTTTTCTTCTCCCTGTGGGAAATAAGTAATTTGTCTGGAAAAAGTGTTTGGAATCAGCAATTTGATGCTATAGATGGAGAATCCAAATGAGCTTTAGTCAGTTGGTGTAGACTTGGTAGCTGCAAGAGCAAGAATTATCTTCCAGTTTAGAAGAACTTGTTATTAGACCTCTTTAATAAGGCCTCAAACTTTCAAATGTAGTCATGATGGATGTTGCCACTGAAATGTGACTTAAAGTTCAGTTCATATGTAAGGTTTTCCTAGGAGCCGTCTACAAAGAAATCAGATGATGCAGAGAGTAATTTTGGAGAAATTCTATAGTGCCTTTGGCTGTTTCTGTACCAGTAGAGATCTGACTTAAATTTTTCTTCTGCAAATTAGTCTTTTTGCTTGAAGGTAGATGAGCAGCAGCCATGGCCCCATGTCCCACTGATCCCCGAGGGGCAGAACAGGCTACTGAGGGCTGTAAAACAATGAAGAAAAATAGAACAGCTTGAAACTCGTTCTCTCCTGTGCAAGACAAAGGTTGTCTTTGGATCACAGGGCTATAAAAATAGTTTCAACCTACTTCTGCCTTTTTTAGCACTCCAGTCTTCTGACAGCCTATTTGGGCCCAAAGTTAAGTTACTCGGCAATAGAAAAGCTCTTGCCTAAGAGCTCCCCATAAGCCTGAGCACTGGAAACACACTGGATAAAGAACAGTGGGAAAAGGAAAATATTTATAACAACACCTGTATCAGCCCCAGCCCCTCTGTCAGGGCCTCGAGCAGAGAAATGAGCCAGACTGATGTGAAGTCAAAGCCCTGATTTTGCAGCTGGCCACCACCCTCCTGGCACTAGAACATGCAGTGATCTGGTGCTTCTGGCAATCACTTCTTCAGCCTGTGCAGAGGGGCAAACAGAAAAATTTATATCTCTTTTTCATGCAAGATGATCCCTTTCTGCCAGAGAAAAATATTGCTCTGATCAGCTGCTTCTGCATTTTGCTGTATTTTGAAGATCTTTGGCAGCTTCCCAAAGAAGAGATTTTGGCCTTTGTTTTGCCAGTTTGGACTCTCTCCCCTGCTTGGATGCAGATACTGCTCTCCCACTCTCATTATCTTGAGTGCCATGTTCTCCTAGAAATCCAAACTCACATACTCAGTTTCATGACATATCTCCTTGTCCTAAGAAATGCTTTCTATTGAAAACCACGCTTCATCTCTAGCTCTCCCGACAGACTTGTTACCTAAGTAAAAATGTGCAGACCACCTTGGCACTTGTGTGGCCAGACTCTGAAGCCTTCCTTAGCAAATCCATGGCAGGAGGAAAACTTGAGGTCTTACTTATACCAGTGGGAAAATTCTTCTTAAAGAAATCAAGATTTGATGTCACTACTGAGAACATGAGGTATTTTTTCAATGCTTTTATATTCTATTGCTAAATTCTTGAATCCACTTCAGGCAAATTAATGGTTCCTATTTTGTTTACCAAGCTTGAAAGGACTGGAAGCCTGCAGTGACACACTAGATTGTGTCGATCTCATTAGCATTTCATTAGTCCTCTACTTCTTCTCATTAAAATCTCAACTCATGTAATTTCTCTGCCTCCCTCCTCAGATAAGAAGACTCAGATGCAGAGAGTTAATGGAGTTGGTCTTTTTCCCTGTTTCCAAGGTACACTTGCTACAGGCACTTGCTGAGCCCTGTCAAGCTGATATTTTTAATAATACACTATGTTCTTATTAGTGCTCGTGTCTGTGAATCAGATTGGGCTGAAAGAAATTTCCAGCAGTTGTGGGCTCCATGCACAGCTTGGTATAACTTCCTTAGCAACAGGGATCTAATGTGACATGGGTTTGTGTAAAATTTGTGCCTCAGAAATCTTTTCTGACCTTTTGAAACCTGTGAGTCCCTCAGGCTGACAAGGACGGGGCTGTGTTGGCCCCTGTGGGTCTCATCCTGCTCCCACATATCCACAGGAGTTTTCCTCTCTGATTCTGATGGCAACAGTTTCTCATGCCGTTCTGGTTCGTGGCAGGGTAGAGGAATCCCTTTTCTCCTGATGTTCTCCATGTCCCACATGTAAGGTATTAACATCCGAAACACCAGGATATTCAGAGAGGCAATACAATTCATCCACTGGCTATTGTAAAGGTGTGGCTGAGGTCCCTTGGTTTGTTCAGCCCAGCGCAGAGGAGGCTGAGGGGAGGCCTCATGGCGGCCTGCAGCTTCCTCACGGGGGAGCGGAGGGGCAGGCGCTGAGCTCTGCTCTCTGGGGACAGCGACAGGGCCCGAGGGAACGGCATGGAGCTGCGTCAGGGGAGGGTCAGGGTGGGGGTTAGGAAAAGGTTCTGCACCAGGGGGTGGTGGGCAGTGAAAGTAGTCTTTTTGTAATCTGTATGATGCTGTCTGAATATCTGGAAGTTCTGAGCAAAATCCGTAAAAGCAAGAATATTTTAGATTCCTTTAGTAGTAATGCACAATGTCTTCAAAGACTGGAAGGGGGGGGTGGGGGAGAGGGTAGGGAACTTAAAAATGCATAGCAAATTTCCTTCTTTTGGTAGATATTTCTAATGACTCATGAGCCTGCCATCTTTGCTGATTATTCTGAAAGAGAAGGATACTGTTTGTTTTTTTAAGCACTGCCATAAATTGCAGTCTGGTTGGCCCTGAAGAGTAAGATTCATGGAGACAGATGTCTGTAAACTTTGGATAAGAACCTACAGATCATTATATTTCATACTCCATACCAGCAATAATTTGTGGAGTTAGAAGAACATAATTTTGTGTTAAATCTGTCAGAATTATAGGCTTGTTAGCCTTTAAGGAACCAGTTACAAATAATCAGTGAACACTTGATTACAGGCTATTTTTCTTACTGCTCATTTTGATGACCGCATGCTTGCAACCTCCACAATGGGTCTTTCAAATGGGAACTCTCTGGAATGAAAGCTGTTTATATCTTGTGAGGACAGACTTTGGTACAAAAAGACCCTGATCTTTAATAGGGCTTTAAAGTGCTTCCACAATACCATTAGCAAAAACAATAAACCTCCCATGGATATGATTGTAAATAATCATAAAAACCAGTTATTTACATTACTCAGTAGGAAGTCATATCATAAACATGTACAAGTTTTAAAGACAGGAAATTGCAGGAGAATAATGACTTACCATCACACAATTAAACATCTATCTCCACTTCTGTTTTTTTCATTGCTGTGCTACAAATGAGTTGGAGATACATCTGAAATGTGCAAAGATCAGAATCAGTTCAAGCTGTTATCATTTAGAAAATGGTAAACATTATTTCTCGAAGTTTCTGGTGGATGTTCCATCAATTTTTATAAGAAGGTCATTTTCCCCTGAGTGAATAATATTTTAATTCACAGACTTTCAGTTATTTCATATTTCTGTATAAATAAAAGGCTTTGCACTTAAAGGCAGAGATGAAAATATCCACATGACAGTGCCTGACATAGGAGTGTGAAAAGCCGTAAATGTTACAAAAAAATCTATTGCTGATTGTGGTAATTGTAGGGAAGTTAGACTTTTTTAATAAATATTTTTACCTATGTATGTGTATATATATATATACACACGTAAAAAGAGAGATCTTTTGGACTCCTAATTATACAAAAGCATTCTGGAAAAACCTCATAGAATAGTGTAGATGATGAAAACTGCTGTTCCCTGGAGTCAACAAAATTGCCATTTCTTTTGTTAAAAAATACTTTATCACATTAATGCCAGATGATTTTTAATTTCATAACATTTACAATGTTAATAACTATTATGGCTCTATCTGTTTGTTGGATGAAACATGCAAATCCCTCCTTGTATGAGACTGTAGTCCCTTTCATGGAGTTCTCTCATTTGCCCCCATCAAACTACTTTGGTATCTAGTTCCAAACCCACTGAAGTAACTGAAAAGGATCCTTTTAATTTCAGAGGGTTCAAAACAAGTCTTGAGCAAGTAATCATCTGCAAATAGTTCATCATCTGACCCACAAAATTCATTTAGTATTCAGCTTAACGGAATATTTAATTAAAAAGAACCATTAAGGTGCAAAATAGGGAATATTTATTGTTAACTGGTTGGATTTCATTAGAAGAAAATATACAAAATAAAAATTTGAAGAGTATTGTCTCTTCTGGCTGATGACTAAGCTTAAAGAACATTTTTTTCCTTGATTTATGCCTGAAATGTATTGAGCCTCATCAGACAGTCCAGAAATACTCATCTACATAAATCTTTTAATATGGTATAATTTTCATGACAGTCCTCAGAAATCTATTGCAGTGCTTAGACTAAAGATCTTACTCACTAGAAAAAAAAATGAAATATGATGTTTGAACACCTTCCATTTAGTTTTGCAGGGTTTATAAATTAGGTTTTTTGTCTACTGTGAGCTCAATTGCTACTCCAGGCAGATTGCCTTGGTTGCTGCAGTGCGCTAGAGGCATAGAGGACATACCCATACAAACTGGCCCCAGGACCAGCCCCATGTCTGAGCAGCCGTGCTACTTCCCCCTCCAAAGACAGAAGCCACTTGGATCAAGAGGTCGATAGATAGAATAGAGGTTTGCCCCCTCAGAAGTGCAGGTAGATGGGCTGGCAATACCAGCTGTACTCCCTCCTCCCTCTCCCTCTCGAATTTGCTTTGTGTGGGGCACACCGTGCTGTAGATCCCAATGCCCCATGCTCCCAAACATGCCACAGGACTGGTGGGGCTGTAGATGTGCTGTAAGCATAACTACTAGATAGCACTTCAGGACAGGTAACAACTTTATCAGACATAAACTGGCATAAGCATGAGCCAAGCATGACGAGACTCCCCAGGACCAGCCCAGAGGCCCTTCTGGGCAATGCTCTGTACTCCAGAGGAAGTCTTCCAGAACTTGCAGGGCTTAGAGGGTGAAACATGAGTTGTAGGGACTGTGAGCATACATATTGGGCTCCAACCTCTGCCTACAACACGCTTGTAGCACTCATGTACCTGAATCAGTCTCAAAAATTGAAGAATGCCTCTGGTTTTCAAAGAACAGGGTTTTTTTCATGTTTCATGATATTTTTTTTCTGTGTGCTATGTTTTATAAATATAACTGTTCTTTGCCAAAGCTGCTACAAATCACACAATGCAGAAAGCTGTGTCTAAGTCTGACCACTAATGAAACCAGTTCATTGATTTCTGGTGGTGCACAATGTTCCTGAGTGCACTTAATTTACATGAACAGTACGATAGATTTTGTTCTCTAATCTTATTCTGTTGTTTCATGAAAGGCTAATGTGATAGGATAAATGGGTCTAGTGGTAGCTTGGGGAAGAATGCTTCCATTTATGAGTGTTTTAAGTCATCACTACAGTCATAATGTAGGTTTCAATAAGTGGAAGAAGCTAGGGTTCTTCAGTTTCTGCGTCTAAAAGAGTCGCTCAACGGAGAACTCACTGCTTCTTTCAGTTAGGATATAGTAGTTCATAATACTCACCAGGGTTCTCTGGTTCTCAGTCCCGCTGGAACTCAGGTTCCAGTCCCGCTGAACTGGAAATATTGTTCATTTAGTTGGAATTCACATATCCAGCTGAACGCTTCACTGGGACAGCTCCATCTAACGGCAGCAACATGACAGTGACGGAGTCTTAAGAACATCACTGTAGGCTCCACGTAAACAGAATATCTACTGTAGTGTTTCAGCAGATATGAATGCTAAGGTTCAGTCTACACTGCCAAATACAATTTTAGGTCTGCTCAAAATAAGAAGAAAGCTAAACAGAGAATGATTGGAATTAATGTATTTTTTATGTTGTTGGTTTTTTTCTTTTTTTTTTTTTTTAACCTTATTTTTGGTATATTAAGACTTTTCAGATTCTGTTTAAACAATCTCATTCATGAGGAGTTATGACACAATAACATGCTTTGGAACAATAAACCACTGGCTAAGATAACAACAAAAAGCTTATGTCGTAGCAGCAAACTGAGACACCTGAGTTCATTGCTAAGGGCAAGATTTCACAGTGACTGACTATCAAAGAAACTCACTTGTGTGAGCTTTGCTTTTGTGTTGTTGAAGTTCTACACACTAAAGTGTCTGAAGATAGTACAGCTAATACTGACATAAGATAATATTCATTCCCAATGTGCAGGGAAAGCCTTCCAGGTTCAACCACCGCAGCATTCATGTAGAAACAGGCAGGTTCCCAAATCTGCACCTTACCTTGTTATTATTGCTGTCAGTTTAAGAATGAGCTGCATGACACAAATGTATGCCCAGCAGAAAAGTACTTCTACCGTGTGATCTCAGCTGGTCTGTAAGACTCCCTCCAGCCCTGCGCTGGCTGAAGTCTTGTTGAAGTGGCAGGGTGTTTTGTACCTCTGCAGCTGGGGGCTGCGCATGCAGCCCTTGCAGGCTCTGGGGCCCAGACAGAGGCCATTTTTCCAGCCACTTGACCAACAGCCTCATTGCATCATAGCTGGGATGGGAGTCTTCCCGCTGCCAGCCCTGCTCTAGTCTGCACAAGTCTTCTTGTGGGAAGTGGATTCTGCATGAAAAATACTGCACCAAAATCAACACCTGTCTTTGGAATTCTCCATGGGCCTTATAAAGGCAGATGAAATAATTTTCCTGTGTCTGTTCCCCATGGAGCCATCTTCTCTAGAGTGAACCCAGGCTAACGGAGATCTTAGAAATACATTTCAGCAAAGACAGCTGCTTTCTGCTTTCCTACAGCAGTCATAAATACTATGTGAAAACAGAACAAACGATACCTATAATGACCAAGAATTTGCAATCTTCATCCAAAGATAGGATAGTGTTGTTTATTTTCTAATTCATCTTGCCTTCTTCAAAGCAAACTCAATCACATCTAAACCACATCTAAATCACATCTAATTGGGCAACTGTTTGTCTATCTTATTTCTTATAATCATTACTGGAGAGTTAATAATTTCAGTAAATTTCAATACTTGATTCTGATACAATTTAAGTTATATTATTATTACTGTAACTATCCCAGCTCTGTCATCATGCACCCACAATGTGTCTGATAACAGATCCCAGGCGGAGAACCCACTCAGAGAGACCATCGTACAATGGAATTTTACCTGGAGATTTCATGTGTAGAATTCTTTCTTCCTTGAGGAACTTCACAGTATATACATCTAAAATAATTCTCAGGAAAAAAGAAAATTACTTTTTCTTTCCTTAGATGTTAATTCAGAAATTTGGAATCTAACAAAATTCATTTTATTGAGCAATTTTGCAGTTTAGGTGGGTAAAAATGTGGAAAGCAAAGAAAGGGAAAATCATGATGACTTATAATGTGCCAACAAAATAACTTCAAATAGAATTGGGAAGGTAACACTTATTCTTAGTGTAATTACAGAGAAAAAGGAGAGAATTGAATGAAAAAGGCTTAGAACAAAGAAATATAAATCAAAAGGAAAGGAAAAATCAGGCCTAAGACTCAAAGAGTGGGACATAAAAAGGAAAGAAAGCAGAATCAGAAGAGAGTCACAACATGAACTGAGGAAATAAGAGAGAAAAGTCGGGTTTTTCAGGAAAGGATGAATACAGCTTCTGTAAAGAAAAAGAGGCAAGCACCGAAAGAAAACAGCAGGTTTATAAAAGCAGATTAAACTAACTTTTGTGCCGATATTCATTGAAAGCTTTGCATAGTATGAAGAGGATAAAAAATATCTTCATGAATCCTACGAATTAAGGATGAAAGAAAACAAATATTATTCAAGTTTTGCATATAAAAGGTATATTTTTTATTCTTGCTAAAGAATGCAAAGAAGTTGAGGCAAAATGGTATTCAACAATGTCTTGGAAATCTGTTGCAGAATTGCAAACCACTTAACTCCCAGAGTTACGCTCCTTCTAAAAGACTGGGAAGCGCTTCCTATTCAATCAGTAGGCATTCACCAATGAGCTTCAGCATAAGATGAGATCCTAGGCAGAATACGTACGAAAACATATGGATTATCCTATGCATATGTATTCTGTAAGTTTAGCCAGCAAAGGAAATTAGAGTTCAATGGGAGTGAAATTCTACTGGCAAGAGGGAAATGCAGCGATCTTTCCAAGCATGATGTGTGTCTTCTGCCTCCTGTTTTTCTCAAGCTGATGATAGGACTCACATGCCAGACACTCAAGGGTCCTTTTATTCTCAGTGAGAGACTATCATCTCAAAAATCAAATCATGATCACCGTGGATCTAACGTACAGTGCCAAAGGAAAATGTCGGAAGTGTTTCTACTCAAAATGAACCACCACTTCAGGACATTCAAGGCGAGGGACATTTCAGATTAACTTTGGCTTCTAGTGCTTATCAGTGATGAAATAAATGGCAATTTGAAAATGAATGGGGGAGAGAAACACAGGCAGGGGAAAGGGAGTTACAACACCACCTGCAGCAGCTCAGCCTCAGAAAGCAGAGCCAGTGCTGCACAGGGTAGTTTGAAGTACATATAAAACCAGATATAAAGCAGTTGATATATTATTAAAACTCAGATGGTAAAAGATTTTTCTCAAATGAATAAGAGTTTATAAAAGGGAATATTAGACACAAGAAATAGTTACTGGAACCATGCCAGTTAGAGAGAGAAAAACTGCTGGATGGGAAAGACTGGCCCTCGTACCACCCTGCTCAGATGCAATGTTCCCCTGTGGCTCAAGGGTTGAGCCATGGGGACAAGGTCACTTCTGCTCTCTGTAGCTTATTTCTACCTATACCCACTGAGGATATAGCCCACAGTTTTTTTTGAGTGTGTGTGTTTTTTTGTTTGTTATTTTGTATGTGTGTGTGTGTGTGTGTTTTTTTTTTTAATAATTGCCATCTGGTATTTCTTTTGGTTAACAGTGGGTGTATATGGCCAGTTCTCAGGCTGTAATATTCCTCTGTAGTCACACCTTTCACTGAACCCTCAGAAAAACAATGAATAAAAATTCCAGTAATGCAGCTTCAGATATTACTTGCTAACTGTTTCTGCCTTCTTAATTTATAGTAGTTGCCATTTAAATTGTTTTAATAGCCACCATTATTTTTATGTACATAGTTAATTTTATTAGTTACACAAAATCACTATGCAGAAAAAAAATAATTTAATGAATAAATGTTGATATTTTCATAACAACCACTGTATTATTTTGGAGATGATAACATGCAGGTCTTGATAGAATTTAATCCTAAAATATTCTCACTTATTTCTCCCCTTCTTTCTCATTCCTGGAGACCATTCTGGACGTTTAAGGTGTCTAGGAGCCAGAAGTATACTACTAAAGTCATTATTTTTCTCACTGACGAAACTTGACTTTCTTCTGTGTTGACTTTTTTTTAGTACAAGATGACTTGAGGAGAGTTCACACTGGAGTCAAAGGGTAAAGTAGGCAGTCAAGGTTGATAGGCAGTTGTCTAATTCCACAAAAAATATCCTCAAACTATGCTGATCACAACCTATTTGCAAAACTCCCATTCACCTCAAAAGTAAAAGTGGCTTGGAAAACCACTGTTGACAGATGCTTTTGGAGCCAGGGTGCCTGGTATAAAAACACATATCTCATAAGCCAAAAAATCTATTAACTTTTTGATTCTTTAAGGGACTCGTGCTATGTCAAGATTGACCTAATTGTCTTGTGTAGATTCATAAACAAGCTTTAAAAAGAAAAAATAAAGACAAACTTCACCAGCATAATGTGTATGCAATATCATTTTTGTGCTTTCACCCAACATGGTGTTGGCTGCAAATGCAGTTTGGTGCTGCCTTATATGCCAGAGCTCTGCAGCAGGTACCACATGCCAAAGTGAATGGCGAGGGGAGATTTCTCCACCTCTCCTGTGTGCCTTCACCTTCCTCTGACACACACACAATCCCACACAATCACAAGCAGAATGGGAAGAGTGTGGAGTGAAGAAGCACAAATGAGGGGCCCAGGAATGGTGCCACCAGCACAAGGTGCTGCCCTACCAACCTGGCTTGGTCAGTGTCCTGACAGCCAGCATCTGGTCTCACATCTTTTCTTCTTATTTTCTTTTATTGAGGGATGTATATAAAATCAGATCAAAATTCACTCAACAAAAAACTGAGTGAACTGAACAAGTACCTGCAGAAGATGCTTTCATAATAAAGGCTGAGACTGAATTGCTGGCGTGTTTCTGAAGAGCTTAGCTTGAATCTGCACCATCATCAACAACACAGGTCACTGGAGGCAAAGAGAACTGCTAAAACAGATCACTTGAGGTAGTCAAGAGAACAGGCTGAGCTGAGTATGTGTATTACCCTCCTTCCATTCCTTGGCTCAGCCTGTGTTAGAATAGCTGATGGCTAGTTTGGAGAGGCTTGACTAAATATGATGAAAATGAAAAATCAATATTAGAATAGCAGATATCATTTATTTCCTGGGGAGAAGTGAACATAAGGCTGTCAGAGAACATTGCCATTCTGCTGCAGACTGCACAAGCGTAACTTTTCTTTTATAATGCAATATTTACAAGCTTAATTAGATATTTGATATTTTTGTCTCACATATATATGAGAAACAGATCACCTACCTGAATGAAGTCAGTTCATTCTTCCACCAGAATATGCAAAATATTAGTAGAATTTCAGATGTTGGCCAGACTAAATAGTCATAAATCAGTATGATTTCACTAACTTGAAGAAGAGTGCCATTATATCAACAGGTATAAATTGTCTAAGCCAAGCAGACATCATTCCTTGGCCTTATTTCATGTTTTCCCAGTCTGTCAGTACTTGAGACTCCATGTCGGGGAATAACCTCAGGGTGTTACCTTTCTACGCCATCTGATCTGAGCTGATGAGTACAGCCTGACATCCAGGCAAGCAAGCACAGCGTATGCATTACCCACCCATCTGCTTGATTCAATGGGTTTCTTAAATGGCTGCAGTTACAGACCGTTTGCACTGTTCAGACCAGCCAGGTTTCGTTTGCTTTCACATGTGTAGAGGAGGCCTGCAAGAGCACCATGTGCTTGGCCAGAGGAGCTGTGTGAAGCGTAGCTCCAAGTGGCTGTCAGTCTCCCTGGAGACTGATGTCTGTGCATTGCTCCCATGGAGGTTCACCAGGGCTTTGACCCAACTGTGCAGTGTTGTCATAGTGGGAAGAAGGAAAGGCTGCACCAGGCACAATATGATCCAGGAAAGGCTGGAAAAAGAGCGTTTAGGATGGTACATCCTGTAAACAAATGTTCAGATGGAATGCAGTATTCTGTGTTGTTTGATCCTACTATAAAAGAAGATCAATACACAGCAATGGCTGCAGTGGGTTAAGGGAACATCACTGGATGTTATGTTGACTTCTGACCTGATAATTGTTAAGCTAAATTTACTGATCTGGATTCAATGCAATAATCCTGAGTAAAATTTTGCCCCTGAACCAAGCTTGAAGACATTTAGAGCAGTCTAAATGCTGAGATCTCTTCAGTGTAAATTTTGTAACTCTGCAGTTCTTGAGACATCTATACTGACGCCACAAGTAGCACCTGGCAAGGACACACCAACAGCCATGGGGACCACAACAATCAATGTCCTTGATGAACATTGGCACCATGCATGACACAGGTCATCTGCACGTGTCATCAGCTAAACTGAAAACCATGGCAACATGCCTGCTTCAGTCATGATGACTAGTCCTATGCAGAAGAATATTTGCAACCTACGGAAGGAGGTCCCAAATGTAGATGAGGAAGTACCTGAAAGTGTTTCCTCCAAAACATTTTTAGGTGTGAGTATGCTCACAGAACTTGCTATGTTACAAACATAACTCAGTGCTAAAAAAGAAGCATACATGCTAAGTGCATATTGCTGAAGCTCAGAAAAGCTGTAGACCAAAATAACTTTTTGTAGGTATGCTCATTTCTTGTTCTATTACATTTTCTTCCTCACTCTGATTTGTTTTAATAATTATGCTTTGTTTTGACATTTTGAATAATTTCCATGACATTCAGCATATTATCTGATCTGCATTACAAGCTGTCACTGAAAATGTGCTGTGTGGTAAAGTTAGATCTGAGGTGACAAGCAACAGACCTATTTCTTTTTTTACATATAAATTTCAGTTTCATGCAAACCTCATTTCTCACTGCATAAAGTTCATGACAACAGATTGTTGCTGTAAGTTTATGGCAAATTTTTCAGTTTTCCTGTAGTCTATAG
>VXAV01008673.1:91995-114700 GCA_013399715.1 Alectura lathami
CTATGGATATATGCAATGGCAGAATGACAGTTTCTTCTTTGTTTTCTATTTTTATCCCAATAATTCCTAATACTTGATTAACTTTTTGGGCTGCTGTTGAGCACTGACTCAATGTTTTCATGGATTGATTGAGCCTACCTACCAAGTTTTTCAGCTCAGGCTCCTTTTGGTCCCCCAAATCTGAGACCTCTAAGGCTGTCCTAACTGTTTTTGGGCAACTGCTAACACTTCTCTTTCTGGCAGATATTGCATGAGGCCTATTGCATTGCAGTAAGAAAGTTGGAGATTTTGCATTCACATGAGGAACTGAAGGCTAATTCTGTCAGAAACCTGTATCTTCATGCTAATACAGAGAATTGAATTCCATGTTTTTCTCACTGTTATTTGTAAATTGTTTCTTTTTCTTTTTCTTTTTCTTTTTCTTTTTCTTTTTCTTTTTCTTTTTCTTTTTCTTTTTCTTTTTCTTTTTCTTTTTTTCTTTTTTCTCATCAGCTTTAAAATCAGGTATAATTATCTGATAGTCCACTTTTATCTGCAAGTTAAGACAATGCCACTGGAGCTAAGGAAATACCCTGCCAATGGTTTTGCATTACTTAGTCTCAGGACATAAAGATCTGAATTCCTTACAAAAAGCTGATTTTTGCATCTAAGATACACAAGGTAAATCCTCATGAATACATCCTAGAGGAATCAGCTGAATGTATCTGTGCTGCTAACAGCAGAATGGGAACATACTGCTGCACTTGGCAGTCAGTTTTAGCTTCTTCCTCCAAGCTTTAATGATCCCTGTCACTTCTCTCTGTAGAAATTTCATAGTGGTTAATGAAGGTAAAAACACTGTTCCTCATTTGAAAGTCTTAATAAATGCACTGAAGTTGATTCAGTTATATCATTTCCAGTTCATTATTTCTGTAAGTTTCCCTCGTAGTGCATTGTGTGAATAGTTCCCTTTCAGAAAAATGCAATGATCATTTATATTCCTTAAAGGATTAAGGTAAACTTTTAGATTAAAATGTTTAAATTTAAATATATATTTTATACTAAACTAATGTGCTGCCATGCTTCACAGTAACAACATCANCTAATTCATAACCTAGTTAAAAACAAAGGAAGACACAGAATGTTTCTGACATCATCTGCCAGCTGTGGCTACTTGAAATGCTCACTTTTGGAGCATTTCAATGCTCCAAAATGCTCACTGTGTACTTGTTTTTGTTTCTGTGTTGAAATCTCCCATCTAAAAGAAGCATATCCTGCTGGATCTCTTCATGCCAATAAATGTCAGCTATTTGTCAAAAAAAATCAAGCTCTAAGAAGCTTTAGAGGTCAGCAGAAATACCCTGAAATTAATTTCCTTCTTTCAAATGAAACTCAGAACAATGCTGTGGGCAAACTGAGCCATATAGTAACAAAGCTCTCACCTAGTCAAATCCTCCCAGCCTGTATCAAACAGTGTGAAGAGGTGAACTGCCAAAACACCAATTTTGGCATCATGACTGCCCACCGTGTCCCGCAACTCCATTGTATTGAATATAAACACCACCATCTTTCAGATTATTCAGAATTCAGGAATGATCCATAACCAGAAAACATGTGTCTAAGATAGGCTGAAAACAGGTAAAATAGGAGAAATTCTAAGAGGAAGGAAAATCTGTGGGAAAATTTGTCTCTTTTTTGACATCCCTTGCTATCAAAGCTGTCTGCCTTTACGGATATGGAAGTTTCAAAATTTTCAGAGTTTTCAGAATGTATAGCTTAGACCAATTTCTGTGAGATACATGATTAATACTTATAGAACATAAAAATCTAAATTTCCCTGACTTCTTTGGAATTTTTAGATTTAGACTTTTTGGAAACTAGCAACTGATTATCTGAGTTGTCTAATTATCCTTACAAAATAACAGAAATGAAATATATTTCTTAACCAGACGTGTTAATTTTCAGCAGCCAGGTGCTGGTACACTGCTACAAGTGGCCAAATAAAGGCCTGTACATTCTCACAGCAACGAAGAAATCAGAAAAAAATGTTGCATCATTTACTCTAACCACTTGGGCATCAAATCCCATTACATTTCACTCAATTGTTGTTTTGCCAATCCTCACAACTAATGTTTATCTCAGCCTCTCTACCTGAGAGGCACCAAAATGCCAATATAACTTCAGCTTCTGACAAGAGGTTCATATTAAGGTTTTCCTCATTACATAACATAAACTTCTGGCACACACAATCTTCTCATGAAAGTAAACACTACTTCACTCTACTTCAAGTGGGGAAGTGCTGTGTATTTTGTATTTCAGTTCTGCTTCTCAAGGCAGCCTCACACAGACTCTAGAAACATATTTGCTAGTTATGGACAGCCAACAGCACAAATTTCCTGTCCTAAAACTCTTACGAAGGGAGGAACTAATGATACACACTGCTGGGAGGGATTAGCTCACCATTAACTGCACATCCTGATTATTTTCCCATGCTGTATGACTTCGTTGTCTCAGCCAGTGGAGGTATCTGAAGGACTGATGAACAGCGGTGCTCATCATGCATCCAAAGAGCCATCGGAGCCACCGGTGGAGCCCAGTGGAAGAAGTCCCACAATATTTCACACAGCAGCTTGTAAATCGCATGAGGTCAAGTTTTTCCATTGCAGTTAATTCACTATAAAACAGAATGGCAACTTTTTCTTGCTGTAAGGCTCCTTATCTGCCTGTGTCACAGACAATATCACCTTCTAGCAAGATAACTCTCTCCAAAAATAAGACTCAGAAAACCTCCAGCTTTCAAGCACATTTCAGAATTAATATGAGGCAAAAATGTCTCCTTCCACATGAGTTTTCAGAGCAGTATGCTGATTAGCCTGAGCGTGGCTTCCTTTTAGTGGGAAGCCTGATGTTTCCCTCATTCACAGAATATGCTTTAAATAGATCTGTCCAACAGAAGATAAAAAGGAGGAAGAACAGGCAGCTTAAGACGTTTGCAAACTGTGGAACAAATACTTGACAGATCCATTTGAAGGACAAGGAATGGAAAGGCAGCTTTACAGATAAATTTCTTGACGGGTTTTATTTTTGAAATGGTTTAGAAGGAAATATAATTGTCTGTAATTTATAACGTTTCATTATGAAATTTTTCTGAGTGCATAGTGAACATCTACCGTGCCTAAATATCCTCAGTGTCACTCCACAGTCCTCCCACGCACACTGTTTCAGTTCAAGGCAATAGCTTGGCAAAATTCCTACCAGCTCTAGTGAGAAATTGTCTTTCATAAGAATACAGGATTTGACCTCTAAAGTGTAAGTATTGTGGGAGATCCAAGTGGTCTCTCTCATATTCTTGGACACTGCAAGTAGCCTGTAAGGACAAATTCCCACTATTTGCTCTGAGTCCCTTACAAAAGAGAACAAACTGAATACTAGAAGTTATTTTATGCCACAGTTTTCTTTTTTTTTTCTTTTTTCTTTTTCTTTTTTTTTTTTTTTTTTTCTCTCTAGGTACACTGAAATGAATTTTTGGTACAGGTTTCCAGCTTTGAACACTTTCCTATATTTCATGAAAGAGCTCAATATTTTGATGCAGTTCAAGATTTTTCTTTTTGGTCTCCTGTCAACACACTCTACAGGGGTGAGCCTATATGGGAACTTTTGTAGTGATAATGCACCCTTCAGACAACTCTGGAGCTGGTAAAGGAAATAGGACAGAGGGAAAACAGGAGTTGGGAGTATAATAGTAAAAATGTGGCTGCTCTTTTCTAAAGTGCGTTCAAGAGAAAGTCAGTGTTGTGTCTCTGATGCACTTCTTTTCTTGCTTCTTCATCCATAAAGGCTGAGAAGATAGAGCATGCTTGCCATGTATCTAAAGACAAAAAATGTACAGTGAAGAATGGTGGGAAAAAGTATAACATTCAGTATAACATCCCCTGGGCAGCCTGATCTAGTGGGTGGCAGCCCTACCCATGGCAGAGGGGTTGGAACTAGATGGCCCTTAAGGTCCCTTCCAGTCCAAGGCATTCTATGACTCTATGAATCCATAATAAGAGGAGATAGCGGAGAATCAAGGCGTCAGATCCCCTTGCCTACTTTTGTATCGTTTCAGATTATTAATTCTTTCATTCATTCACTTTTTTCATCTGTTTTGCCAAAAGGTAAGAGGAAAAGTTCAGTGCCGCTTGCACCTGCTGTCTGGGTTTTGCTCATGTCCACCATAGACCAAAGACTAAAAAGGAAAGAAACATTGGTTTCAGTAATGCCTAGAAATAAAGGTTCACATTTCAGCTGTAATGGTCCATCGTTATGATACACGTGTAGACACAGATAACTGTGTGTCTTACGCTAATAGCTGCCACCTAACATTTAGCATAATACAAGGCGATAACAAATAGTTTGATTTGAACAGTCTGAAATACAAACATATGAATCATGGGACGTGAAGGTTGTCTCCAGTTAGAGAAGAAAACCCTTCCATGAATGGGGGCAAAAGCTAAATTTTCCACTCATCTAAAATTCAGGTTTCTCAAATTATTTTAAACTCAAATCTGAAACCTACATTACCTTACATCTTCACAGATAGGTATGCTAGTAACATTAATGTAGTAGGTAGAAGTAGAAGTGACAAAAATAAATGTTTGAATGAGTTTAGCCCTGTCCTAAAGCAACAGAAAGATTGTCTAGGGCACTGCAAAAGAGACATAACTATCAGCTGGAACTTAAATGTTCTAGTAGCAAAAAATACTAAAACCCACAGTTCTGGAAATGGCAGATACTTGAGGAGTAAGGCAATAATTACAGCACAATGCAATTCCCATTCCTGAAAAATCTTTGGAGCACAGTACCCTATTAACATAGCCTGAGATAACAAGAATTGCAAACAAAGACAAGATTCATTTATCTCTAGAAAGGTTGTTTCTTTTACCATCTAGATGTGTAATACTACAAAAGAAAGGGAAAGGGAAGAGAAAGTGAAGGGAAAGGGAAGGGAAGAGAAAGGGAAGAGAAAGGGAAGGGAAGGAAAAAAGAAAGAATGAAAAAAAGAATATAGTAATTAAGAACGGATGAAAGAAATGATGAAGTTCTGTAAATGAAGGAACGAAAGAAGTAAAGNAAGGAAGGAATGATAGGAATAGTAGAATGATAGGAAAGGTAGGAAGGATCTCAGTAAGAACAAGGGAAAGAAGGAAGGAGAAAAGAAAGGAAAGGAAAAATACGTGATTATGTATCCACAGCTTCTAGCCCCTAGCTAACCCCTGTTCAGGGACTTCCTAAATTGGAGATTGTGTCATGATTATATTGTGTTTAACAGCCTCTGACAAGCCTTATTCCATCAATTTAAGTAATCATTTTTCTGAGCTCACTTAATCTCTTGGCTTCCCAATGAGTTCAACAGTTTACTAACACTGTCTGGAAGATACTTCCATCTCATTCTTCTAAATTGGCTTCCAAGCTATTTAATTTAGTGTCCTTTAACTCAGCGCTGTAATGAACAGTGCATACTATCCTTCTCACATTCTTCACACCAATCTTGATTTTATAATTCTAAGATTTATTCTTTCTCAGTTGTCTTCTCTCAGATGAAAACACCCAATGTCAGAGACTGCAGCAGAAATTCCTAACTCTAGTCACCTTTACACCCTCCTCTATGCTTTTCCTCAATCTTCTCAGAAACGTAAGCAACTCAAATTGTATACAACAATCAAGATACAAGAAATACGTGGGATTTCTATGCTTGCACAGAGGTATATTCTATTTCTGCCTTTTTCTTTTTTTTCCTAATGATTAGTAGGGCTTTGTTATTTTAGCTAATGCTGGGTGATGAGATGATGTTTTCAGAAGCTCCCACAATGACATCAAGATCTCCTTTTTGATTGGTAATGGCTAACAAGGTCTGTCATCATGAATGTATCATTTCCCCCTCTGTCTGTATCCCTTGAGGTTTCAGCTGAATTGTTTTAACCCAGTCTTTAAGTATTGCATGGCATTTCTGAGACAGTTTGCAATCAATCTTAGTTTTGATTACACTGTTCTTTCCATAGTCAAAAACGTTATCACGTCTCTATTCATTCAATCTCCAAAGGTGTTTACAACACAGGTTGTAACATACACCCATGTGAAACTCTTATTTTATGATTCTTCTATGCCTCTGATAAAATCTGTTCTTTGTATTATTATGCTTTCATCAGGCTTTGCCAGAATGGAAGTCAGATTTAGTTTTCTCTACTTTTTGGATCACTGACTGTTTTAAATACTGACATATTTCCCACCATTCACTCCTTTTGTATTGAAGCTTCTGGTACTTTTGGAACCAGTGGCATTATGATAGAGCTTTCGGCATGAACGGGTTTAGGATGTCAAGTACCTATTTTTTCATCTGTTAATTAGATGCTCTGTAGAGAATGATATGAGGTATAATTAATGTTTGTAAGTTCACAACAATTACCTATAGCATTTGCTGACAGTTGATCTTAGCATTAACCTTTACATGGTTATCAATTAGCTGGGAAAAAAAAATGTATCTTATGTTAATGCGTTCTTTATAGTAATTCTGTCTAGACACTGGTCCATCATTTCTGGCTCTCACTATAAAGAAGGTCTGTGCCAGTTCACATCTCTTGTTTGTACAAGAGCAAGGGTGACAGTTTCTGACAATGATATTCTGGTTCTAATACCTACTGAGGATCATGATATGTCTGGGCTACAGAAGATTGGATGTAGTCTTGTAATATCAATTTCTTGACATTATTAGTAGGAAGTTTCCATCACTATTAACAAAAAGGAGGAAGGAAGTTTCCACAGCAGACGTGGTTTTTGTTCGTCTACGTGCTATTTTTGTACAATCGCACAATGATACGAACCCCTCTAACATATCAAAATGATTTGAAGTTTTCACAAAGGCAGTCACACGTTTGATTTCCCACAAAAATGAGATGTAAATCTAATGTACAGAAGAATCCAGTCACCAGAGAAAGTCACAGCCCAAGTATGCAGGATAAAATTTCATGCTCAGTGAACATCAAACATTAGAAAGTTTTCAAATTATAACTTTTTTACTTTTTTTTTTTTTTTTTCTGCTGAAGATATTGCCAAACAACCATTGCCTTGCATGGCTGTGTGCTTTAAAGAGGAATGTGCAGTTTTAATGAGAGCCCTCCTGCTGTTTCACTGCTTTTGACTATTAAAGACAGTTTGTGCTATTAACATGGTGCTTGGCAAAGTGATTGCCTCAGCTTTTGTTTATGACCAAGTAAACCTGCTACTTCATGAGCATGGTAGAGGAATACATTTCAGCAATTTAGCTTTTGCTGAGTGAAGAATTCTAATGAATATTTTCCTCTGGTTTTTGTTTTAAAGGGTCGTTTTTGCAATATGCTGGCTACTTTTCAAAGTGTCAGCAGCATGCATTAAGCGACATCTTAAAGGTCTTTTTTTAAAGGTCATTTTCTCTTGGCTGGTGTTTGCTGCTGACAGTGATATAGCCTCTGTAGTAAACTCAGAAAATGAGTTTCTGATAATATTTAGGAGCCAGACACTGAGAGTCCAGAAATCAACGGAGTCAGACTTTCGTGACTATATTCCAGTTGTATGCCTGCCTTTCTGACACTGTATTTGCTGTCAGTATTGTTAATTATAGTGGGCTATGTAAAACTCATAAATGAATACAGTAATAAACCTTAACTACACTAAATCTCACCATGAATTAGGAGTTTTGCGAGAATGTTCTTCACTCTGTTATTGCTTGTTAGAAGAATAATATGGATCTGATTGTTTTTATTTAGCCTCAAAAATGTATATTGCAAAATTATAAGCTGTTATGGGCTCAGTTCCAACTTGCCAGGTGTTGTGAAAAACAGATGATAATGACTGTTCCTGTAGAGACTCATTTGGGTCTCTACCTGGAGAGATTATAATCACTGCTTTTGGATCATCTCTATTTTGAGCTTAAGTGGTTCTTTGCAAATATGACTTTTCCTGGCCATGTACTTATCCAGAAGGATGGAAGTTCCCACAACTTTCAAGTTCAGGATGGCAAAAATTGGTTTATCTGGTGTACCGATCAGTCTTCTCACCCTCCATTACTTTTTTTCACACATCATCATTCTAAGTTTGTTGAGGGGTTTTTTGGTCCTCTATATCTGCCCCAAAGTAAACCCCAGAGGACAGCTGTTCCCATCCCTCAACTCTGCCAATGCTACAGTCCCATCTCTGTCTCTTCCAATTTCTAGATAGTTTTCCAGAACAAACAAAACATAAAAACTTGCCTCCTTCTACGAGCTGGGGCACTACCAGTAGTGCTTGCTGTGCATCATGCGAGCACCGTCCCCCCGGACTGGTAATATTAACTCAGCAAGGCACTGAGTCATATGCTGGTGGAAACTTCCAGTCACCATAGATAGGTTTAAATCACTGATGAAGAATAATTACTATCAGTGATAAACTCCCAGGCCAGCCTACTTCATTATCCTCAGCAACCTTATTGTGATAGCAGCAATTCAGAATTCCATTGCATCACCTGCAGCCAGAGAGGAGCAAGAGAGAGTCCAGCAAAGGGCTATGAATGTGGTCAGGGTCCTGGAGCCTCTCCCGTACAAGGACAGGCTGAGAGAATTGGGGCTCTTCAACCTGGAGAAGATGAGACTGAGTGGGGATCTAATCAATGTTTACAAATATCTGAAGTGCAGGAGCCAAATGGATGAGGCCAGGCTTTTTTCAGTGGTGCCCAGCAACAGGACTAGCAGCAGTGGGCAAAAAATGGAACACAGGAGGTGCTCCAGCCTCCACTGCCACTGCTCCACAGGCAGATCCCAGCCTCAGGTCACTCCCTCAGAAATAGAGATGGGCTGCACACCAGGTCCTCAGCACTAGCTATTTTGCTCTGTATATCCACAGATAGTTCTTGCAAGTATAGGCATAGCCTTAGTTCTAAAAGTACAGGGAAAATATACAAGGACTCTGCTTTTCAGATGTCTCTTCCCTTTTTGTCAGAAGAGTCTTTTCAGCTCTGAAAATGTCTCCCTGTTTAAAAGGCTGGGACTAATTATTATATATTTTTTGTTTATTTTTTAATAGGAGATTTAGTGGAACTCAAATACACACTACAAGGAACACTGACAGGAGGAAAAAAAATAAAATAAAAATCAGGCAGAAAAACAGCTCTCAGTTCTGAATAAATAACCCAGCCAGAAAAATCTTGTGCAGAGGGAGAGAGAAAAACAATATTTTAGTGCAGATCTAAAACAAGAGTTGCACCAGGGAGCAGAAATGTAGCCACAAACAAAATCCTTTCCTAGGGCACCTGACCTTTACTGTGTATTACTGACCAAGATGCAAAAGAACCTGGATAAATGCTAGGTCCAGTTCCTTCATTTTCTGTGCTAGCAGTGGTTGTAAGGCAGTAAAGTCATCCCCTCAGAGTGAATTTACTCCTTACATGGCTCTTCTGTGCCTCTTCTCCCAAGCAGGCAATCATATTTACACTGGGGGGCTCACCAGGGAAAATCATGCGCATCTCCTTGTCCAAGAGAAACTCTCCAGTGGTGCCTGAAACAAGGCACTGGAGATGAAGGCTTTGCAGCTTCTTCCTCCCAGACTCCAACAAAAACCCTCATTGGTACATCTCACTCCTAAGCAAGCAGCAAATGTAAGAGAAGTGCAGAACATCTGCCACCAGACTCTCCAGTGAGGGAAGAGATTTGCTCTGCGTGTCCAAGCACAGAGATAACAGCCCAACGGGCATGCTCCCTGCTGAAAACTTAATAATACTTCCGACAAGCAAAACAGCTATGGGATTTCTGCTCACTTGATGTCTTCCTTTCCCAGGGCCACTGGGCTCCGTTATCCCCAACCACTTGGCCACGCTTTACAGCCGCGTTACAAGGGCAGTTGTGTTATTTCTTAGTGCCACCAAGTGGATGAATTCAGCACTACTATTTTCGATCATCACCCTCGGCCAACTGAGAAACCGACGTAGACACCTCTGGTGCCAGCAGAAGAGCAAAAAAGTCAAACAGAACAAGGTTTTGCAAATTAAAATTAAAATATGAATGTTATCTGTTTCAATGCTAAATAGGGAACAAGTTCACAACAGAGCAAAGCTTTAAATGTTTATAAATTGGTAAGTCTCTATTCAGAGTGACAACAAGTGTATGCCTAAAACTACTGGAAGGAGAAAGAGGGCTTAACCACATAGTTAAATTTAAGACTATCTGCCTGCAATGTCTTGCTCAACAGGTGTCGTTTGCTGAGCTGGACCCAGTGATACTGATAATTAGCTCAGAATCTGTGGGTGGAAGCTGGGATTTCCAATAGGTTGATGCCACTTTCCATTATAATTTAATGAGAGAAAAAATATTCACCTCTTCCTGGTACAATGTAGTTATGAAAAAGTGCAATTCCATTCCTTATTAAACCATGGCAGTAGTCTCATAAATCAATCGCTGAACTCTTTTTGTAAGCATATGAATTTACTAGGCTCCAGAAAAGTCGCCAAGGGAAATATTGGATAGCAACAGTATGATGTATCCATTTGAAACAAGTATTTTCACAACTTTTCAGGTTTATTTTAACTTTGCCTGTAAATAGGAGGACTGTGGTACAGATCCTAGTGCCACATCAAATATAATTTTCTGCTACACTTGTACAGAAATAAACACAGATGTGTTTCTGGAACAGGAATTTATATCAGGAGTACTCTGCAGATGGGACTGCCTAGAGTATAAAATAGTTGCTTGCATTCTTTTTTTTTTTAATAGCTTTTTAGTGCAAATGCATGACATCTATCAAGATAATTGAAAGTGGTATAAGAATCAGAGGGTGAATTTTCTAATACATATTTTGCAGTGAAGCCTTTCTCTAGTGGACGTGCTTAAGCTACCTTCAGGAACTTCTGAATAATCAGAATAACACAGAATAAAGGGCTTCTGTATAAGCTACTTTGAGCAAGGCAGAGCAAGGCAGCTAGGCCATCTGTAGGCAAAGTAAGGGCTGTGGTGTGGGTCCACGCAGGTAGCCTGCTCTCAGAGGAGAAAAGGCTTTTGTTCATTTCAGAGCAATCTGGGTACCAGACTTTTCTCTCAGAGCCATTCTTCACGTACAGTGTTGGAAAACTGCGTGCTCACTCCAACAGTTTATTCAGAGAGCTTGGGAGCAGCTCATTCTTCACAAATAGCGGTATAAAATGAAAGCTAAAAATAGATAAACTATCTTCCTGTGTGTGACAATAAAATGCACATCATGTGCAGACAGCACGCAAGCACCATGTAAGGGAAGGTCACTGCTCTGAGGGCAGACCGAGCACTTGTCCATGGCTCCTGATGCAAGGAGCATGGCCTGTAGGACATTTCCAGACGGACAGCGCGCAGAGCAGCGAGCAGCTGAGCGCTCCCAGACTGAGGGGCCTCATCAGTGCCACTGTTTTTATAAGGCTAGGCTCAAAGAATGTTTAGACACCCGCTATTAAGAGATTAAACTATGAGGGTATTGTGAAAACATGCTAAAGGCATAATCTTGGGGAAAAGAAGACGTTTAATTTCAGAAAGGACAGATTAACATTAGCAGCAATTCATTATCTTGTCTAGAAATTTAGTCAAGAATTGCATGAGTAATACTGTGTTTATATACTCAGTCTAGCATTAAATCTTTTTTTCAGTAAGTTGATGGCAGGAAAAAGCCATCCCAGCTTTGTAGCAGCAGTGAAATGTAGCAGAACATACCTTCTTTTACCTGCTATACCTCTGTTGCTTCAGCAGGGACACAAGGAACAAATAAACTTCTTTGTCCGGAGTGCAGAAGGGTTAAAGCCAAGCTGAAATAAAATGAAAAATGTTTGTTAAGCACTCAATAACCTACAGGGAACTCGTCTATTTACTATTCAATCCATGCTAGATTAAAAGACCCATTGTAATTGCATAGCAGCCTTACACATTTCCCAAACAGGTATCTTTCTACCCTCTTCCTCTTGCATCCGTCATATACCTTCATAAACTGCTCAGACTTATCCTGCAGAAATTTTCCTACTGAAGTGCAATCTATCTAGCTAAATATCTGTTAACCTGACAGCTTCTTCCAATTAGTCCTTCCTATTTAAGCACACGGTCTGTCTGCTACTGCAGGCACATTCAATTAAGATGAAGAAAAAAAGTGCAGTAGACAAGCTTGACACTAATTTAAATAAATGGGTGTCTTTTCTTCATGCACAAAGATATCACAGTTCAGCTTCCTACTGAGCTTTCACTTCAAGGGGATTTAAGTACAGATAAACTTGCACAATGCCTGTTTGCAGAAAGTAAAGAGAGAGTGACTTTAATAAAAAGTAAATATGTCTTTAAACATCATGCACGTTTATGTGGATCACTAGGATAATAAAATTACGAGTGATTTCAATGCCATTGTCATGGTAATATTTTTTTTTATACTGACACCAGTGTAAAAAGAGACAACAAATTTAATGACTTTCAAGGATTGCACTCCTCCTCAGAGAAACACAGATTTGTAGGTAAGCTTGTTCTTCTGCAAAATCAGAGAGGTCTTCTGCTCTCCTTCCCTTCTGAGAGCACTTTGCACCATCAGTCCAGGTCTTTGTAAAACAATTAAACCAGTTGTGTACATAAAATTCTATTAGAATAGATTCTTCTTGGCCACTTGCCATGAGTGCTGCTGCTTTTTGTTTCTCTCCATGCCAATCTCTCACTCTCATCTAAAGGCATCAACCAGCTTCTCTCTCAGGCAGCCCAAGAGTCAACACAATCATGGTGAATCTGCAGCAATTTGCCCTCAAACTGCATTTGAACAATCCATCACCACCTCCATTTCAGACGTGGGAGAGGGATTTTCTCACTAGAAGCTTATCTAGTTTTTCATTCAATGAAATGATACAGCTGGGAGAAAAGCATTTTTCTCATAAACTTCAAGGGAACATCTAAAATATGAGACACCATACAGAAGTACGTAGAAGTGTCATAAACCATACCTCGTCATATGATAGACTGTCTCTAATGCAGTTAAACATTGCCACGAATTGTCTGTTAAATACACATGGATTTCCTCTCCTGAAATAGTGCTTCCTCATGTGAAGCATTTGCTTCGTATGAAAATCCTTGGCTGACTAGCACAGGGTTCAGCTGAGGGGCCGATCCCTTCAGCAGCAGTAGCTATAACCATGTCCAAGAAGGCTGGCTGCAGTCTTTGCCAATGAGGGTCCGGTCAGTGACAGATGCTCACCGATGTTCCTCAGGGATGAGACTTGTAAGATGAAATATTGTTCCAGTTACAGCAATGGGCAGCTATTAAGAGTTGGTTGTTCGGACCTTAGCCCAGTAAACTATACTTCTACCTTGAGATCTTGAGGAACATCCAGGAAATTAAAAGGTGACCAAGTACATCCACACTTCATGAACAGAACAGGAAAACTTTGGCTTTATGCAGGTAAAAGAGAACATTTAATTTTCTTTATATGTCAATGCATCCTAACCTAACATACCAAAAACTGTAAGAAATTGAAGACATCTGTGTGAAATACTGAGTCAGGGAAATATAGGAGCCAAAAATAGGCTTTTTAATAGTTTCAGAACAAATCATGTGTATTCTGATTTAAATCAAGCATTGACCTGCTTTTTATAAACACACATTGGTTGTGCTTTTTAGCCATATGTCTACTTAGCTAATTATACCAAAATCTACTTATACATTTGTGAGGAAATGAACTGTGGACTGTCGAAGGTCATGATAACACATAAAGCAAGAGTTAAATCCTGTTCTGTTTATCCAGGCAAGTAACAGAAAACATCTTGAAAATGGCAAAGCCAGGATAAAATTTAATTGGAGCATGGAAAAAATGCAGAGAACCAAGGACACAGAGAAGTTCACATGCTGTCTATGAATTGAAATATGCTAACACAGGGTTTGGAAGAGTTTCTGGCACATCAAAAGAGTCAAAAGTATGACAAAACTGCCCTTGGGTGTTAGGGAGCAGAAAAAGAAGACCTGCGTTCATGGCTGTGATTCCTTTTTTGAGTGATTTGTCCCACTGTCAATAAAAATGGGAAATCAGCCAAGAACACATTTGACCTCACTGTTAATCCTGCAGATAATCTGATTTTCAGCAGGGTTGTGTCGCAAAAGGTCTCCAGCACTTCTTAACTGTTGGTGGTGCCTGAAACAGCGCTCACTCCCTGCAATAACAGCAGCAGATTTCCCAAAATCCAGGCCAGGAGAAGCACAGCTGGAGCAAAGCATGTTTTCCAGCTGTGACACACACACAGTTTGATAGCACAGATCAGCTGATATCAGGGAGGACATTTTAACTCAGTCATTTACAACTGTGAGAAAGCTCTGCTTGGCGCCTGCACCGGCCTAGATGGACAGATGTCCTGAGGGGCAGACTGAAGCGCAACGTGTGCTGCCTGCTCTGAGCAGCACTGCAGATCACCTGGGGGCAGAGGGCTGCAAATCACAGCAGATCTAATCCAAAGAATAACACAAATCTGTGCAAAGCCAAACAGCCACACTGGCTCCTTGGACAGCTGCATGAATTCGAGCAGATCTAGAGCCTGGACACTGTAACTGCTACAAATATCTGCCTGAGGAGTCCTTGGGAGAGCTCAGCATGAGGGGCATTTTCAGCCTGGAGTTGGTCTCATGTGTGCATCTCACAGAGCTGGAGTTGAGGAGTCGACACGTCAGCCTGCCTCACACCTCATGCAGGATTTTGACTAGGGTAGCAGTGGGAGGAAGGGAGCAATTTTGGCTTATTGTGCTTACTTGAGCTGCTTTCCCACCATGGCCACAATATCCACCTGTGTGTGGATCCATACCCTGAAGTTGCACTGGGTGCGTGTTATGGAAAATCTAAACTCTCAAACTGGTGCTTTTTTCTGTCTGAGCTCTGCTGTCTGGGCACTTGCACATATAGACATGGCTTAAATTGCATTTTTCTTCATGTCATTTAAATAATTTAGGAACACTGAGCAGAGAGAGTGAATATTAAGTATTTTAAAGGTCTCTCAGGAATCCCTAAGAGAGAATTAAAAGATACTGCCTGCAATCAAAATGGAGCTGCCAGTTTTCCTTTGTCAAGCTCAGCGGAGGTAGCACTTGAGAACAAACATTTTGGTAACAAAATATTAAATGTAACTGCACTATTCCTTGAAAATTTATTTATTGCTTTCCATGTTTACAAAATGGAAGCCCATGTCTTATATCATAAAATGTCTTTCTGTACTTCTCCTTCTATACTATTCAGATATAACACACTGCATGCTGTAGAGGTTTCTATAGCAACAGAATAAAATCTTTTACAATAGTAGCTGTTCTTTTCCCAGGTATATCAGATGATCATAGTTTAGCCTTTAAATTAAGCTTCTTGTCTTTATGGGGCTGCACATCCAGAGTGAGAAACTGTATTTTCGTCTTGCTTTACCATGAGTAAATAACAACGTCTTGACCCCAATTAGCAAATGAGGAAATGAGTACAGGAATTCCAGTGGCAGAGAGCACATTACTGTGTCTGAGTGCTTCATAGGCTTTGAGTACGCATCCACATACGCCTTTCCCACCTTCAGGAATTTATTACCCTCATTTCACAGGAGAGAGGGAGAAGACAGAAGCACCTAGGGAGTAAGTGCCTTGCCACGATCATATGAAAAGGCTGTGGCTGAGTGGACTGTGAGATGAAGCGTTGCAATTGTGAGGCTTTTGCCCTGTCTGGCATACCTTCTTGTGGACACCAATGAGGTGGAAAGGGTTATTTGTGTTCAGCTTGATCTTCCCTCCAAACTATGCTGGAGTTCAAATGAACTTCCTTTACTGCTCCTTCATCGCTCCTTTGGCTTCCAGGGCCTTGTTCTGAGCATCAAGTCTTTTCTTCAGCATACACTTCAAAATGTCACTGCAGTCCCATCCCCATCTATGCTGTCACCACAGCTTGGCTCCTCGTCCTTTCACGTCGTACCCCCTTGGACTCACTTCTCCTCCCAAGAACATTCTGTTTCCATCTCCATCTTCCAAAGACTTTGTGAGCAGTTCCTTTTGCTTAAGATTTCCTCATCAGCAAGGCTTCTTTTTCACCTTTCACCTCAAACTGTTATTTTGTCCCGACTCACACTGTATCTTTTCAGGACAATGAGGATTTCAAGTTGCATATGATAACAGCAGCATACATTTATGCTTACCAGAACAACACAAAAGCATAAAGGATCCAGACATCATCATTCTTGTTTTGGAGAATGAGTGCAAAAGGACAGTAATCTCACAGCTCAAAAATATAAAAAGTGCCTGTTCTTTGTTCTCCACTAATTTGTTGTCATTCAGGCTGTTATTCAAAATAAGACTTTTGTTCATACAAGAAGGCAATCTTTGTGTAAAATCAATCCCTAGGAGGCAAGAGACACAATTTCTATTTGTTTTACAACAATGATTTGGGCCTGGAGGAAAAAAAAAAAAACAGGAAAAGCCCAACATCCAGCACGCATGCAAGCAGGAATAACTCTGCTAGGACCTACTCAGCCTGGCCCAGAGTGTTGAAGCCAATATCTTGTTCCGGTTTTAACTGGCTTATCTCCTTAAACGTACCATTACCAAAGTTGCTGATGTAACGTTGAGTGGAAGGGGTTTCAAGATGACCTGCTCTGTGCCATGTAAAATATTTGGTTTTGAGCTGTAACTCTCCAGGGCACAGCCTGCCAGCTGTGAAGAATGCAGGTGTGCAGTTTTAGTGAAGTGCTTTTGTGGTCCCCCACAGACCTTACGCAATGCTGAGACCTCTTATTTTTTCCAGTGAAGTCATCACATCAAAACACCAAGCAGGCTCAGTTCTATTGCTGAATTTTGACACTCCTTAGCTCCCCCAAAAACCACAGCAAGATCAACCAAAGACCCCGGGAGGCAAGATGAACCTTGAAGTATATTGATTTGATTTTCTAGGCTATCAGAGCAAATACTTTCACATTAACATTTTCAACACGAATAGCCACTCTAATTTAACTTGGTTGCTCTTCTGTAATTCAATGAGAGATCAGTTACTCAGCAGAACAAGGCGCTGAAGCAGTGCATAAATAAAGCAGACAGGTTTTGCTGCTGTCGTGTTACTTCTGTTTTGCCATGCTGAATGTGTCAACAGGGAGCAAGGATTACTTTAATTACCAAGTGCTTTAATTTCAAATAGTTATTATGCAAAATCTTGAATCACCTTAATTTACTTTGGCAGCATGACAATGGGATCACTTTCAATCCTTGTTGGTGGCTTGGGGAGGCTGGTGGGGAGAGAGAGGAGAGTGAAAGGAAGGCACATTCATGCATTCCAGTTTCAGAGGAGGTGTTTTCATTCAAAAGAAAGTATGTGGCAGTTTTCAAGATGCTGTTACGCTGGAAGTGAGTTGAGTCTGCTGACGTAGTCTATCAGAATTTCTACACTGGTAATCAGCAATCCAGAAACGCTCATTATCTTCCATTTGAGCAGTTTGGAACTGAAGCAGCTGGCAGGAAAGTTTGTTGCTTTGACTTCTGCCTTTCCATATGCTATTTTGACCTTTCAAAAGCCTCTGTGGGTTAGCTTGGAAAGCATACCCAGCCCTAACCCAGACACTTGGGAATACCATGGAGAGGTATAACTAGGTATGCAGAGTGATTATAGTCTTTTTGACACTTCTGACCTTGATATCCCTTCAGAGACAAGATGTTGAGTCTAGGTGTGACCCATACCATGCTGCACACCTCTCTCCCCCTCCATCCTGGTGAAGTCTCCTTAAAGGCCAAGGGAACTTCCAAACTCAGGCAGTTTAATGTGCCTCTGGTAGCAAAACGTCCTGCCTCCTCTCTACTCTTTGCTACGCAAAGTTAAATACTGATTGTTTCACCTCCATCATACAGAAAAACAAAATACAACATAGTCTAGATTTTTTTTTTTTTTAAGCTTAGATGATCTCAGCGATCCACTCTCCAATTCAGACTTATGGACACCTGAATCAGCTCAGGTGGGAAAACTAAATGATGGAGGACAAAACTTCTGAACTGCATTTCTGTGCCCAAGATAATGCATGAAGAGCTGTATCGTATCCACAAAATGCAAATTACTATCTCTTGAGATTACAGAGCTTTCACTGCCTTTTTTGATTGATACAAGTAATATTTATCTAGTCTAAAAAACCTCAAACAAGACAAGTTGCTAATAAGCGTGTTTCTTATCTTTTAGATCTTAAAGAAAAAAGGAAAGTGCAAATGTCACCCCTAGAATTCCTCTGAGTTAATGGATATTTCCAACTAATTCAAACATACACTGAAACTCCTAGTAACTGAGGGAAGACGAGCCACGAGAAGCACTCTATCATTTTATTGCTGTTTTGAAAAGGGGATGCATGATGGCCTGTGCTAGTAGCTGTCTGAGGACTCTTTTTTCACAATGCCTCAGGTAAGACCAGGACACCGACTGCCTGATCCCCTCTGCCCGCAGAACAGAAGCACCTTTCTGTTCACTCACAGTTCAGTAGGATTCAGAAGGAATCTACAGTCTCCAGGGTCAGACCTCAAAAATAATGAGGTGAAATGAGTGGTGAAAGGAAGCACGTATCACCAGCTGGGATCAAGGTTGCCATGATCAAGGTGGCCAAACAATGATCCTGGATGTTGCAGTGAAAGAGGACACAAAGAGGAAGACATAGGACTTTGTTTTAGGGTGACCAGGTCATATTTACCATCCCATTTCAAGTAAGTTTTCTTAATCCTTCCGGTTCCTTTTCTAGATGCCTGCATATCATTTCCACCCTCTGCAGAGGACTACGTCTCTAGGGCAATAGTAAGGTTTGCTGGGGGAACACAGAGCAATTAGAGCCGTGCTGTAGGCAGCCTTCCACAGCGAGTAGCTGGACGGCCTGTACACTGTCTCCACTGCCGACTGCCAGCGCTGGCAAAACGCAGGTGGCTGCAGTGCTTGGGCAGATGGTGTGTATTTGATTGTGTGTTTCCAGCCCCTCCCCTAGGGAGAGAAAAGGTGTTGTGCGAAACACTGGAGGGCAGGGGGCTGATCTTCCTCTGAGAGGCAGCTGAGCAGCACAGGGAAAGACCTGTCAGTGCTGTACGGGTGGGAGCAGCGAGGCAGTGGGAGAGGAGGGTTTAGCTGAGAGGTTGCCGGAAGGGTACAGAGATAAGAGGTCACTTTGGAGGTCACCTTCCTAGGGACCACAGAGGAATATATAAATGTTAACAGTCATGGCATGTTTTCTAATAGCACATGGTTTTATAAAGCCTGAAACCTTATTGGTCTTTTAGGGATGCTCACAGTGCAAGGCACTTCTCTTGCAGAGCGCTGGCCAACACCTCCCAGATCTGCTAAAAACGGAACTCCTTCAAGTGAACCATACCAACAATATGCACTGAATGCTGGCTTCACAACACTGAAGCACTTCAGTAAGGCAAAGCCTTCTGCCTCCCTGGGAGGGGGCACATTTTTCTTTCTTTGTTACTGTTCAAGCAAATAGCATGTTTGTTTTCCATGGTTTTTGTTTGTTTTATTTTGTTTTCAAAGTAGAAATAAATAAATATACAAAAGATAGAAAGTATTTCAGCAATGATAACAAAATGCATTTCAGAAAACACATTTACATTTTAAGGCACCATGTTAGAGAGGAAATGGTCCCCTGAGATTTCGAAACCAGAGGCAATATGAGTTTGATAATAACAAATGACAAAAGTGCAAGCCACAAGTATGCTTAACATTTTCTGTGCAGTTTCTGAGATAGCTTTGAAGACTGGCTATTCTTTTATTTGGATTCCTCAGAATAGCTTCAGGCAGACATAAATGTAAATTGAACTCTAACTTCCAAGAAAACTAGTTGGAATTGGTGACTTAAAATATTACTCTTGCTTCAAGCAAGAGTGGATTGCAAGGAAATGTTATGGCACATATGCTGTGTTTATTCTTGACATCTATTGTCTTGTGAAGATTTTTCAAGATTATATTAACCAGAAACACATCCCTAATAAATACATTTATCTTTTAATAAGCACTGTAATGGCTAAGCAACGTTCATTTTCCATCTTTTTCTCTCAAGCATCCAGATGCTCTTGCAAATAAGAGTCCTAGAAATAATTTAATTCCAGGGATGACTTTTTATACTCTGATTGCCAGATACCACAGGCGAAACTGGATTACAAACAGACTAAACAGCTGTGTGTATTTAATCCAAGAGCAGCTTTTTTTAGCACTGTGATTTATGCTAATTTAATAATTTATTTTAAAAAATTATTTAGAAGCTTGACGTCTTAGGTTTGTCAGGTACCTGTGCTTACGCTGTGATATCTTGAAAATAAGAAAAGCAGCTTGAAACACAAATATGTACTTATCCCCAGTGCTGTGCCACTGAGATGAAGGGTGACTGTGAGGGTGCCGCACTCGCCTGATGGGGCCAGCTCCCTCAGGCTGCTCAGTGGCAACAGAAACTTCTCCATCACTGCACGTGATGGTGCCTGGGCCCTAACCTGGGGACCGTGGCTGGGCAGCGTACATTCCAACTGCCCATTCTTATGAATGTCCTTCTTACTGAGTCAGGCTTATTGTCAACACACATGACTACAGACACATGCCCAGTTCATAACTATTTCTGTGATACAAAGCTGTGATGGTGTGCTCTCCCCTGCCCCCAGCTTCCTTCTTCACCCTGGCCGTTATGCCCAAGGCCTTTCTTAGGACTGATAACAATGAAGATGTTGCTAAGACAGGTAACAACCACAATACTGTCTCAAACTGCGTGCTCGAAAAACTGATAGCAGACACCTGGCTCAACAGATGCCAGCTGAATGTGAGCTAAATACTGAGTCAACCATCCCACCTCCTAAATAGTAAGGAGACCAAGAGCTCCTTGAGTTCTCCTGTGTTGCAGCAGGCTATATGATAAGGTGTCCCCTTGAGCAGGGATGCCTCTCAAGGTTATGCCTGTATGGAGATCCCTGACACATTGATGTCAAGATGCTTTGCTGATACAGATCTTTGGTCAGTGACAAATAGTTTTAGGCTTTGCCAGGGTTATATATTTGATTGTGTACACATAATCCCTTAGACATAAAGCTATTGACACCTACTCTGGGACTAGGAGAGATTCAGATATGCCTGGCTCCTTGTCTCCATGGTTCAAGGAGTTTGGAAAACAAGGGAGTCCACTCTGAACCTTATGGTCTCATATAATGGGAGGGTCTCCTGGATGGGTGCATTTGACTCTGCCCTCTGTGCTGCAAATAGTCAAGTGTACCTTGCCATTTCAAATCTAAAGTTGCTGTGTTATTTATGATTAAGCTTTGTTAAATCACTGTGTTCTATCAATAAATATATTCCTGCTTCTCTTTTAAAAGTGAGGTGTATAGTGTAGTTGTATCTATCTATGACAAAAGCCCTTCCAGAGAGGTCCTCTCTGGAAATGTCAGCTTCTAGGTATCCAGGTACCAGTAGCATCATCCGCTGATTCAAGAACAAGGTTGCATTGCTTTGGGAATACTTTTGATCACATATTCATGGTAAACGCCCTGACTCACTTCAGCACTAAAATGTCAATGTGATAAATCCACTCTGAGAATTTATTTAAAGTATAAGAGTAATCCTTAAAGCTTTCTAAATTGCCCTAGACATTATGACCTGTTTGCCCAGAAGTACTAAAAGAAAATTTGCAATCTGATCATTGCAATGAAACCATAACAGTATCTTATCCTTTTTATTATTTCCTGCACTTCTTAATATTGATAAACCACATAAACCCCTGAAGTCACCATACCCAACAGCATGCTTGGAAGATGTATTACATGCACTCTCACGCGTGGCAAAACTTGGCAAGTGGGAGAACAGATGCATTGGAAATGTACACAGTGGAAACATACAGCAGCTTTGTAAAGACAGGGCTCTACATTATCTGTGGAAAAAGTTAGTTATTCTCACCAGTTCAAGTGTTCACTACTATTTTTGGCACACAATAGTAGCAGCAGCATAATAAATTTACTGTTCTCAACTTTCAGAGCACAGTGTGAGGCTCATCTCTTTGCTAAGACAATATCCTAATGGATCTGTAATGTCATCCAGACTCCTCTTGAGGTCTGATCCTTTCTAAGCAAGAGCTTCTGAAAGAGAACACAGTTATTGCTCACATGTTACCTACACACATACCTTGCCATGTCATGTCTCTGGCTCATAAGAAGATCACAGGGACTGCAGACATGAGCCATCCCTTTTTTACAGAAGTAAATATGTCCATATCTCCTATCCTCACACACAGAGCTTAACTGTCTGCTGAAGAGAAAAGTATCTTAAGAGCTGAGAGCTGCATGATCAACCAAAGTGAAATGAATGCATAAATTAAGAGCAGGTTTTCTTCCACAGAAGGGAATCCATGGAAGGAGATATTACGGAATTTCCAGGAGTCCGACTGCCTTGGAAGCAGCAGGGGATGTAGTCATTTGTATGGCACGGTGTCAGACAACATCCGGGACGCTACAGGCCGGTCAGTCTTACCTCTGTGCCTGGTAAGATCATGGAGCAGATCCTCCTGAAGGCTCTAGCAAGGCACATGGAAAATGAAGATGAGGGGATTGGTGGCAACCAGCATGGATCCACCAAGGGCAAAAAAAAAAAGGGGTGTGGTTAGTAGGTCGAGAGAGGTTCTCCTCCCCCTCTACTCTGCCCTGGTGAGACCGCATCTGGAGTATTGTGTCCAGTTCTGGGCCCCTCAGTTCAAGAAGGACAGGGAACTGCTGG
>VXAV01008673.1:114990-135139 GCA_013399715.1 Alectura lathami
GCAGGGGGATTGGACTAGATGGTATTTCGAGGTCCCTTCCAATCTCTAACATTCTGTGATTCTGTGATTCTGTGAAATTGTGCCTGACAAACTTGGTGGCCTTTTAAAATGGATTTATAGCAATGGCTTTAAACTGGAAAAGAGTAGATTTAGGCTAGATATTAGGAAGAAATTCTTTGCTGTGAGGGTGGTGAGACACTGGCACAGGTTGCCCAGAGAGGCTGTGGATGCTCCCTCCCTGGAAGTGTTCAAGGCCAGGCTGGATGGGGCTCTGAGCAACCTCGTCTAGTGGGAGATTTACCTGTCCATGGCAGTGGGGTTGGAACTAGATGATCTTTAAGGTCCATTCCAACCCAAACCATTCTATGATTCTATGAACATTTGTTATCCCTATTCCATGGTGTCTGGGGTCATCTACATGACAGGAAACCCAACGGCCACCTTGTGTGTGTCTGTAGGAGGAGGGTAAGTAGAGGTCTTTTCCAGCCTTAATGGGAGTAAGAGTAACTGAAATCACCACTGAAAAATTGGAGAGGTCTATGAATCGTGTCAGTCTAGTGGCAAGCAAAAGTTTTTGGAATGTCCTTGCTTCAGCACTCTATTTCTGTAATACCGAGGCAAATCCCATCCCGCCCCCAAAAAAAAGAAGCTGGTTCAACGCGTAATGAGAAATTGTTGCTGCAGATAAGAACATAATAAACTACTCTCTAGTAATAAACATAGTTTTAAGGGCTTTATCATATGGTCTTGCCAAGGCATGTAATTTCAAAGACTAACTTTTCAAATAGTTCAACTGTCATCTGCCAGATCAGAGAACTGAGGAAGGAGTTGCTCTCTTTTATAAGGAAACCCACAGATGTGGTTAGATCTCTTAGGAGCAGGCTTTTTTCCTCTAATTGCAGACTTTTTAGTAGAGCAGATCTCTGCAGGCCTGTGATTTATCTAGAGCTGATGATCTTCAGCTTTCACTACAGTCATGAAAAAATCAAAGGGATTATTCACTGATTCAGGAAGCATCCATCTAATAGCTACTTATTAAGCCAAATGGATCTCTTTTATATGACAAACTTCAATCCTTGACCACTTAACTATGTGTGAATAACCCTGCTTACCCTTCAGGAGATGTACCAGAAGAATGAGTTATCCTAAATGTAATGGCTAACATCCATCTGAAGCAAAGAATATTAATCAAGTGCTGAAAATAATATTTTTTCTTCACATGTAAAAAAATTGGAAGGTGACAGGTGAGAGAGGTTCTGCAGCAGTTACATTTTTGCTAAACAGGCTTGTAAAAGGGAATTTTAAAGTTATCTATAAATGATATTTATTGTGTCAGTGGCATGACTTCTTTTATTTATTAAACTGTACTTTTATTATAGTAACTCATGGGGCCTCAACCACAGACCAAGACCATCTACCACCCCACAAGGCTTTAACAGCTCATCCCAGAAATTTATCCATGAGACAAAGCATTTTGGAGGCAATGGAAGGAGATCTTGTCATTCAAAGGAGAGAAATGGTGAGGAAGTGATAGAAAGGTGTGATAAGGACAAAGGCATGAGATATGTTTTCATTCAAGCCTTGATGTTAGTTGGAAGGGTAATGTCCAGCACCACAAAGACAAAGAACATTTGTAAAGGATGAAGCAACCATTACAGCACACTTCATTCCTGGATCTTCAAATGTTTTGTGCGGGAAGGTTCCAATTTTGCACCTATAGGAACCATACCTGACCAAAGCACTTTCCCTAAGATGGGCTTGCAGCAGAGCTGGAAAGAGAAAAGAATCTCAGAATCTCATCCCTATCCAGGGATCCACATAGCCTTCTTCAGAGGAGGGCCACCAAAATGATCAGAGGGCTGGAGCACCTCTCCTGTGAGGAAAGGTTGAGGGAGTTGGGACTGTTCAGCTTGGAAAAGAGAAGGCTCCGGGGAGACCTCATTGCGGCCTTCCAATACTTGAAAGGAGCTTACAGGCAGGAGGGGGACCGACTATTTACACGGGTGGATAATGGTAGGACAAGGGGGAATGGGCTGAAACTGAAAGAGGGGAGGTTTAGGTTGGACATCAGGAAGAAATTCTTCCCTGAGAGAGCGGTGAGGCGCTGGCACAGGCTGCCCAGAGAAGTTGTGGCTGCCCCATCCCTGGCTGTGTTCAAGGCCAGGCTGGATGGGTTCCTGGGCAGTTGGATCTAGTGAGCTAGTGGCTGGAAGCCCTGTCCAGGGCAGGGGGGTTGGAACTAGATGATCTCTGAGGTTCCTTCCAACCCAAGCCATTCTATGATTCTGTGATCCTATGATTCTATGATTCTACTAGCAGTCAGTTAGATGATGCAAGGGACAAAGACACTGAAAATTAAGAGCTACAAGAACTGGACAAAGCCCTGAAGAAGACAGGAATGTTTGAGGACTAATTTTAACACAGGGTGATGGGTGATATCCAGTTCTCCTTGGAGTAGGGCTGTGAGTGATGGAATGCCATGTCGTCATGCTCCATTTCTTAGGAAAGTCTGGCCAGGAGCAGATCAGCTGAAGAGGGATGGTAAATGTGTCGCTAATAATATGTTGTAGTCTTTGACAGCGATCGGTGCTCTCAGATCTACAAATGCATCTGTACATTTCTCTCATAATGGCTTTTGCCTTTTATCTTGCCCTCTGGAAAAATGATCTGCCTTGGGGTTACTTTCCAGAACTTGCTGAGGTGTTCCTGATGTTTAACAGGAGGGCTGAGGGTGTTTTGAGACAAGGTAGGAAAGATGAGCTGAAGCCTGCCAACAAGCTAGGAGCTTTTACTCATATAAGAACAGCAAAAAACAGGATTGGCAAATAATTGCTGCTTTTCCTACATCAGGATCTGCTTGCTAGCTCACATTGAGCTGAAACTGAGACTTTCATGGGGTGAAATATCTTCCCCTCCCTCATACTGTCTGGCCATCTTGGACAGCAGCAGTCAGTAATTCCCTACATGCCAAGGAGGGAAGCTGCTCACAAGAGGATCTAAGCTAGCAAAGTACTTGAGATTTTGGTTGGGATGTCATCTCCTTTAGGAAAAACGATCAAATGAAAGAGTCATACTGCCACTGCTTGCCCATATTTAAAGACTGAATGTGATTCAAGAGGCCAAGCAGAGGCCTAATTTCTCTGTACTCTTCTTTCTCTCCACTGTCCCTGCTCTGTGAGTAAAAGTTGTGGAGAACCTGAACAGGAGTTCAGTCCTGACCTGGTCAAAATCTTCACTCAGTTCTCACACAGATTTTATTTCTGGCCCTCATGTAAGGCATGGTGAAAAGAACCAGTACTCAAGATGAGGATTGGTAATGAATGAGCTTGGGGAAGATTCTGGGCTGGGATTTTTTTTTTTTTTTTTTTTTTTAATATTACTGATTACTGATCATCAAGTATCAGTCTTTCGCTTTTGTATGTTACTGCCCAGCATGCCCTTGGTTCCCAATTAGATGCTTTAAGCACGAGGAAGCACCCAAGACTCTCCAGCAGTTGCTTTTTCTTCCTGAAGGTAACAATTGTGATAAATATTTCATGCCATTTGATAAACAACTTCCACACTTTTTTGAACAGAGACATGGACTAATACATTGCCTTAGATTAGTATAACAGTAACTTTCCTTAAATTTCCAGTCTAGTTTATAAATAAGGAAATCAGAGATTGTTGGAAGTACTAATGTAGCTATAGCTAGAATAAAAGTAACATATTTGCCAGACCACACCAGATGTCAATATCCAGAAATAGTGCTATATACACACATGCACAGAAATAGGATGTCAAAACTGAAAAGAGAATATGATCCTGCTGAATTTATGGATTTATGATCTACTCAGCATAGCTCTCAACTAAATCCAGATTTATTTCACCTAAGTAAATGCAGCTACTATGAATTCCCTTGAACTTAATCAAGAGCCAAACAGCTGAAATTAGTTTATCTGTATTGAATTTCCAGGGGAGGAGGATCTCAATTTTATTGCAGGAGATATATAGTGGTTTTAAATCTCACTAACCGTGAAAACAGTGTAACAAACACATTCTTTTTTGATGGAATGCAGAGAGGAAACAGAAGGAGACAACTGACTCTAAATTAAAAGCATGGAAGATGAAATTCTTAGCATGGTCTAAACAGAGGGTTATTTGCAGCTCTAGTAAGAAAGTACTGGCAAGAGACCTTGTGAATATAATTCCCTAAAACTTAGTTTGATAACAAAATATTCTGGAAATTAAAAATAAATAAAAAAGGAAAAAAAAAAAAAAAAAAGGAAAAGCAATTCCAACAACTTTTTTATCAGTAAAAATACCACTTGAAAGCCTGTCAGTTTCACCAGTTAAACTATCAGGGTGCTTTTAAATACAATATGCAGAGAATCATTTTACAACATGCTTGTAAGAGTAAAACTATTATTAAAGTGGAAATAATTCCTGGAAGGTTCACGGTAATAGAATAGATGCCAGAAGCCCTGAAAGCACCTTAAAAGCTTTGTTATTTTTCCCTTAGATGAAGTCCATTTGGTTCAGAAAGTCGATTGGTCTCTGCTTTGTGGCGTAATTTACCAGCAAATAACATTTTATATCCTTTATTTTTTTTTTTCTTTTCCCCCCTCTATTTCACAGCCTTAATGAATTTATGTAGTTGCCTTTTCACATGGCTATGGAGCAATTTGCATTGACACAATGAAGCAGTGTATGTACAGGCTTGGCACATGAACCTTCATTCAAAAAACAATGCCTGTGTATTGCTTTTGTTTTGATGTTTTCAAGTACACATGCCCTCTGAGAAATTCTAAGACCAAGAAGTACATTTGCACTGTTTTTACCAGTCTTGTTTTCTGGTCTCAGGAAGATTTAGAACTGTAGCAATAAAAGATAATTGTAATGGACACATGTGGATTAATTAAAATTCCACGGCAATTTTCGTTCTTGCAAATTCATGCCATGGGTTTTGTAACTGTTATATTCCAAGTATAGGTTGTACATTCATGTGGGACAGCTGAATATTAGTCTTGATTCTGAAAAATAAATCGTGGAGCTCTGCTCTAACTTGCAAATTGTTATCATACAGACAGGCTGCCATGCAGAGAACCCTTTCTGCTACTTGAATTACTGTAGTGTCATTCTTCAGAATTCCACCTCTTGCTGCTTGCCCTGGACTTTTTTGTTCTACCCATACCCTATTCCATTTGAGGCTGATGTCCAGCACAGAAAAATTTAGGCCCAAGCCATTTCAGGTTTGCAAAGTTGAATCAAGTGAAAACAGGGTCTGTGTAATGGGAAGTTCTCAGTGATGTTGGCAGGGAACACTAGCACCAGCCTGTTATAACTTATCGTGGAGACGGATCACATATACCTGGCACTGAGCTTCTATGCATCCAATAAAAAATAAACCTTCCCAGAAGCCAAAGCCAAATCAGACTGAACAAAGCCACGGTGCTGTTAACAAAAATGTTTTGTTTTCCACTGCCAACCCTGATCTCACTCCTTATTAAACATTACATATGATTTACTATATCTATTACCATAAACATTCTATGTTAAATGTTTTATAACACATTCACAAACAAGTACTTCAGTTGCTTCAGAGATTATAGACACTGGAGCTCTTTGCCAGCAGGTTTTTTAGGCACAAAGTTCACGCAAAGCATCTCATTTCAGATTGCTTTAGTTCTTGTGCACATAGAAGCGATTGAACCCATTTTTTTTTTCCCAATGCACCAGGGAGAGAAAAAGAGCAACCAGAGTGACTTTAACCAAAACCAGCCAGATCAAATCATTCTGGGATTTGCAAGTTAATTTATTTTCTTCATGTTATCTTTCATTTTCATAGAGCTTGCTTCCAAGCGGAATTCAAAATAGAGAAAAATATTTTTAAAACTTCTTATAAGACACCTATTTTTCAGGCTTAGAAGAGTCAGTGAGTTTGAGTTGGGCTGCAACAAGCATTCATTCTTTTGAATGCTTATCTGAACCAAACTTTCTGAGGTTTTTCATTTTATAAATAAGCGTGACGTGAGAAAGTAGAGCTAGTCTTGGGACTAAGGGCTCCAGCCATCATGCTTCTATTTTTGACTCTAACAAAGTCCATCCATCTCAGCTTCAGCCAATAATGTAGCCTCCCTCCATCAGTCCACTGCATGCAAAATGGAGATAGAAATACATCTTTTTCCTTCAAATCTTGGTCTATACTGCCTACTCTTAATGCAGCCAGAATAGGGACAGCAGTTAACTGCCTTACAGAGAGAATTCCCAATCTCTGTTGGACCTCAGTGCAATGCTGTAACATTAAAATATAATCAGTAGTGTTAAGATTGCAAAAACGTTCATTTTATTGTGAATGTCCTTCATTTCCTTCCCAACTTCGTTTAAAAACACTTTTAAATGACAAACTATACTCAATGAAGGCATTCAGTAGCTTCATGGTTTCTAGCATAGCCGAATCTGGAATGCTGGAAGAGAAGGGATTAGGAAGTTGTTTGGGGGGGGGGAGCGGAGTTCGGACATCTAACTTAAATTGACTCACAAGGCATTCCATATCACATACATCACGTCAAGGACCTCTCCCTGCTTTCCAGTGAGGGGGTGGGGTGGGGAGGTCGCAACTTGCGTGGCTCTTTATCCAAGTTGCTGTGTTGGGCTTGTGTATGGGTGAGAAATCGCCTTCTTGTAAGTCACTGGTTTATTCCAATTATCAGTATTATTACCCTTATATCCCCTTTACATTTCTATTATCTCTTGTTCCTTAGCTATTTCAGAAAAGTAGTTTTTATCTTAACTCTCAATTTCTACCTTTTTTTCCCTTTTCTCCCTTCCCTCCTCCATCCTGCTGATACTGGCCGCTGATGGCACCCGGCAGGCCCGGGCTTCTGCAGCCTGGGGGTGGTGAGCAAGCGACCGTTGGAAGCTATCAGTGGTTAAACCACCACAAGTAGAGACTTTAGAAAGATGTCGTTAATTAGAATGCTTCAGTGGGAAGAGAGTAACAATTTTAAGCATTGTTGTATTGCAACGGAACACATCTAATATGCTGAAGAAAGTGGCAACAAACTGTGTAACGTCCTTTCAGTGCACACGATCATTTCATATCTGTGAGCTCACATCTCAATCCATGCGATGGTTGCCCCAAAAAAAAAAAAATGGAGTCGTGCAAAGATTGACCTGGACACCTGCCCTGGGAAAGCATCAATTAGAAGAGGTCTGTGCTGAATTTCCTTTTCTCATTGAAACATACCACAGTTTACTGTAACGTTTTGTTATAAACATTTATGTGCTTTGGAAGCTAATGCAAGTTAGCTAGCAGTTTAAACTAAACGGAGCTTCACAGCAAGTTTTCACACTGCCTCTTGATTTGACAGATGTTGTGATACTCATTAAAGGAGAGACTGATATTAAGTCAGTTGTGACTGATGTGACTATGCCGGGGGTAGCTGCAGTTCCAATACACTTGTTCAATATTTTGGTGTGAGGGTACCATGAAGCAAAGTAATGAATTTCAGCTCCTAATACCTGTTTTAAACTGTATCCAAGTTAATAACCTGAGATGGGATATGTATCCATTCAAAAATCCATAGCTGGAAAAATTGTCAGTGCAGATCTTGAGAGATCAGTTTGTTTTAAAGTCAAGCCCCTAAAAAAAAAAAAAAAAAAAAAAAAAAAGAGAGAGACAGATACATTTCTCAGATGTTGTAGCCAATTCTATGCATTGCTTTGAATTCCTGTATCAGCTGTGGTGCATTTTCCACTTACAGGTAGTGAAGTAGGTTGATATCACTGGGATAAAAAGGCATGTTGTCAAAAATTTGTGATTTACTGCTCATTTCTTTGCACTGCAATGGAAAGATCTGCTGGTTGTTGAACTCAATAAACACATCACATGGGAGCTGACAAAATTACCTGAAGAAAAAAGAGATTTATCGAACATAAAATTTACTCTAGTTCTCTGTTTTTACTTCACAAAACATTTTAAAGATTTCTTTTTTTTTTTTTTTTTTTTTTTTTTTCCCCACAGACTGGAGATCTTCAGTGAGCAGACAAAGAAAAGGTGCCCTGTTCCTTCCTGCCATACAACATGGTAGTTGGTGAATTTTAACAGGAGAAGTGCAATGAGGATTTGACCCTTCCTTCTCAGGAGGGCCCAGAACCCAGAGTTTTACTAGACTTCATATATATAATTTTGTTCCTTCTTGGGAAAACTAAGTCTGTAATACTGAAAGCTAGTGTAATTTTCACAGTTTGATTTCAAGAACAATTTAGATATGGCCCATAATTTACATTTTTCAAGAAATATTTCTATTTGTGAATCCCTAAGGATTAAGGGTAAAGTCAAAAATACCCTACCATAAAATCTCAACTTGTTTATGCTTTAGCAGCAAAGTATAAACCTAACATTGTGAGCTCATCTTAGCCTTAATGGTCTCTCCACTGACAGTAGTTTAATCTGTAAAAGATTACTGAGACAGCTGAAGCCTGCACTTCAAGCCATGAAAATCTAACAAGGCAGCCAGGAGTGTGTGCAGGACTGAAGTGCGAGGCTTTCGTCCCTGTGCATCTGCTTCCGTGACCCTCCTCCTGGCTCTGGCAGACACAACCGTGCCCTCTCCCCTTGTCCATTCAGAGTGCATCTGCAAGGAGTGCTTTTCTAGACCAGAGTTTTTGTATCTCATCTTGCATCTACCCATGCTACTTCTTTCTATAAAGCATCTGGGCTGGCAACTTGTTTTCTTTCAAGGTCTTCCATATTCTATTTCACCTTTTTGACCTTTTTTTCTGATCAATAGCTAGAGACTGATAGGCTCATGGTACCAATCTGCATCGCATACCCATGAGGTTTCCAGTTTACCGTGCTTTGAAGCATGAAAGGTAACCCAGAAGGAAGTACCTTATAAACTGCCTCAGTAACTTCATTCAAGCTATTTCTTAAAACTTTCCTTGCTGTGATGACTACTAAAAGTGATGGGTACTGTGCTAAGTCTGTTGCTTATTCTACTGACTAATGAGACTAATTTTATTTTATTTCTTTGTGTCTTTTATTTCTTTGTGTACACCTAACTGTTAGTTGTCATGTTGTGTACTTGGGATATTCAGTATCCGAGTATTTTTTTTTTTTAAATTTAGCCCTATTTAAAGTTTCCAGAACAATGTCTGTACAGTCCGTGATGGGCAGCAGATTAACACAACACAGCAAAATGTTTTCAACTAACTCTGCATTCTGTGTTGGCATAAAAAAGACACATGACCTATCTATGAAGTCTTTAAAAAGTAGAGCTTTGTTATTCTTCAGTAATTCTTACCTTTGCAGCACTAAAGAGGAAAACCAAAATACTTCATTTCCCACAGCAGTTATTAAAGAAAAAAATGAAAATGAGAATTGAGAATGGCATCATCCCATGCACAGAGAACAACACAATAAAGAATACTAAAAAATAAAAAATGAATGCATTATTCTACTGCTCACAAATTAATCAGATTCTGGTGTCACAGCCATGATTCAGCTCACAACTGCCTCATGTCTGTTTTTTAGTAGGGGGCAACCTTCTCTCTACATGGAAGCACAAATTTGATGTTTTTCTTTGTAAGGGAGGGTGGGTTTCCGCTCCAAGGTATAAACACACTGAACTTTGCAAGCAACATCACATACTTCTATTATTATGCTTGCAGGTTCCATTTTTTATGCCTAACATATTAGGAAAGAAGCCTTCTGACTTTCTGATGATGAATTTAAATGAATAAAGGGAGCCATGGGGGATAGCTGGAGGCCTAAAAACTAGAGCACACTCAATGCTTTTATGCATACTTGCATTTAATTAAAGAGCACCATATGCCATCCAAAGTACTGTTGGCTGGGTAACGTCCCTTTTAACAGATGTGATTACAGACATAGGGTAAATATTATACAGGAAGACATAATAGAAGCACAGCCCATCGGGAAAGGAGAAACCTAGTAATACAAAAGCTCCTCAAGGCAGCAGTGTGCTACTTGGCAAGGATATCAGCTGGCTCTGGAAAATACCTACCTTTCAGCCTTGCATAGGAAAGCTCTTGAGCTATCACCCTTTAGACTTTTCTGAAAACATACTTTGCTACCCTCCAAAGCACACAAGCACACTGTAGACTTTATATTTTACCTCAGAAGGAGATCAGACAGAACTACAACTGACCTTTAGTGCAAAGAAAGTGTATGGGAAACTTCCAGTCCATTCATAGAATCATAGAATCATAGAATGGCTTGGGTTGGAAGGGACCTCAGAGATCATCTAGTTCCAGCCCCCCTGCCGTGGACAGGGCTGCCAGCCACTAGCTCACTACATCAAACTGCCCAGGAACCCATCCAGCCTGGCCTTGAACACAGCCAGGGATGGGGCAGCCACAGCTTCTCTGGGCAGCCTGTGCCAGCGCCTCACCACTCTCTCAGGGAAGAATTTCTTCCTGATGTCCAACCTAAACCTCCCCTCTTTCAGTTTTAGCCCATTCCCCCTTGTCCTACCATTATCCACCCGTGTAAAAAGTCGGTCCCCCTCCTGCCTGTAAGCTCCTTTTAAGTACTGGAAGGCCGCAATGAGGTCTCCCCAGAGCCTTCTCTTTTCCAAGCTGAACAATCCCAACTCCCTCAACCTTTCCTCACAGGAGAGGTGCTCCAGCCCTCTGATCATTTTGGTGGCCCTCCTCTGGACCCGCTCCAACAGCTCCACATCCCCTCTGTACTGGGGGCCCCAGGCCTGGACACAGTACTCCAGGTGAGGCCTTCCAAGGGCAGAGTAGAGGGGGACGATCACCTCCCTCTCCCTGCTGGCCACCCCTCTCTTGATGCAGCCCAGGATGCCATTGGCCTTCCTGGCTGCAAGAGCGCACTGCCGGCTCATGGCCAGCTTTTCGTCAATCACAACGCCCAAGTCCTTCTCCGCAGGACTGCTCTCAAGGAGTTCTTCTCCCAGCCTGTACACACACCTGGGATTGCCCCGACCCAAGTGCAACACCTTGCCCTTGGCCTTGTTGAACCTCATGAGGTTCTCGTGGGCCCACTTTTCCAGCCTGTCCAGGTCCCTCTGGATGGCATCCCTTCCTTCAGGGGGATCAACTGCACCACTCAGCTTGGTGTCATCAGCAAACTTGCTGAGGGCGCACTCGATCCCACAGTCTAAGTCATCGATAAAGATGTTGAAGAGCACCGGTCCCAAGACAGACCCCTGGGGGACACCGCTCGTGACCGGCCTCCACCTGGACGTAGAGCCATTGACTACAACCCTTTGGCTGCGACCCTCCAGCCAGTTCTTTATCCAGTGAACAGTCCACCCATCAAATCCGTATCTCTCCAGTTTAGAGATGAGGATATGTTGTGGGACTGTGTCAAAGGCCTTGCACAAGTCCAGGTAGACGACATCCGTCGCCCTCCACTGATGCTGTCACTCCATCATAGAAGGCCACCAGATTGGTCAGGCACAACCTGCCCTTGGTGAAGCCGTGCTGGCTGTCTCGGATCACCTCCTCATCTGGCCTCATCAATACTTACAACACATGCAGTTGCCCAGCTGGCTCCTGTTTACATCATCAACAAGAAAGTCCAGCTAGAAGCCAGCCTCTGCACTAGGAATAGGCAGAAAAAAATGCACCAGGCAATCATCTGCTCCTTCAGCACAATCTGCACTCCGGTGGCATGTAAGAGAGCACTGTGGATTTTCCAGATTCTGCTGGGCACAGAATAAAACCAGCTGCCTCACTGTCAGGAGAGCCTTTCCTCCTGGTCCTTGTGCTCTTCTTCTTTCCACTCTCCCATACTGAGAATGGACAATAGCCAGACAAATAAAGTGGAAAAGGAGAGGATGAAGAAACAGCAACAGGGAAGTGAAACAACGAAAAACAAAAGAAAGAGGAAGGAAGGAAGGAAGGAAGGAAGGAAGATAAAAAAAAAGGTGAATGGAAGAGAATTGAGGAGAAAATACACTGGGAAATTATTTAAAATCTGCCTGAACTTTAATGTTACATTTTACTACATGAACTGGAGGGCAATGGCAAGAAAGGCATGTAAAGATCCATTATTTCACAGAATTTCAGAATCATAGGAGTTGGAAGTGACCTCAGGAGACCACTTGTCCAAGCCCCTGCTAAAGCAGGTTCCCTAGAGTAAGTTGCAATTCCTTGCTTATTTGTTTTTATTGCAATAATATCTACAATGGAAAAACATATTTTCGGTGCATTTGTATCATTTTTGTAATTTAATATCATGGACAACATACCTTTATATCCACCTCAGTTACTGCATGATATAAAAACTGTTAACTCAATCAATGTGGGCTAAAACAGACTTGAGCTACAGGGTTCGGAGACTGTCTGTTGCATCTGCCAGGATGTAATATTTGCCAGGAATAATTATGCTTTTCTGCTGGCATGGAAACATGCTTTCAGCTGCTCTTGGCTTCAGTCAGAGTTCTGGCCAATTAAAGCAATAGAAAATCCCCCATTATTGTCTATGGGCTAGCTAATATCTTCAGAAATTGTTGTAGTTCAGGTAGTACATGTGTCTGACAAGAAATTAAGCTGAAAGAGAATGTCAAAACCACATCTGTCCAAAGATAAGAGCAGATAAAACCAGCTTCTTATCCAGAAATGTGATGCTCCACCATTCTGACTGATGTCACTGTGTAGTTTCCAACTGCAGGTCCTTCCTCAACAATATTCTATTTGTCAGGAGCAAGCTGTGAGAAATCTTTTCATCTCTTTCTCCGAGAAGATGACTAGTCTCACGTAGCGGAAGAAACTACTGATGCAGACTGTCCTGATGTTAGTGAGCCTTTGGTACAGCCCCATTTTGTTCTCTGAATAGAGCCTGAAAGTAAGCCTATAAAACAGCCTGTGAGGCAGATGCACGTGAGTGTATTAGCCTCTGTTCAAAAGAGAAGGTTATTCCAGCCAGATCACATCCTGTCTCACCTATTTCATGTCTTTACCAATGACTAGGGTGGTGGGTTAGTGTGTAGGTCATGCCAAAGAATGGCATGCATATGAAAGAGATTACTATTTAAAATGGATCAGAACAATTAAAGGGATTGATGCAGATGATAGAATTAAAAGCACAAAGGACCACTCTAGGAAACAAAACATGTTCTCTTTCTTAGTCAGTTTTCCACTACAAGGCTCATTCCTTTTGAAGGCCAACACTTGACAGAAGTGGCAAACAGACCTTAAAGAACAGTTCTGGTCAGGCTGAGACCTATATAATCACGAAATGTTGCAAAACTGAGGGCATTATTATACTCTGGACAGGGCTTGAGACCTCCAGTTGGAGTTTGAGCAGCTCATTCTCAGAAAGATGTAGAAAGACTGGGTAGAATTCAGTGAAGAATAGTCACCATTCTAAAGATTTGATAAGATGAGGTGTAGGAAGAGGGGCAAAAATTAGCTTTTTCTAAAACTGGAATGAAAGGAAGCATTAAGAATACTGCAGATTTACAGAGTGTGTCAAAAAGATAGTGACTGAACATTGTTGAAGGGTAGAACAATAGTACAGTGAATTTGCAGTAAAGGAAATTTAGGCTAGATAGTAGGAAAGTCTCAGCATACCACTCATTACATAGTAATCCAGGGAGCCAAACCCTCAGGAGGATATGGGAACGTGAGATTTAGAGGGTTTTATGGACAAGTTATTTTGGCATGTTTAAGAAATGCAGGTGTTCCTGACCCTGTCTCAGAGGAGAGGCATTGTTTATACGGCTTCCTGAAAACTTTTCCTGCTTAGTTTATTTTATTTCTTCATAAAACTCACAAACACTGTCAGCAATGCTTGAAGTGAGAGCTATGGCTGTCCAGAGGCTGTACCTAAATGATCAGATGCAGTGGCACTAGAGAGAAGAGCCACAAGTCCTCGGGGGAGGAGGAGGAGTTAAATGAAAAAATGTGTTTTGGCAGAGAAAAAATAATGATTCACCAATGAAAAAGAGCAGACACCCCAATGGAAAAAATTACCAGAATTAATCAAGCTGAATGGCCATTTCAGCCTCCCTCCAGAAGCTACCTGCAGAAAATAGTCGATGAAGTGGGGGAAAGAATCCTGCCTCTTCACTTCAGCACAAGCAATGAACTTTAGAGTATTCCATACCCACTGAGACAACTAGCCACCAAGGGTATAGTATCACCTTCTGTGAGCGTTTTCAGACAAGCCTAATGTTACCAAGTAAAATTTTCATATAAAATACACTTCTAGCCTGAAAGCTTCTCAGTACACTGTGAACTTTTATAAAGGTACAGCAAATTACTTCAATTAAGTCTTTTTTTAGCCTGACAGTGCTAACTTTTTTGTTAACCATTGACAGAAGACTTGGTATTTAGGTAAATATCCCTAAATTATGCTAAAATACTGCCAATGTCTGAGGTAGAGTAGACCCCCTGCATTTTTTTTTTAACATTACTTCTTTTGACTGCTGGAGTTTATACTTGCTTTTCTCACTCCAAACAAGCATGGAGTCAGCCTAACTGAAGCAGCATGCTCCTTCCTCGCCCTCCTTTACCAGTAGGTTGTAGGTGCCATTCTTTTGCCCCCATTACACTCCAGCTGGTAGTGAACACACTTTATTATTTAGAGAAGTGAATTAGGGAGAGGAGCATCTAATTATTTCTGAGGAATATTCTGAGGAATAGGACTGTTTAATAGTCGAAAAACAGGACATTTCATTTCTTCTCTGTAGCCAGCACTGCTGCTAACACAATTTCTCTCAGCCATGAGTCACCACGACTTTGCTCCATCTCTCAGCTTGCCTTCTGCCTTCTTTTTGTGCTTCTTTTTATTCAGACACACAGTCCCACGAAACTACACCCCTGTTACCTTCTGGTCAATGTGCCATTCCACCTTCTCCACTTTGATTTGTGATACAGGAGAAGATTATTCTTTAGCTGTGACCAACCAAAAATACAAAAAAGTTACTCTGTCACTCTCATTACATGGGATTCACCTCTGCCTCTATAGAGCTCCAGGGAAATCTTCCAGCTCCAGCTGTCCTGTGTGTCCTCCATCAAGGGAATCTTGGGAAATGCTTAGAAAATAAAGAAGCTGTTATCTTACTATGGATTTGTTAAAAAAAAAAGCAAAATCCTAGTTCCATGCCTGCAAAATAGGAATCACTAATCCCAGTTTTCCCAGGAGACACTGAAGTCCCCAGCATATCTAAAAGAGTGAAGCTATCACTGCTTTGCAAAGCACTTGGGGACCCTTAGAGAGAAAGCCCCATTACAACTTCAAATGTTGGTATTATGACTCTCTGCCAAATGCAAAACTAAGTACGACAGAAAGATAGGAGAACACATCTCCGTAATGTCGTTGATTGTAACCCATTATCTGAGTACCCCTGAGTGCACTGTGCTTCTGAGATCTGCTGATTGAAGAAGAGTGCTAGATAATAAATGCTGTTGGAAGCCATTGAAAAATCAGCAGGTTGCTGTCACACAGCTAACGATAAGCAAAACCAGATAATGCTACCAAGATAAAAGCAGCAGGAATGGAACAAACTGCGTGGGAGAGAGATCTCCAGACGAGATGGTGGAAGAAAATGAATCAGAAAACTTAAAAATGTGTATTTTTCGCTAATTTCTTGCAAATGTTTCAATTTACAAGAGAAGACACATGCTGCAACAATAATTATAGATGATTGTAGATCTGGAGATGCCACGTTGTTTCTGTTGTTACAAACAATAAAACAGTCCAGACACTTAAGACTGATAAATTACAGTCTTTGGATCCATGCAGGCATGCACACATGCACAAAAATTCACTGTGTAGTGTATGCTACAAATTCACAGCTACCCAGGCATATGCTCACCAGAAGAGCCATTAGCTACCAAATGTTGACAGGACAGGTAAAAATTTGCCTATTGGCACATACCCAGAGAGTAGCCAGAGTGCTACTCAGTTCATACCTCTTTCGATTCATATGAAGTAAAGTTTATTTGATACCGCACTGCGTTAGAGTCCTCAGTGTGTTTAGTACATTAAACACACCTGCAGCTCTTCCTGCCCATCCCTTTTGTTTGATCTTCCTGACATTTGTGACTTCTATTCCTCCAAGGAGTCAAAGTACTCAGTGCACTTTTAAAATAAAAATCAGACATCTATAGGAGGGCAAGCCCTGGCCAAGCTACTGCACAGAAGCTAAATGAATTCCTTTTATAAGTGTGTGCTGCAGAAGAAGCTGGGGAGATTCCTGTGCTGGAACTCTTTGGTGGAGAATAAGGGGCTGCAAATGTCTGAAAGTTTCAGTGGCTGTAAAAGTTACTCAACAAACTGTTAAAATGAGCACTAACATGTCTCCATTATTCCCTGAGAAGTTCTAGGAGAAATCAAGGATGAAGTAGGTAAGCTACCAACAGTGGTGGGTAAGTGCTTGTTACAAACTGCCTCTGTACCCCAGGGCTTGACGGTGCAAAACCCACACTGATTTTCAAGAGAGACCTTGGGAACTGCAGGGTAAAGAACTGGTAAACCTGATGACTGCACTAAGCAAATGAATTGAACCTCAAAGAACAACAAGGAGAGAATTACTCTATCCCTGGATAAATATAATCCAGTTTGGAAGGGCCAGCATGGCTTGCACAAATTGACATATTCTTTTACAGACTTCTGAAGTGGTTAAACAAACATCTTAAGGACAGGTTTTGCAGTTTCTTCTTGACCTGTAAAAGTCACTGTCTGAGCATCCAGCTTGGCTACAGTGAGAGGCATTGAAGGGAATGAACAGGGACCAAAACAGAGGTGGACTGCAATTTTTTAGTCAAAACATTCTTTTATGGAAAACGATTATTTGCCAAAAACCAATTGCAATGCAACGAAAGGTTTTCACAATAAGTTCTGAAGCCCAGATTGAGCTTCTGGTCAAACCCCAAATGCCTCACTATTTTATCGTAAATGAATGTTCATATGCTTAGTCTAAAAATAACACTAAAAAAAAAAGGGGGGGAAAAAAGCATTTTTGAACATCAGATTTTACACAAGAAGAAAACTATGTCTTCAACCTGCCCTACTCCTCGGTCATTAAACTTTTAACTGCAATTTAAAGCAAAAGAGATCTCATTTCCCCTCACTCATCCTTCAGGATCAACTATTCAATTGATGCCTTGTGGTATATGTACCAGCTAGCTATATAGTCTTGCCCTGAATTACAGACATATGTGTTATTATATCAAAGAGCTCATACAAGGCCTATCAGCATCTTCCATATAAATAGGGTTCATAATCTGAAAATTCAGAGAGTTGTCATTACAGATTTTCAAAGCAGAAGTACGCTTTTCAAACAGGAAACATTCTGACTTATTTCCACTTCTTTCTATTTTATCAGTTTGCAGTGCATTTATGGTACTGCCATAGCTGTTTGCACTTAAACATTCATGCTAGATAAACTGCCCATAGGGCAGTTTTCTGTGAAGGAAGGATTGTATTTACCTTATCACTCTAACGAGTAAAAAAAGCCTTACAGTGGATTCGTCATTCAAGAAAAAATGCAGATGCTGTCCTGTTAAAACAGTACATGAACTTCCCCAAGGCAAAAACGTTCACATTAACTAGCCGAAATCATCGAGCAATGTAGGCTTAAAAACTCTTTCCTTGGTCTTACATAGCTGCAGAAAGTCTCCTGTGTAAATTAGCATTTGTTGATGCCAGCATAAGGTTAAGCATAAGGTCTCCTGGATGTGTTACATTGTCAGGAAAAACATGAAGGACTATCTGCCTTTCTCCTTTCCAGGGAGAGAGAGAGGGAAAAAAGAGGATCATTTCATGCCAGCAGATGGCTACAACTCATTACTGTGTAAATGTACAGCACGGAAAATGGAATGTTAAATTAATTAGCATCCACTAGGAAAGCGTAACAGAGAATGATACGTGCTCATGCCATTTTATTTCATGTCACATTAATTGAGTACTGGATAACTGACAAAATGTGTTAAACTAACCATAGCTTTCTCTAGCAGTAGTAGATAAGCTGAAATTTCTATTTTCTATGAAAATTTATCTCGCACAGAGATGATTGCCTTTCCTTGTAGACAGAGTGACAGATGAGGTAGCTGCACACGGGCCCTCACACAGCGGCTGTCCAGCACTGCTAACTTACACATCCTCCTATCTGCTTCACCATGAATTATTTTCAGCAATGTTACATCAGGCTACACCCCAATAAGTTTCTGAAAACAGAGCTCAGTCCTGTTTAACCAGTAATGTGTCTCCCTGATATTTGGCTGAAAAAGAAAATGAAAACCTGCATGAAGTGTCCGCCACACCTTTAGTAAGTAACTTTCAGAGATGTAGCTTACTGGCAACAGTGACACAGACACTTCCATCGTGAACCTGTGTTTTCTGTAAATCTAGTACCTCTGTGAAAACCTGGTGGCTTTTTTTTTGTTTGTTTGTTTGTTTTTTCCCAAGTGTATTCAACAGGGATCTTGAAACCGAGGTACTGCAAAATCCTCCTGAAATGTCATGAAAAGCATTTGAGGTATCATAGCTCATTCTACTTTTATGGCACACAAGATGAACCAATAGCTAACTTTTTAGATTTTTTATCTATTTCATTTCCAGAGCCGTGTCTCAAACCTAAAGCTACACATCTGAATGCAGCTTTTGCATTAGTGCCACCCAGAGGGCTGCACTGGCTGAGGGCTGGGTTAGCATAGGCTGGGGTCAGCCAGCCCCAGGAGAACCTGGCAGCATGGCTATCCAGGGGCCTCTGGGTCCTTCTGGGCCACCGCCCTGATCAAGCAGGGACGCTCAGAGCAGATTGCCCAGGAGTCTGTTCACACAACATCATGTAAGACCTTCCTGTCCAGTTTCTTGGGCTAGTAGCGCACAACTGGAAATCTTGCACCCAGACCCTGCTGTCCATCAGCTACTGTTGGGAGGAGGGAGGAGGAATGGTGCTTTGTGCTATAGCAGTACAAGGCCAACAGAGATTTTGCAAAGTAATATCAAGATGTATCAGCTAACCAAGAGGCAATAAATAGCATAACACATTTATATTAGGCAGGTTAAAAAAATCAACTTAGTTTTTACCGTCTCCCGTATCACTAGCATGGACCCTTAACTTGCAGTTTCAGGATCAGTTACGAACTGGGGCACAAGGTAAGTGTTGCATCTGGCCCAGTTTTCTAGATGTAGATTCTGTCAAGCATGTTGCTCTGTATGTTGCCAGGTGAAAAACAACCGGCAGCAAACACTACTGCAGCAAACTGCCAGCATAGCAGGGGATGTGGGCAAGGCAGAGACAACTCTGTGCTGTCACCTCACAACTGCCCCCAGTGCGACCTTGCTCTGCCCTTCTGGGATGTCTGTGCCAAACATTACATTGATTTCCCCATTACTAATCAAGAAGAAGAGCACACCAGGAGGCAGATGTGAGCCGTCTAAGAGATGGGATGGAAAGAGATTGGGTTTGTTTTGCAGTGTTTGTTTAAAAAGACAAACATAGGCTTCCATTTAACACGCTGCTGCTCGAAGTCTCAGGCAGAGAGCATTAATTATATGGTTTCTGAACTCTGATCTTCCACCAGAAATGGGATTTGGCTGTATGGAGCCACCACGTGAGACTTGGTTGTGCCAGGCACAGGGGAAATAAGCAGTGCATGGGAACGGGTGATGTGGTTTAACCTGGCCGGCCGGCAGCTGAGCATCACGCAGCTGCGAGCTCACTGCCCCCTCCCAGTGGGCTGGGGGAGAGAATCAGGAAAAAAAAGGTAAAACTCTTGGATTGAGATAAATCTATTTACTAATAGAGAGAAGTATATATTTATAAATATATATAGAGAGATAAATACACACATATATTTACAAAACAAGTGATGCACGATGCCACTGCTTACCACCCACTGATCAATGCCTAACCAGTCTCTGAGCAGCAGCACCCGCCTCGGCCAACTCCCCACTTTTTTATCATTCTACATGACACCACATGGCATGAGATAACCCTTTGGCCATTTTGGGTCAGGTGCCCTGGTTCTGTCCCCTCTCAGCTCCTTGTGCCCACAGCCCCTCACTGGCTGGAGTGGGAGGAGCCAAAATGCTCTTGGCTCTGTGCAGCACTGCTCAGTAACAGCTAAAACACTGGTGTGTTACGAACAACGTTTTTCTCCTAAATTCAAAATGCAGCACCATACCAGACACTATGAAGAAAATCAACTCTGTCCC
>VXAV01008674.1:18544-29901 GCA_013399715.1 Alectura lathami
AACAGAGTCAAATGTGTTGCACAATATGTATTATCATCAGAAGGCATGCATAACACTCCTAACCTCACAGCTCCAAGTGACTTGAGCAGCAAAGTGAATTTCATGTTCAACCTTTTTTTCTAAATAGATTTATCAGATAAGACCTAAAATTTTTTTTTTAGTGAAAATCCATTGCATAACTGATTTACAATGCTAGATATATTTTAGGTTCTTTTAAAGATCTAGTACTTTATCATGTACTCTTTGTCAATGAAAAATATTTGTGTTTTAGTTAAATACCATTTATATTGCTATAAGACCAAAGACGCTGAACTTTTCCAGCAACTTGCTGGGTAAATTTTGCATCTGGAACATTATCTGTGGCTTTAGTACAGCAATATTTTCCTGCTTCATTTGAACACGCTTTTATGCTCAGTTCTGCTTGAGATTTAATGCATCATCACCTGGCATCTATATGCAAAAATAGACCAGAAGCACTTTCAATAACATTCATATGAGAAAGAAAAAGCTTATTATACAGATAGGTTAATAAAGAAGTATACACATAGTTCCTGAACCTATTGCCTTAGGATATGATCCTGCCATTTCCCCCTTCCTGCTCCCATCCAAGCTCATAGGCAGCCTGGAAACCCAGGGACCCATATACTTCTGCACTCTCTTTTCTCTAAGTCAAACTTCCCTGACAGAACAGTGGTTCCCACAAAAATATTACTGAATTATGTTATGTGAAGGCATAAATGATTTTTAACATACAGGTGAAAATGAAAAAAATAATTTGAAAATTCTAGTGAAATATGATGGCTTTTCAATTGTGAACATGATCAGGTTAATTTGTACTACAGCCTTATTCTTCTAAGCTTCATCCTTCCTCATACCTTACTTCTGTCATCTTAATCTTCTCTTGCACTGCATAGAAAATTAGGAAAAGGCATGGGATTTTATATATATATATTCTAACATTTTATCATGATACTTGATTTATAAAAATAAAAAGCTGTAAGGAACAATTTCAATATATGTGGATGACAAGTATGCATCTACTTACATGTGACCTACCTCACTTCGAGCTCCACAAATCAGACACAACCTAATTTAAATGAGATATCAAAATAAAGGTATTCAGAAAAGTTCTCTGTTGGTACCACTGCGATCTTCTAGTTCATAGTTTACCAAGAATCTGAGAACAGGAGGAAGATTTTATTACTGTTGTAATTAAAAGGAGACATTGTGTAGGTTTTTGCTAGCTCAGTCACTCACATCTCACCTGTTAGAGTTGGAAGACAGCTGCCTGCAGGGTTCATGCCTCCTAGTGTTGTCCAAGCTTGTCCAGTCCATGTGCAGATGGCTGAATGAATGCAGTGTGTTATACCCTGAAGGCTGTAAATTCTTTCTCCACTATTATTAGGACAAAAAAAAAAAAAAAAAAAGAAAAACTTGCAGTATTCCAAAATGCTTTTCTCTCTCCCACCCAATTGTGTTCCCAGCATTTTCCTTCAATGGTCTTTCAGTGAAACAGTGCTCCAGTCCTCATTTTTTTTTATGATCAAGTGAACAAAAAATAAACTAAGGACTTTTCTACTCTGCATTTTTATCCCTCAACAATAAGCATAAAATTTTCCTTTAGTTGACATTTGGTACTTGGCATCTTTTCTTCCTTTTCCAGAGTACAGCTTAAATTCTTGCCTAAACGCAGGAATACTGGTGGGCTTCACTGCTTGCTCATGAAGGGTAAGCCTATGCAGCCTAACACTGTGTCAGGGAGAGATACCAAAGCAAACGTGCAATAGATTAGCATGAGTATTGAAAACAGCATTGCCTGCATATTGCCTGCTGTATTATTTATAGCTGACACTTGTACTGCTTTCAGGACTTAAGCCAGCAAGTATCTCAGAGCTCCTATCTGCACATGCAACTGTGCTGAATTAACATGCTCAGCTCAGCTGTGTCAATGGAGAGTAAAACTAATCCCATAGAGCCAATTATATGCAAAAATAAAGTTCCTCTGCCTTGCATCACCCATTTTCACTGATTAATATTCCAGACACGGAGCCCTCAGCACTTTCTACCCTCTGTACTTCCCCAGTAGTTGTGGAATGGCGAAGCCATCCAGGACCCTGGTTAGCAGCTCAGCAGACCCCTGGTAACAGTCCTCAGATCGCTGCAGAGGCAGTTTGAATGAACTGCAATATTCCAAAGTTGATCAAGCACAGCCATAACCTTCTCTATCATTCTATCTAAATACCTGGGATATTTAATCCTTTAAGTGCTGTCCATCCTGCTGGTTGTGATTTCCAGGCTGGAGTACTGGATTGCCATTTTTCTGAGACAATCTGTAAGAACATCAAGGTCTACACAAAGAGACACACACACAGAGTTGTGCCTTGTAGCTTTTTCCTTTTCCTAGCATTTGAGACTGGAAAAAATGCTGTACTCAACTGTGGTAGGCTGCTTTATTAGCATAAAGCCACTACAGAATTAATTCTCTAAATTTGCTTGCAAGGTAGTGTCAGTGACCTTGAAATTAGATCATCAATAACCAACTCAAATGAGAATTGCCCCCCCTGAACTGTAGAAAATCTATTCAATCCCTAGGTAGATGTATTCATGCGTAAAAACATCCCACGATCCTGGGACTGTTGTAGTCTGATGTTGTCAATATACTATGTAGACAGATGTTGTAGTCCTCACCATACTCACCCAGCAAACAGAACCCACTCTTTGCCTTCCTTCTTCATGGCATATTATAAACACAGATGTGCTCATCAGCTTGTTTTCTCCAGTTGTTTTCTCTTTGGGGCATCTCCTTATACACGGCTGCGGTCTGTACATGTTGTGAATACCCAGTAGATCCAGATGACAGGTCGAAAGGGCTTCTAGGACAGCCAGACCTTTTATATTTGGGTGTCTTCTTGTTCTAACTTCACTTTCATCTATCTAACAAGTATTTCTGGTAAAATAATTTTTTTCCTGTGATCTTACAACTGAAAAACTTGTTTCTGTAACTGCACTAGTTTATTTTAGGATGACAAACAACTATTAAATCTCTCTAGTACACACAGGTGGAAGCCCAGGCACTAATTTAGTCAGAATTGCAGCCTATGAATACACATCTTTCAAATCTCATATGTTAAGATCCAATTTTTTGATTCCTTCTGCTTATTCCCCCAACCCTGGACCTGGCTCTCACTCACACACTCCCAGAGTGCATCCAAAGCAAAGATCCTATGCCCTTTCCAGTCATGTTTCTAGATCATCTAGCATGGGTTGGGGCCCTCTCAAAAACACGACTGCTATAAACCAGGACTGGCCAATCTGATCCTCTGTTCTGTGAGTTTTTTCTTCTGGACACAGATTCTTGCTGTCAGGTAACCATAGCTATTTTGAACAATGTATTTTAATTCTGTGAAGTCATACAGCTTATGCAGTTCATATAATTCTATATATTGACACAGTTAATATTAACTTCTGTTGGAAAAAAATCACACTTTCAGACTGTGAGCATCTCAGAGAAACAAGGTTTAGTCCCAGCGAAATCTCAAGCTTAAAATCAGTCATAACCTTACCAGGACAGTGTTAAGCAGTGTTTGTGATAATCTTGATGCTATTTCCTTGGTTCATACATTTGATTTGACTACTAATTTTTCATTTTCCCTGTGGAAGTCTCTTTCTGGAAGAGGAAGAGCAAGAGATCATTGTGGCTTATTTCAAATACATTTGCTAAAGCACACAACAATGTGTTGAAGACAGAAAGAAAAACAGAAGAAGGAAAGTAGAATATTTATACTATAAAGTCAGTTTCAACATTACATTTCTTGCTTTATCAGCATTTTCACTGTAAATAATTGTCAAGTGTTTATAATTCAGCTGCCACATTTCCTTCTGCACCAAAACATCATCCTAGGAAGATGGTTTTTTGATATATCTGAATATTTAAACAAAACCACACATTTCATATGATTTTGTCAGTCAGCTCATTGTGAAAGTCATTGTAAAATAACTACAATATTAAATATGAATGTACTTAAAGTCTACTGAACAGTTTGATTACATGTTTTTGTTATTTATACAAAGATAGAGGAACTCCTTTATTTGATGTCACTTTGAAGAGTAAGTTTCCCTAAATAAAGGCTTGAAGAAAAACAGAATTTTTCTGAGATTTCAGTCTAGCATTTTTCGTAATCATATTAGTGGGACTGGGAAAAATACAGGCCAAAAGAGTTAACAGCCAGGTTAACCACTGTGTTTTGGCATCTGGAAGTGGCAGCTGGTACAGCTGGTGCTTCACCTGAGCCACGCGTGGTTCCTCACTCACTGCAGGTCATTGCTCCTGCCGTGCTGTTCCAGCAGCGTCCGCGTTACAGCCCATTCACAGTATGACTAGAGACAGGGAGTAGTCTTCAATACAATCACTAGCAACTTGTTTGTAATTAATGCAATGTATTTCTGGCCCACTGCCCTCCTGCTGAGGCAGTTTTACATTTTCTGGACTGTGTTTTTCTGAAATTCTTGCCTTATTTTATGACAGTTGCACGGGCTTCCAAAAAAAAAAAAAAAAAAGCAAGGATAATTGTGATTGTCTAATTGCAAAACTACACTTGTACTCATTACCCTCTGCTATTTCAGTTAGGAAGTAACTCTGAATTTCATTAAGATTTGCACATTGATTCAGAGAATAGCTAATTTTTTTGTTATTGGAAGACAATCATTTTCAGACTGGTGTTTAAAGAAGCACATCCAGCTTGTGCTGGAAAGTATTTTCAGGCTGTCTTTCTAGACTTGTTTTGAACTTTGTTACATTGTCATAATTTGCCAAATGAATATAGAAATACTATACTTTAAAAGCATTATACTTTATAGAGCAAATAAATTTAAGAGGACCTAGAGTGTATAAGGAGTTGTGTATTTAAAATTTTCCATGTATGGTCTCTTCATAAAACCTCATTCCCTATTCATAGTCTTCATTTGAATACTAAAGTTCATGGTTACAGTTAAAGTGTTTAGAAAACTTTTATGTAGAACACATCCACATTGTCATACACTCTAGAAAAACTCTTGTCTGATCATACCCAGCAAAGCACAGGACTTCTCCAGTTGAGAAGCTGAACACAGTGTCGCCACTTCAGCACTCCACAGCTGAGCAGCCAGACGTCAGCCCCAGCACTGCCCTTAGCTCATGCCCAGATCCTACACACACGGATTCCACGCAGCCATGCCATTCCCACAGCAGCAATCACCCCACTCCTAGTCCAAAGTATGCACAGACATACTGCACAGATGAATACCATGGTAAATCCAGGGTGGCACAGGAATGTACATGCTGACACCATTTTCGCCATGCTTCAAGGCTGCTGTTCATTGGCTCCTGGCTGAATCTGGATGACTTCTTTTAAAAGCTCACTGGGAGAATTTGAACAGGTCATTCTGCCTGCTCTGCTCCAGGGACAAGAGCATCCAGGCTGAACCTTTCAAGATAATGCAGCAATTTCTGCTTTGGACATTTTTCCATGGGGTCAGATTAAAGTGCTTTTAGATTATTTTGCTTTATATTTATTCTGTATTATTTTTATTATTCTTATTATTCATTCCATATTCCCTCTCCTGACATGATAAGTCAGATTTCTAATACATCTCCAACGGTGTCAAAAACAAAAAACCCTCTCTCTGAGCCATCAAAAAAGCTTTAATCCTTAAGCTAACAGCATAATTATAAATCCATACCCTACAGAAATATTCCCTACTGGCTACCACCGTCAATAGTAAATAATTCATGCTGAGAGGCTCTAATGGCAAACAGTCCACTTAAAAGCTCATCACAGCAGACAGCAGGATAACAGCATAACTCAAGCCCAAAAGTGAGGAATGTCTGACTCTTGTGTGATATCCCCACTGAAAAAGAGCAAACAGAATTCCATGGGTCTTCCTGTTTGAGGAAATGTGCTCAGTGGAACAGAGCTGCAAGGGTGTGGACGAGATGTTTAAGTAAGTGCAAATATATTACAGGCTGCTAAAATAAGCACTGTCTAGCACTGCGCTGTATGATGCTTCCTATAACAAGCTGGGAAAAATTTTGTGAACAAAAACACCCCTTCCCTCATTAGGGACTACATAATGTGCATGAGACTCTTGTGTGACATTGCTGGGGAAATAGTGCTGCAGGGAATTTCTCCTTATTTCTCCACCCTCTCTACCCTCCCACACAGCAAGATGAGAGCCCTGTGCTGAGCCAGCTGACAAAGACATGACAGGCACCAGAACTGCATATCTGAATCTGGCCCCAACCTGTGGGGACAGAATTGCATGGCCAGGAGAAAGACTGAGAAGCAGTGGAAATGGGGTGGGAAGACCTATCTTTAAATAGTAACAGGAAAAAAAAAATAAATATATCCAAAAGTAAAGTTGCTTGCAAATATATATCTCTACATTTAGTACTGGCCAGATGTCTAATCCTGCTGTATTGGCAGCACCCTCCTGATACCCTTTGCCAGTGCTCACAGTCCAGGCTGTGCATCAGGTTAGGTAAGGAGACTCAAGGGCTGCACAGTACAAAACTGAAATTACCCCAAAGCAGAGGAATGGGAATCACTGGTATTGTTAAACCTTGAAATGGGTAGGAACCACTTGGTATTCAGTGCTGAAAAGAGCCAGGGCCCTAATCTGTCTACTACAGCTTAAAATTTCATTTCTAAACCCTCCTTTATTATAAGCTTTGGCATCTTCTCTATTTTTTGTTTGAAAGAACCAATATCAAATAAGTCATATCTAAGAATATAGTCAAATGCAAATTGTGTACATTGAACAAGCTCCTGGCAATAACAACAACAAAAAATATACTCCTAAAAAATCACAGTACAATACCTACAAAGTCTCTTGTTACATTGCCTTAGTCTCACCACAAATATATTTCACACTGCTATTTCATTAATGTTCTCCAGATGAAGTTGTGCAATCAGCAGAAAACCATTAAAGAGACAAAGTATTGCTATGCTAAATAGCTTCCTTGCTCGTCCTTGCTTATCTCCAAGCAATAGCTTTTTATCTTTCTTCTTTCCCTTCCTGAAAACTGATTAAATGTGATCAAATTTCAAGTCAGTAAAATACAATAAGATGTGAGGAGAGGAAATTTTTAATTTTCTAATTTGTTAGGCCTAAAAAAAAGCATATCAGCAATGGGGATATTGAATATTGTATATTGTTAGCTTCATACTTGGAGCTATAAAATATGGAGTATTTCCTGTTATGTAGTCCTTCCTGCCAGAACTTAATGTTATTAAATTCACTGTTATGCTGGGATATTTTTAAGGAACAATAGAAAACTTAACTGCTTTAATGTGTCTTAGGAGTAATATAATGCATCTAATTTGACATGTATTATAATTAAAATTACACTGATTTCAAGCTAAAGAAGAAAAAAAGAGAAGCAGGTGTAGAGCAGAGTCATCTGTGTATGCAATATTAATTAAAAACTGTGTATGTAAAAAGAAATTGGAAACAACACTCAAATTTACTAAACCCTACTCTATATTTTATATAATTTATATATTTATATTTAACATTTAGCATACAGTCCAAAAATGGGTACAGAATAAAGTGGACAGTATTTATAGGATGCTTGTTTCTACTACCTCAAATATGTTTATAATGAAGTCAAGAATTGAAATATCTGGCTTGTCACAGCACACTTGTGTTTATGCGCTGTGATTCAGTCCTCAGATCCAATACAAGACTACACACTCTTCTTCCAGAAGATATGTCTCATTCTGTGGACAGGAGGAGGAATATCCTATGAATACGGGCAGTGAATATGACTATTGCTCATAGTAGTGTTTTCCAAGGTTTTTTCTTCTATTTTTTTCTTTTTCTTTTTAAACTAGAACCCCACAATCAATCTAGACAAATAAAAATAAATTACTTTTGACCTACTTTTTGCAGGAAAAAAAAAAAAAAAGACACTAATATTGGACATGGCTTCCAAACAATTTATTTTCTTTCTTCTGTGAGTGGATGTCTACATATCATAACAGAGTTGCAGTCATTTAATTACTAGTTTTTTGGTGCAGACTACAAGTCTCATGTTGTGAATGTTTGTATTGGAAATTTCAAATTTAAATGCTTAAATTTTGTCATATTTAAGAATTTTCTCCTAGCAAAAGAGAAACAATCATGAACCACTCTTCCAGCTTCTACCTCAAAGGACATAGATAATGAATGCTTCTCATTTAGACACTTTTGATATAAGCAAAGAGTATTTTCCATCTAACTTTTTTCTAAAGTGGTTGGATTTTATTTTTATTAATCTGTCAGACTATAATGAAAACTTGACTTCATGATATATCCCTGGGTGTGGATTTACTGAAGCATAACTGAAACTGAAAACAAAAGCTTATCATGGCAAGTGACACTAAATCTTAACTAAATGGAGAACAAGTAACTCTCTAAAATGCCATGCAATTTGTAGAAGGCACAATAGCTTGGGCTAAACTAGAGGAACAAGAATAAATAATTGCCTTTTAATGCTGTGGAGGGATGTGGCACGTTATAAACAACACAAAAGCTAATTCTCTTATCCCATAGTTTTAAGCCTTATCTTCATGTCTGGTTTAAATTACTAATCAAATTGTTCCACCAGCCCATTACACATAATAAAACCAGTCTCACAGTTTGATTAAGAAATGTGGCTGGAAGTCACAGCCAGCTGGTTTTATGCAATACACCAGCCTTTGCTCTGCTGATCTATTGGCTAGGGCTCCTCTTCCCCTTGTGTGTGTCCCCTTCTGTCCGTCTCAGTTCTGTGGGAAGGCATCCAAGCCCTAAACAAGAATATTTAAGCATGTGGCTGGACTGTATCTGTCTACATCTCTGCTCATTACTAGGAAAAATGCCTTCTTTAGGAGAATATGGCCACTTTAATCAGAAAACTAAGGTATCACAAGAAAAGCTTATCTCTGATTTGCAAATGTTGGGATGTTTCAGTTATCCTCCTAAATTTCTTCATAAAAAGAAGGCAAAGAACTATGGTAGCCCAATACAATCACCGCTGGAAACATATTCAAATGCACTGAGGTGAAGAACTTAACTTACTGGTATTACCTCCCTTTTCTAATGAACATGTTCTGACTGAGAGGACATCCATGCAGAATTCTTCAGCTTTGGAGTGGGTGCAGTGAGATATTCCTATTTGGGTAGAGCCACAGATGTCACTGAAGCTCTGTTAGGAACCATTGCTTTGAAGCCTGAGAGTACTTTTCTCAGTATTCCGTTCTGTGACAGCATTCAGATCTAGTTTATAAAGAGCAGTTTTGAATCAATATAGCATTAATAGTCACAGCATTAGGGAAGCACCACACATAGCCAGAGGTAGTTAGTGATGATGTGTTGGAAGGGACAGCATTCTGGGTATTGACCTTCAGTGTGGTTTTTCTCACCTGTTTCATGGAGACATTACAGAGACGTTCCAGTCATAGATCTTTTTTTTCTTTTGGTCCCCTTAACAGTATGAACAGTTACTCTGAGAAGCATGGAAGACAAAAGAAAACAATGCAGCATATACTTTCATCTCTTTTCTAGATGCAGGCCTGCAGTTTTATATTCTGTCTTGATACTTCTGAATATTAAGCAAAAATTATTTCCTTTAACTGAAAAATGCACATTTGCAGGAAAAAAAAAAAAAAAAAGTAATGATGATGTATAGAAAAGCATATTTTTGGCACTACAGCTGTTTTGCAGTGAACAAAATAACTAACCAACCCAAACACCTTTCATCCATCTGTAGTCAGTACATGAATGCAATCAGAACTTTGAATAAAGTTTAAGTGCTCTGAGATGGAAAGAAATTGTTGGCTTGTTTGTTGTTGTTGTTGTTGTTCATTTGAATGTTTGTTTTTGTAGGTTTTAAGACACTACCTTTGGAAACTTACCAATGTAGAGATGGGATTTTTTCTGCTTGGGTTAGTTAAGAAGATGTGTGATTTGTAGATGACATAAAAAGATCTACCATGTCACCTGATTTACCAAGTTAAAAAGAGATGGGGTAGGGATTGCCTATTATATTCACAGTTCACACCACGCAAACACACACAGTTCACCATTTCACACCATATTTCATATGTGGTGTTAGATTCAAGAAATACGGCAAAGAAAATATAAATAGTTATCATTTGTTCAGCTCTCCTTTGGAACACCCTTTTCTATACATGTAATCTCCACACTTTTAAGACTTCAGAAATTTAAGGTCATATTAGGTCATTTAAGGTCATATTATTATTATTTAAGGTCAATTATTATAATTTCATATAAGGTCTCTACTCAAAAGATTGCACATACTAAATTTTTCATACTACAAATGCTTAGGATGCTTGTACATCTAACGCACATCTGTTGATAATGTGAAGAGAGCACCTATGGACATGCCAGGTTTCGCCTTCCCATAATTTATCATGTCTCTAATTTACATCACTTTCTTGTCTGCACCAAACACAACCCATGATCTTACAAAGGCAGTGAGAACAGTAATCCCCTGCTGTCAGAGTGTATGGTGAAAAGTAAGGTGAGGCTTTCTTAGTAGGTCTGGCACATATGCAAGATTACCATCACAATACATAAAGGCCAGTCCTTCTTAAAGCACTAAAAACAAAGATAAGGATCTTCAATATGAACACAATTAAAAGAACACTTTAGAACACATTCTATGGCTTTTCTGGCAGGAGTAGACTTGGTGAAAATATATCCCTTTTCCACATTGCAGACTCATAACTAACCATGATATGAAATATATGATTATTATACTCATGCTTTCTACACTTTCACTTCAAATCTACCATTGCTAAATGGAGCAGATTTTGATATATGACAGGGAAGATTAATGAACTGACTTTGAATCATAAAGCTTTCTTACTCATTTTTACCTACAGATGAAGTAGGATCTGCTGTGAACATGTAGATTTGATGGTAGCATAACTCACATGAGCTATCCGGGATAATTTAGCACTACTGAACTATCATCAGGTTATTTCTGATACCAATTAAAGATTCCAGAGAGTTTGGATCTGATTTGGATCTCAGGACTACTATTCACAAGCCAAAATGAGCTGTCAATATTTATTTATTTATTTACTNNNNATTTATTTATTTTTGTGAAACAACCCTTTAGCACAGACAATATATGCTTGATATCAAAGGGTCACTAAGATGAAATGCATCTGAGATCAGATACGAAATTGTCAAAAACACACCTTTTTAAGAAATACTTGAAAAGGGGGGCTTTGAATTGTTGTTTTTCAAGCTAATCATATGCGGTTTGTGTGAGGTACAATACCAGCGCAGAATACAAATGAAGTAAGCCTCTTTTTAGGGGAAGTACA
>VXAV01008674.1:29997-41679 GCA_013399715.1 Alectura lathami
AGATGAGTGCTTCCTGCTGTTTCCATATCAGATTTATGTACTTATATTAACTATGGATATTGTAACTAAATGGCACCAGACAGTGCAAATTATAGGTACCAACAACAGAGCTCTACTCAGCTCTGAGAAGCAATAGTTATTTTTCCAAGTAGATCAGTTGGAATCAATTTACTTCTTAATTGCTTCATTTTCTCTCCCAGATCCTCGGATTGATTTTCTATTCCAGACATTGGGAGCTGACACAAGCCTGCTTGTAGCAAACTGTGTCAGTCTCTGTTTCCTTACAAATCTCAGTCTGTGAGTCTGAGTGAAAGATAACATGGTACCTAATAAAAGGCTCTTGGCACAAGAGTTTTCTTCAAATGTTTTTCAGGAATGTGTTTATACAGAAAAGTCCAGTGCCTGAGGTTTTCCTTGTTATTAGTATATTCACAGTAGTCATTTCTGGACTAGATTTCCAGAAGGAAAAAATTCTTACTTGAAGAGAATTGAAACTTACTGGACAGAAACATCTCAGCTCAGAAAACTAGGTGCAGCTACTCTTTTGTGTTTTCTGCCGACTTTTACATGTCATAGAGCACCTTTTTGAATAAGTTTACAAACCAAGAGATTGTGTTTCTACCATACAGAATTCTTATAGCTTATGCGCCTCTAATTGGTTCTCTAGTAGAGAGGAGAATATGTAAGAATGAGCAGAAGATTTTGATTCCATTAAACAGAAGTAAAAATCACATCAAATGTCCTCTTACCATCACCACTACCCCTGTCTCCCAAGAAATAAATAAATAAATAAATAAAATGAAAAGGGAAAATTAATCTTTACCATGGCTTGGAATACAACCTTTCCTTCCATTCAATTATATTAAAGCTGTAGGTGACCTCGTCTTTCAACCTCCATGAGACTCAATGAGAAACAATTTCCTATTCCCTGTTTTCTACTAAAATTCTCACTCCACATACATATTTTGGAGTTATGCTTTATGGAGAAAATGTGATTTACTTAACAGGACTTAGGCAAAACCCAGGCCATATGGTAGCCACTAGAAGATTTGGCACTGATTCAGAAAACTGGAACTTTATCCTGAGAGCTGTAAGCTGAAGTATAGTTTTTACCATGTGATTAGGCTTGCAGACATCAAGGGAATTTCCCACAAGGCGAACACATTTCAGGAACTGGGATCCAGCAGACTCCATACAACCTCATGGGCTGAAGGATGCATGTCTCAATCTATCCAAAAAATGCAAAGTTTTCCCAGAAAATATCTTTTCCTTTTGATGAATACATGCCTGCTCTTTACCAAGTATGAAGTGAATCCACAGTTTGTATTTTTCTTAATAATTTTTCTGAAATTACTTCATTTCCATAGAACTGGATTCCTTCATTTTCATTATTCAAAAAAAAAAAAAAACATAAACAATATCTTGTTCCAGTTGCAAATTAGGTTGAATGGAATCCACACAAAATATTTTTTAAAAATAATATTTTTAACATATAAAACATTATTCTCTTTTCTACTCTGATTTTTAATGCATTATAAGTCCTCTTTTTAAAGTAGTTCTCTTTTTAAAAGAGATTTGGCAGTCAAGATTCTGAAGTCTTTTCCTATTATTGCTAATGAAAATCTATCTTCATTTTTATTTTCTTAGTACTTCAGGCTATTTCTTTATCATTTCTTCCTGTAACCCTTTGAGAAATTCTGAAGATTTGTAATGGTTTAGGTAGTTTATAGTTAGGTTCAGAACAGACAATAAGGTCTGGCTGAATTTTTATTGATTTTCAGTCACAAAACTGGGACTGTTCCATGCGGAATGCATGGTCTCAGAGCCATAGCCATAACATAAAGCATATAGATTTACTTTATTATAGATAATCAAATCTAGCTTCCCGTGATGATTGAGAATGGCTGAAATGCTGCATTTGATAGCATCAAAAATATTCCAAGCTCATCACCTATCATTTGATTTTGCCACTTTACACTTTCAGCATCAAGTGCTGTTCAAACCTACAAAGGGTAAATCCTCTTCATGAGCCCTATCCACAGGTCCCTTGTCTCCTCCTTTTTCCACTAGAAGTACTACTGACTTCCTCTGAGCATCCAGGACAGGCAGAGACCTGCAACCCATCACACAAGAAGAGGGGATGTGCTTCTCTGCTCAGTAACGTGACAACTCTGAGGCCACATTACTATTATCCAGTGTGATCTTGTCCCTTTGTCTAGTGGGATTTGCCAGCCTTCTGGATCAAGAGAGGAATATGTACTTTGTCTACAAATCAAAACTCTCAGTACCATTCTAAGATAAACAAAACCTACAAAAGTATGTCCATCTAAACGTAGCCATACAATAGATATGAGACACGTTTCTACCTGAGCAGGCATGCAGGTCTACTTCCAGGCTTTACTGAAGGCGTACTAGTCAAGAGAGTTAAAAAACGTCTGTAACTATTAGCTTGTGCAGGCATGCTACAAAGTACAAGTGAGAGCAAAAAGAACTGGTATACATTTGTCTGAATAACATTATACTGTGCATTGAAATCTAAAGTCATGTCATTCTGGAAAGTCAAAATTAAATCCAGCTAAACACTTTAGCCCCCATTTATCCTCAACTTTCTAAAAGCAAGCTCTTCTATTCAGTAAAGAAAATTTAACTCCCAAAGGTCAGAATTGCCATCAAAAACATACCTATTTCTTGTCATATAACTATAGAAAAAGTGTAAAATGAGCACACTCCTATCTTAACTACATCTATAAATGACCTAAACTTAACTAAGATTCAGTCCATAGGAAATGTGGGAGGGGGAAATCTTCTTAGGAGGCTCATTTTTGCTCACACACTGGTGCAATGGAAGCAGAAAAACAGGGAAGAAGCCACATCCTCAAGCAAGAAATGTAGGCCAGTGTTAGCGTGCTTTCATGTTGGGAAACCACTGGTGTCAATTCACAATTCTTCTCTCCCAGCTGTGAGTGCAATGTGTGTGACTGGGCTGCATAGTAAGAAGCACTGCTAAAGACTGGTGCAGCTGATAGAGAGTGTGGGGCACTTAAGACAGATAACAGAGAGTGCTGAACAACTGGGCTGGCTAAACCAAAGGATGATCAAAAACTTCTGAAAGTGTTCCATCAGTGCATAAGCACCTCTTTAGTGTTGTCTTACTGTTTGTAACAACTTCTCCTCTGATACTGATTGTAAGCATTTGGGGCCAGGAATGGTTTTACATTTTGTTTTGTTTTGTTTTGGAGAGTGCTGACCAAAACTGTACGACTTGATCATAGAGTCACAGAATCATAGAATGGCTTGGGTTGGAAGGGAGCTCAAAGATCATCTAGTTCCAACCCCCCTGCCATGGACAGGGCTGCCAGCCACTAGCTCACTACATCAAACTGCCCAGGAACACATCCAGCCTGGCCTTGAGCACAGCCAGGGATGGGGCAGCCACAACTTCCCTGGGCAGCCTGTGCCAGTGCCTCACCACTCTCTCAGTGAAGAATTTCTTCCTGATGGCCAACCTAAACCTCCCCTCTTTCAGTTTTAGCCCATTCACCCTTGTCCTACCATTATCCACCTGTGTAAAAAGTCGGTCCCCCTCCTGCCTGTAAGCTCCTTTCAAGTATTGGAAGGCCGCAATGAGGTCTCCCCGGAGCATTCTCTTTTCCAAGCTGAACAATCCCAACTCCCTCAACCTTTCCTCATAGGAGAGGTGCTCCAGCCCTCTGATCATTCTGGTGGCCCTCCTCTGGACCTGCTCCAACAGCTCCACATCCCTTCTGTACTGGGGGCCCCAGGCCTGGACACAGCACTCCAGGTGAGGCCTTCCAAGGGCAGAGTAGAGGGGGACGATCACCTCCCTCTCCCTGCTGGCCACCCCTCTCTTGATGATCTCCAGGATGCCATTGGCCTTCCTGGCTGCAAGAGCGCACTGCCGGCTCATGGCCAGCTTTTCATCCATCACAACGCCCAAGTCCTTCTCCACAGGGCTGCTCTCAAGGAGTTCTTCTCCCAGTCTGTACACACACCTGGGATTGCCCCAACCCAAGTGCAACACCTTGCACTTGACCTTGTCGAACCTCATGAAGTTCTTGTGGTTCCACTTTTCCATTTGATTTCCAATTGATAACAATTTGTACTATGTTTTCCACAAATTAAGATCAGGTCAATGTATTCCCTTGTATTAATAATAACTAATTACAATATAGCTAGTAAATAGTAGTATAAGAATACTAGAAATACATCATTCTACTATTTTTAAATGTCAAAGACTAATAATCAGACCTATTTAAAAATAAATAAATAAATAAAGACTAGGGAATACCTGTTAATGACACCTTTCCACTATTTTATTTAACATATAGTAAGAAATTCTGGCTAATTGTAAGACTCTACATTTTTTTAGACTAGGGTAGAATTCTTGCTAACCTGAGAATTATTCCCAAGTTGAGCAGCTGCAGATGAAGGATGGTTTTGAGAGCGCTATGAAAATTACTTTCCCCATCTGCAGCTCTTTAAGAAGTCAATTGAATTCAAAATACGTTTCTGACATAATAGCCACATAAATGTCAGAAGAGAGTTTAGTGCAGTCACTCCCAGACAGGCAGGATAGGTTGGTGAGAAACATAAGAATGTTGATATTATTGATTCACTTTCTATTGCATTATTATGCCTAGAGACAAAAAGTTCTTTCCTTCCACTAAAGTAAGACATCTATCTTTGCACTAAAAGTGAACTAGCAAAGCTCTCAGAAATGAGTTTGTTTGGAGGAAAAAAAGAAAAAAAACAAAGCTGAAGTTTTTTGCATTACTAATCACATTGCAATGGCCTTTAAAAAGTTTATTTTTTAGCTCCTATAAATAAAAATACTTGTTCATATGAACATTCCTCCATCATTAGAGAGAAATGTTCTGTATGTTACATGGACCCTAAAAGAAAAGACAAATTATTTTGTGGAGATGTAGCCCCAGGAAAGATAACTACTGTATGCACTAAGGAAAAGTCCATGGAATGAAGTAGGTTTCATTACTTATTGCAAGTTAAAACATACCACTATACAACACTACATGCTCTAACTTATTATCACTCAGCTAGTTAGCATATGTACCATGAAGAAATGTCCTCTGATGTGTTCAGAATAGAAATTTCCACAAGTACTGCATCTTTAATGCCACCAAGGGGAATCACTAGGAGTACTAAAAATCATATCCTTTTTTGTCAAAGGCTTGTGTACCATACCTTCTGGATAGAGAAGAAAAGTTGGATTTCCAGGGCCTCCAGGGCTGCCATTAAGATCTGTGATGCTGGTTTCACATTTCTTTCTTCATGTGCCAGACGACAAAACAGGACAAGCTAGGTGTGGTTTAAAAATCATCTTTGCTCTGCCTAGGTTTATTTCACAGAAAGAACAAAACCTGGATTTGGTGAGATCAGATTAAAGACTGAACTACACTCATGACCAGGGGGATTGCAGGTCTGTTAGCAGATGGTCATGAGTTGCAGCCCTCCTCCTGGTGCAGTGCAATGCCACAGAGCTGCACCCCAGGGATGGGAGCATGAAGTCTCCAGCACGCAGCAGGCTGATTGGCTGAATCGCATCACCAGGAGTGAGTTTAGTATCAGGTAGTATTTTATTTGACAGCCCCACCATATGCAAATCCAGGCTGCTGCACAGTTTTTATGCCTGTCTGCTTTTAAACAGATTGGCTTTTTTGGTCATTCCAAGCAAAACGGTCTCAAATGATCATCTTACTTTGCCTACATGTCACAACATCAAGGCTATATCACTATTTTATTTCTGTAACAATTTCAGTTTAACCAGTGAAAAGTTACTCCTTGGAAAGCACTTTCAGGTGCTTTATATTCATTTCCCTTCTTACCTGCTTTTATTTTAGAGCAACATGACTTGGAAAATCATCTGTGTGGCTAAGTCCATTCAGCAGAGAGAGAAAGAAAAAGAATAATTTATAACTAAAAATTAATGCAACACTTTTAAGAAATATGAAGCCATTTGCAGCAAGCCACCTATAAATATGCCATGCACAAAAAATATTGGTTGAACAAGTCTAAAATTTCAATGGAATTGAATTTTTGTTCACTTTTTACCATCCCTGTCAGCACAATTGAAGAACACCTTGTACTTCTGCTTTGAAAAGCAGCCACCTTAAATCAAATAAAAGTCTCATTAAATTTCCCATATCCTCCTTTAGAGAAATGCACAGTAATATGGCATTTCCCATCGTCTATGTTTAGTCTTGTTTAGCAGGGCTATCGAAATGATGCTAGGACAGCAGTAAAGGTGGGTGCAAAACATATTAATAACAAAATAATTGGAATGTCAAAGCTCATGAATTAGCACTTTTCAAATTCAACTCCAATCAGCAGATTATGGGTTTTGTGCCTCATACAAACTATAAACACTGCAATTCATTACATGCATATCCAATTTTTTTTTTCTGCAGGCATCTTTTCCAGTGAGTGCTAAATTAAGAAATTAATCCTTCAGAGATCAATGAAAAAGGCTTTATTGCTATTCACAAAATCAAATACTTGGAACAACAAACCTTCTGGGCAGCTCCCCTAGCCCAGTATATCACCATTCCATCTGTGCTTAGCATTCCTTCCCTAGACACTTGGAGGGAATTTTTCTGGCTGAACTGAAAATTCAGACAGTTCTCAGCTATTGCTCATTTCTCCTGAACAACATCTATTTTGTAGGGTGAAATGTGGACATGATAGGCTTAAATCTTTTCTCCCTGATCCAGTCTCTCAAAACTGCATCCTTTCCTCTTTTAAACACATAGCTTTCCACTGAACTCTGTTTCTCTCACACATAACACAACATCTTCTCCTTTCTCTTGAATGTGTGTGGATACCAAACATCCTTTTGATACTATCATGGACAACAACATACATATGAGCTAATACTTGTTTATACAGTGAAAAAATTAGTGGGGGGGGAGGCAGGAAAAGTCTCTTTCATTTGTCTACTCAACCGTAAACACACAAAATAAATAATAAATCACATATAGACGTTGTATTCTCTTGACGTAGCATTTTAAGCCACTGGTTTCATTACATGGTATCACACAGGACAGTTCAAAAATTCAGTTCAGGTAACAATTCTTGTGGGTGAAAACAGAGAGACCATTCTGGGTTTTATTATTTACAATATTATTATTTTTTGACATACAAAATCTGATGTAATACATCATTGATGAGTTACCTTGGGGGGGAAAAAGTATTCTTCAAAGAGTCTCTTACTCTTTGAGATAGTATTGCATTGCAAAAGACTCTTCTTCAGCAACTCTAGAGAAGCTACACTTCATCTGGCATGCATCCAGTGCACAGCTCTTTAATAAAACTGATGGACAATTATTTTCTTAACCTGTGACCCTCTGTATCATTGATTCCTCTAGTCTGTAGAAATGCCCATGTCAAAAGGGCAGAGCCTCTGAGAGTACATGTGACGTGCTCAGCTTGTTTTCTTAACTGTTATCAAAGATGACAGCTTTTCTTCTATTTAATAATACTTCTTTAGCTGTATACAATCACCACATACACTGTTGCACAGGAAAACAGAAAAAGGGTAACTTGTATTATACTGGTGGTGTACTGCACAGAAACTCAAATTTGTAACTGCCCTGAACATTACAAATCAAATACTCAAACAAGACTCTGCATTTGTGGTAGGCTGTGATTTTATTTTTTTTTTTTTTTTTCAAATTGTAACCCCCTTTTCCTCCACTGTGACCACCACCTGGCCTCTTCCTTTGCTATGATACTCTCTTGGACCATCTTGCTCTACTGATGGTAACCAGCTATTTTTCCTCAGAGTCTCTAATTGAATATAAGCAGGTTAAATTCTGAACAATTATTTCCCACTATTATCGGCTTTGAAGTTTGATGCCTTACATTTCAAACCTGTAGAAATGTTTTCATGCCTTTAAAGTAGTCTAATTTTTCTAATTACATCAGCTGGTCTAGTAAAAGATTTTACATCTCCCCACAAACCTGGCTTAACTTGGATTGCAAAGTATCGCATTCATTTTTTCATGTTTTTAATGGATATTCTACTAAGACCTTTATGTTTGCAAATATCAAAGCCTTTGCTGAATGTTATAAAACTGATCTCTTACAGCCTCAAGTTAATTTATTTAAATACCAAATATAATGCATATTATATTAAACTAGTGAGGGAACAAAAGAGAAAGCACTCTTTGTCTTTATTTCCCTAGCAGCATCCTAGCCCTGCCTGAAGTCCATTCAATTTAGGGAATATATAATCTTTCTGTAAATTCCATAAGTGAGTGCTGCCTGGTTGTTAGCACTGCAGAATGCACAGTGAGAGAAAGTAAAGCTTGCAGAGGGATAAGTATTCACATAGCTTTGCGTAAATAATGCATAGTGGTTTCCCTTGGAGAGATAATACTCCGATATCAAAAGACTTAGGCATTAAAAATAACTAGAATGCATATAAGATTAGCCTTTTCACACTTCAGAATTATGCAGCTTGGAAGAGCACAAACATAGTGATCGTGTAACTCCCATTTTATTCTTTCTGGACCTCATGTGAAATGAGCTTTTCCAAAGTAAAACAGATCCCAATATATTTACTGAAAAAAAAAAAAAATTAGTCTAGTTATGAACATATTAACAGCTTCTTATTACAAATAAAACCATGTGGTCTAACCTGTGTGAGAAATTTGGGGGTCTCTGGATTTTTCAGTCAAAAGATGTGATCTCATACTGCTCTGGGACACTTTTCTGTACAAAAACAGCAGGATGATGCCAAATAACTTTGCCAAGCTTCATTTCTGTACTTGCCTCCTTATACAGATCTCTTGTGGTAATGTCAGGGACATGTCACTTACCCAAAAGACAGTATTTCATTCCATGGGAGGGAGGAAAAAGATAAGAGCTTCTTTCCATTTCCTTCCACTGCAAGATTCTTGCACTCTGGAAGATATTGTCCAGCCTTGTGTAAAATGGCTCAGCAATGGGACTAACTTTACTCCTCTGGAAAAACACAGGTCTCAAATTAGAAGTGGTTAATGTTGCTGAAATTCTCCTGACAAGGGGGATACATTTTGCTTGGCTCAATATTTATCCCATTTACGGATATTAAACTACTGATCCTGCAAAACACCAAGTGCCTCCAATACCCACTGAAATAGAATATAATCTGTAAGATATCTTGAAGTTATTTGCCTCTTTTCACCTTAGGAGTAAACTTCCTGGTATGTCAATGCATGTTAAGACACTGTTAAGTTTTAAACAAACCTCTGTGGGAGTATTCTCTCGGGAGAGTTTAGAAGGAGCAGCAGACAGCAGAGGACTTCCAAGTGACAGATCTCTTCTGCTAAAATGCATTAGGGAGAAAGCCAGACAACTTCACAAGCAGTGGAGTCCTTGAACTGGAAGGAAAAATGTTCCTGTGTTCATATTCTGGATAACCTGCAGTCTAAGCATGACCCAGCAATCCCAATACACCACCTGACGACTGGACAGCATTCACTACCCAGTACCTCAGCCTGGTGACCTCTGAAGAAAATTGTAAGAAGATATTTCATCAGGCACTATTTTTTCTGAATCTCAGCTCTCTTGCCAACTCTAAGGCTGCTCTTAATCATTTCAAAATCATCATTCTCTGAAGCTGAACAGAAGGCATGGATTTCTGCAAGCACTGTGTTTCAGTTCAAGTGGAATTACCAACCCCATCAGTACATACAATGGGAAGAAGCTTCTGGCAGCAGCAACCCTTTTCCTGATTTCATCAGATTTGAAGGACATGGGAATTGAGTCCTATAGTTTCTCTCCTCCAAAAACAGTTTTTGTCTCCTGCCTTATACCCAGTCATCCTGGCTGTTGTTTATGCAGCTGTAAGTCAGCAGTCATTACAGCACTTTATGTACATTTACACGTTACACCACATTACTGCAGAAACTGGATAATTCCTTGTTTTGCTTGTGGAGATCCAAATATACGTCTCTTCTGCAAGTGCTCTAATCATCAATGACACTTAAAGCCAGGACTGCTCCTTACAGTGAATAATTAATGTCAGATACAGCCTGAAAACCTCGACAGTATTCTCTGAGATGAGTGCAATAACCACTAATACACCGGTCTATAGTAATTTTCTCCACTCTCTCCCTCTCCTAAGGCACCTTGAATTGTCCTCACCTGCTAAAAATCCTAGGAGTGAGACCTGTGAGTTTGAATCTTCATAGTCTGAAGCACTTCCAGAGTGACTAAGCCTCTAACTAAGAGGCTAGGCTAGGAGAAATGCGTTGTTGCAGAAATAACACTTTTCTTCCTGTAAGGAGAGAAAACTTACTTCTTTGAAAAAAAGGTTATGTGTACCTACCTTCAAAAGGGGGTTTGGGTTTTGGATTTGAAGGCACCAAGTACATCCGCATCATGGAAGGGAGTAGCTCTGCAAAAACATGCCTGTGTTCAGTGTTCCCATTTGGGTGACTCAAGGCACCTCTGCACAGATTTCAACAGCCTCCCACATAAATCCGGTGATTGGTTTGCATCTTATTCTGAGGGACCTACGTTATCATAAGTATTGGAAAACAGAGCTTGGGCAAGAAACACAGGTGTCACTTCCAGAGCTGCTGCCTAAAGGGCAGATTGAGCAGCCTCAACCTTGTCATATCCCAGTCTCTACAGATCCAGATCAAGTTATCGGATCTGGTCCCTATTTCTTTCGGCACTATGCTCTCAGACATAAATACCCCTTTTCTTTATGGAGAAAATAGGCAGACTGACGTGTGCTTGTTAATTTCTACAATTTTAAATACAAAATAATGAAACTGATATAAAACCAGTTTACTATTCATGCTCACACTGAAAACAACCATCACTGCCTTTCAATGAGAAAAGAAGGCCTTTATTTTGTAATATCAGGCTCCAGATATGCAAAAAGCATTTTCACTCTGAGCTTTCATCTTTGCTTGATGGCAAATTGAAAATGCAGCCTCTCTAGATCTTGCATGGCAGCAGATTTGTGCAGTTGAATCACAGAGGCAGTAGATTCAGATTTTCCCCCCTTCTTGCATGCAGAATCTTTCATATGAATTAAGTAGAACAGAATGCAAGATCTATGAAACTCACTAAAATACAGATGAAACAGGGTAGAGATCAATGTTTGCATCTCAGGTTGGTTGCTACGGTGTAACAAAACAGTACTGTTTCACAAAATGGAAGGAAGCCATCTTGTGATACATATGAAAAGAAAAATTGTGTCACATGGTCTATTCTATTACAACAGGTCATTGTTTTATACACAGTATCAAAATTAAATTAAACTGACTATTCTTTCTTGTTATTCGTTCGCATTTTAAATTTTCAAAGCCCTCACTTTTTCAGTTTCAGCACTGCTACCGCAGAAGAATAACGTGGCTGCTTATTTCAGCCTTTCTTTAATATTCTGCTGATAGATTTTCAATGCAGCTCTATTTTTTCTGCAAGTGAAGGTAAATTACTCCATGTATTTCTCATCCTTTCTTTGTGCCACAACATTGATCATGCTGATGGCAACACATTTTCTTAATATTAATTTTTTAAAATAATACATTGAGCAACAATGACAGCAATTCGTTCACATTTGTGGACCTAAAGAGGATGAATAAGAAGTTAACTTTCCGGGCAATACTAACTAGTCTCTGCATATGAGCATCAACAATGACTTAT
>VXAV01008674.1:73212-88337 GCA_013399715.1 Alectura lathami
ATCATAGGAATGTGTAAGGAAAGTCCTGTAAGAAGGTATGTTAAAATAAGAATATCCTCTTGTTGAGAGGAGATTAATCTTACCTATGAAATAGTCGATATCAGTGCAAAACGCTGGAAGTGTCAATGTTGTAACAGAAGCTTTAGTGGCCCTCCCTGCAAGGACATCGAGGCCCTGGAGCATGTCCAGAGAATTGGCAACAAAGCTGGTGAAGAGCCTGGAGCACAAGTCTGATACAGAGCAGCTGAGGGAACTGGGCCTGTTCAGTCTGGAGAAGAGGAGGCTCAGGGGAGACCTTATTGCTCTCTACAACTCTCTGAAAGGAGGCTGTGGTGAGGTGGGGGTCGGCCTCTTCTCCCAGGTAACAGTGATAGGACAAGGAGTAATGGCCTCAAGTTGTGCCAGGGGAGGTTCAGGTTGGATGTTAGGAAAAACGTCTTCTCTGAGAGAGCAGTCAGGCAGTGGAACAGGCTGCCCAGGGAGGTGGTGGAGTCTCCTTCCCTGGAGGCATTCAAGACACGTGTAGATGTGGCACTTGGGGACATGGCTTAGTGAGTAGGGTGGTGTTAGGCTGATGGTTGGACTAGATGATCTTAGAGGTCTTTTCCAACCTTTATGATTCTATGATTCTATGTAAGACATTCTTGCAAAGAGATGTAACTACAGAAAATACTTGTGAAGTTTTAGAGCACCTTAATGAAGGCATTATATTGCCGTACAATAGCAGGGATGTGGGCCTCGAGGAAGTTCAGAGAGCAAAACCAGGAAACTTCAGGGCATCGTGGTACTGAACTAGAAGACCTGAATAGACGGAACTTGGCTAAGCGTACTACTAAAAGGCAAGAGTTCGGGGGAGGCTTGCTTAGAATTGGGAGGCATCCTTTAGTATAATACATGAAGATACAGGTATTAGTAATGACATGAATTTTAGAAGGGGAAATTCACACTGAATGTCAGAGAAATATCCTTCCTGTTAGTAAGTTCTGTGAGACTAAAATAGCTTCCAAAGAAAATAAGAGAGACTTGGAGACTTTTCAAATTAGGCTGGACAAAACAAGATGCAGTAAAAGAAGCTACTTTAGCAGGAACACAGGCTTTTATGGTTTTATTTAGGTCTTTTCTCACTTTTTAGTAAGACTTCTATGGAAATAAAACTACAGTGTTAAGAAGTTCAGAATAATACTTATTAGTCTTAAATATTAAACAGTTAAAAATAAATACTTACCAGTAAACTAGAATAATCTAAACAATGTGAGGAATTCTAAAATAAGGGAATGTGAGTGTATATGGAGAGTTTAAACCACAAGCTGAAAGCAGTTGTGAGTAGAAAAAGAGCAGTCTGGCAGCTCTCAGCTCCTAACAAAATCCCTATGGCCACTACAAGTTCAGGGGCCTGCCTAACATTTGTAATGTTTATAAAGGTCAGAAGAAGGGCAGTACCATTGATCCAAGGACAAAAAAAGTATGAGAAAAGACCATAAAATCTGAATTTATAGACTATAAAAAGGCAGTCTGAGGAGACTTAATTTTGGTATATAATATCTCAGTATAGTTAATGCCAAAAGCACTTACTAATTTTTTTGTTGTTGGAAGACAGATAAGAAGACAAGGGGTATAATTGCAAAGTAAAGAAAAACAAATTTGAAACAGATGTCATGTGTCCCATTTTTCTTTGCACAGAGCCACAAGTGTGTGCAGAATAGCTTATGAGTCAGAGGCTGAAGCTTAAACACTGGAGGATCATTCAAGAAACAATTATGGCAAATGGCATCCTGAGGGAATTAGAGTATTAAAAGAAAATGAACCTTAATAGGCTGAATAGACTCCACTTAGTCCCTGAAATTTATTATGTTCATAAACCCCAAAACAAATACAGTAGCAGAAAGACAAAAGCTGGAGGTAGCCCACTTAATGGTATTTTTTTTCTTTCTCTATATTTGAGTATAATTCTGATTTTCACTTTTGCTGTTCAATGGTAACACAAATATTAAATGCACATAAATACATTAGAGACTTCTCAAGTCATTCAGAACTTGCTTCAGGCAAAATTAGCAAGAGCATTGCCTCTGAAATTTGGTGCAGCTGTTACTAATAAAAGAGCTAGTACCGCAGGCTGAAACAGCTGGGGATGATAAGTGAAAATAGAATTAAGGTTCAGTAATGCAGGTTTGCATTCTGGAGGGGATTCCAGGTAAAACCTGCGTGTGGCCTCTAGTTTGCTGGGCTTGTTCTGTACAGGACCCCAGTGACATGTCATGAAGCACCACTCTCTGGGGAGGCCACACAAGCTCTGGAAGATTTGAGGTTCATTTATTTGGTTGGAAGACTATCCACATGTTCAGGCATGTGAAAAGCCTGCAGGTCAAACTTTATGCAGAACCACAGTCCTTTCCTCTCCACCTGGAAGACCACTGCACCTTTCTTCTTCCTAGCAAAACAGTTGTCCTCCCCATCCTTACAATTCCTTTGTATCTCAACAGCTTTCAGCCCTGTGGCCACTCTTCCCTGCATACTGCAATGCACTGGTGTTGGGAGGAGTAATGTTGCACAGCTTTAAAGTCTCCATGCTTAGGCAGTCACCTTGTGCTACAAAAATCTAACAGTGTTTTTGCCCAAAGAATTCAAGACTGGTTTGCAACAGAAATAAGGAATCCCTGCTGTAGTGAAAAGCAGTATTTTGCATGCTACAGAACTTTCTTGGACTGTAGGCAAGAATGGGAAATACCTGTTGCACTTCCAGCTGCCTCAAAGGTAGAAAGAAAAGCAGCAAAGGAGCACACACTGCCCTGGGGCTGCAGAACCTGATATCCAGCTCTAACAATGGTTGCACCACCTGCTTCAAATGAAAATGCAAGACAAATGTATAATGACATACCCTTGAGAGGAAGTTTCTTTCTGACTCCAGGCTAACAGTGATTGCCTGTTCCTTGCTATTTTTCAGAGGATTTCATAATGCTCTGCTATGCAAGTGTAAAAAGCTCATGAGTAATGGGATGGGTATGCCTTTCCACTGAGCTCCACTTATTGGCTTCTCTATTATTCCTTATGCACACCCACAGAAGGTAACTTAGCAGAGAGGTTGCCAAACCTGTGTCAAAAAGGACTTTGGAAAGTGTGTGTGACATATTATCAGGCTATATAAATGCATTGGCCTGGATCTGGAGACAGTACAGACATGCTCTCCAGGCCCTGTTACTACTTGGACAGCACAAATTCAGGCAGACTGTAGGCTGAAGTGGTTGAGACGGTACCAAGGACTGAAAACTAACCCTTATGCAATAAAACCTAAATGCAAATACTGATCTATTTCATTTACATCTAGCCTGACGCTGACCTGCAGTGTACCACGATGAGCTGGCCTGCCATCTACTATGGGTAGCTGCAGTCTGGTTCCAGCTAGTCACTAGCCCATGGACAACTAAGGAACAGCTTAGACTGACTGTGTCATGCAATAGGTTGACTGCATTGTTTGTGCTCCTTGGGCTTGACCTTGTGAGAAAGGAGGAGACAAGGCAAAAGACCACTTCAGGCATTCAAATGAAATTTTAAGGTAGCATTAGCAAAAAAAAAGTAGTGTTCCTTTGGGCATGTACTGGCCTTCAAAGGCCTTAAGATTTCTTTTTCCTGACAAATCTGATTAACAATTATAAAGCCAAATAAGTTAGCAGCTTTGCACTCCAACAGATTGTAATAGGACTGTGACTCCCTCTAGCAAGCTTAGCTGCTGACAGTGAGAGGAGCAGCTGGTAAGAAGGTGGTCCCACATCTGTTACCTTCCTGCTCTCACCCTTCTCTCTCCAACAGCTGTTTGGCTCTGGGGCTTCAGTATGCTTTGCCAAATCTTGAGGACTTCACATCTGCATCTAGAACTAAATGTGTCTACTCTTTCCTAGATACATGCCCAACCTCTCATCTATATGGATTTTTTTATATCTAATTGCTGGCTCCTTCTAAGTTGGAAGGATAGGAAGAGCTTAAATCCTTTCTACTTACTTTCACCCAAAAAAAAAAAAAAAAGGCAACAAAAACAACTAAGTGGATGGCTGCAGGAGATGCCTGCCACTGAAAGGGATAGTGTCTACCGGTTAACTACCAGTGTCATGGTAGTTAACAGTGTCATGAGAGAGAATGAGAGGAGCTTGTGTAAGAGTTGTGGGAAGCTAGATTTGATCTTTGAGACAGCAAAAATGACAACTGGGAGCTCAGTCTGGTTTGGAATTGCTGAAGGTTTTGTAATCAAAGGGTGAGAAATAGCACAGAGCAGCTTCCTCCTTAGGCACTTCACAGGAATCTGATCTGAAGTAGGAAAATACAGTTTCAACAGCCGTCTGGCATAGGACTTGCCTTCTCCAGAACAGAGGTTTTGATTGCCATCTCAACGTCTGCCTGCCTTTTCTACTTAAAGTGTGTTACTATTCACAGCAAGTTTTGGTGTTAATAGTACAGCTAAAGATATTATCATCTTCATTTCACAAAGATAAGCATTGTGTCTTTACAGAGAGCATGGCAGTCATTAGACAATGATTGAATATTTATTGAGAGCAGGACATTTATAGCCAACAGGTTCATAAAGAAGTATATTGGAAAGAGATACTCAAGCCAAGAAAAGCAAACCTTCCTTCCTTCTATAGCAATCAGTGGGAGTCGCAAGAGGTAAGCTTCTGAAATTAAATTATTCAGTGCCAGATTCACAAAAAGTACCTGGCTTTATGAAGTCAATGGCCTGGAGAAACTCCAGCCCACAGTTCTGCAGCCAGATCTCTTCCTAAGGTTGTGAGCATCACGTATATGAGGATAGAAGGGATTTCATCATGTTAACTGCTTTTGTTCAGTTCTTTCCCTTCCTTCCACCACTAGGCCCATGCCTTCAGCATATGCAGCTTCTTCCCCACCCCACTATACCAAATGCATGCTGCACTAACAGACACCAGGCACCTTCCTACCTAAATCTGTTCCTACTAGTACTTATTCCTTGATTCATACAGAGCTGTGCTGACTTACACCTCTAAAGATCTGGTTTCTACTCCTTTTTCACACCGCAATTCATTTGCACCTTTCCTCCTTGTTCCCCAATAGCAGAATCCCCCTGATGCTTTTTTTATATTTCATTGTCATTTTTTGTTTGACACCCTTTCTAAACCTTCTCTATCTCAGAACGAGGGTCCTGAGGAAAAGGCCACTCCTTTCCTGCCTTTCTTACCCCTTTTCTTTGTCCTCTGCCATGATCAGAATTTCCAGTGCTCTACTCCCAAGTTTGATAAAAGCATCTCTCTGTAAGCCTGCATTTCTGCATTACAGCCATCACCTCAACATGACTGAATGGAGTCCAAGAATTAGTGCTAGCTGAAACACAGCAATTCCACAAATCCAGGCTGACAGCACTGTTTTCTGCTTAGAGGAAAGCATTTGTCAACACTTTATTTTATAACAACACTCACAGGTCATATAGCTTATAATAAACTAAAAATATTGCATAGCTTTTCTACATGCAACAGAATTCTGTTGAGAATTAAGATGTCAGAAATAATTTATACTCTTCTCTTTCTGTAATCCTGAGCAGACATAAATAAGTATCAGACATCCTGCACAGCCTTCTTCATATTAAACACTGTTTATTAACATGTGTTATAATAAATATTCTTTGTATCCTCTCACCATTAATCATTTTTAAATGTGCTGTGTTTATTCTTAGTGCAGTATAACAGGCAGCAGAGATCCTTCCCCTCCTGTTTTAATCTGTAGCAAATTACATTGCAGTGCCATCCTTCGGGACTGCAGAGCTTTGGATACATCAACATTTCCTTTTAACAATACCCATTTTCATCCCTAAAATTACATGCTGCAGCAGCTTGACATGACATCTTAGGTCATGCATTTGATTCCTAAGTATTTAAAATGTATCTGTTCTTAATGTACGGAAAGGAAAGGAAAGGAAAGGAAAGGAAAGGAAAGGAAAGGAAAGGAAAGGAAAGGAAAGGAAAGGAAAGGAAAGGAAAGGAAAGGAAAGGAAAGGAGAATTGATGTTATGCATAAAGAAGTGATGGAAGGATGTTATAAATGGAAGGACGGAGCGAAGTAAGGAAGGAAGGAAGGAANAAAGGAAAGGAAAGGAAAGGAAAAGTGGAAAACCATGGCCTGTTGCAGTATTAAATTTGAGCCCTGCAGAATTCTACTTAAATAGGCCTGTGTAAACAAGTCTAGGTGGAAGAATTCATGTTTCAAATAATGTCACTAAAATTAACAGCTAATAACCAATCAGTAGGAATCCCAGAAAGAGTCAACCTTAATCTAAAATATACAGTTTCTCATCATAAATCCACAACAAATCATATGTTCATCACTATTAGAAAATACATTCATATTCACTGCTGCTCCCCAGACCCTTCCACAGATCACACAGAACTTGCTGCAGCTTTTAACAGCTCAGTGTGCCTGGACTATTTCACTTGTGGTTTGAAAAATACTCTGCAAGGAGCAGCCTTTCAACAGCCTTTTTAGCTAAAAATTAACATGGTCTACAAACAGTATTCAAACACGTGCAAATATTTTATCACAAATTACTGTGTAATTCTGTGTACTTCTCTCATAAGGGACTCTAGCCCTGTGTTTGCCTGGCACATGCAGAGCAGCAGTGACCTGAGGTTGCAGAGCAATATGGATACAATTCCATATTACTTGAGGAATAGTTTACGACTGAGTAATTAAAGGACATATTGCCATGCATATGCTCCCCTGAGTGAAGCAAACGCTGTTGACAGTGTTCATGTCTCCAAACAGAAGGAAATTCAGGCAATGCAGAAGGGTTTGTTTTTCCATCTTGGATCGTGCTCAAAAGCTATAATGTTTACTCTTGTGGTTTCAGAAGCTTCTAGAGACATTGTGCTGCATGCAATATAGCCACTTCAGATGATTTTTCAGTGCTTTTGGGCTTGCTATTCACACAGGAGAGGAAAAATCAAAATAGAGGGTATAAACACATTGTATGGACATCGAAGAGTCCTTTCATTCCCATCACTCCACAGAAATCGAGGATGCTCTATACATCACAGACTCAGGACTCATGAGGAAATAGCTCATATTCTTAGGCATAACACAGGGCCCAATAAAGGTGTCTAATGCAAAGCAGGGGGAAATAAAACTGCCTAGCTGTATTCTCTTCACAATTCCAAACAGCTTTTTGCAAGCTACCCAACTACTAGGATCTAGGGGATCACACCGAGCCACTGAAACAGATACTTTGACAAATACCATAACAAATAAATCTTTTCCTTCTCCAACGCCGCTTACATTGCATTTAGTTGTTGTTATTTCTTATTGGTTGTGGGTTTTTTTCACATCTCATTCCCATGAAGCCTGCCTGCATTCAAGGAGCATTTGGGCAACACTCTCACGGTTTGAATTTTGGGTGGTCCTGTGTGGAGCCAGGAGTTGGATTCAATGATCCTTGTGAGTCCCTTCTGACTTGGGATATTCTGTGATTCTTTTAAGGAAAACCATCTAACACAAGGCCAGACACAGACTGAATGTGTTCTGGATCAAAAACTAATATCCAGCACATAAAAAGTGAAGTCTGGGAAACAAAAAGATAGAGAATTTTCTGCACCATGCGTTAACATTACTAGAAATATTTTTTTCATGGAGGCCAGACAAATACTTCAGAGACAAGAAACAGTGTGAACATACAACTTAGAGAGAGGTTTAAAAAGGAAAACTTTTCCCAGAAGCCAGCAAAGTATTAGCCAAGATCCAGAGAGAGAGGCAGGACATGGACATGAATAAGAGGGATATTCACAGTGTCAGAAATTAATTCTAAAAAAAAAAAAAAAAAATGTAGGGGAAACAAAGTTTGTGTGTCAGAACTTATTAGATGTTCCCATAAAGTTTTACATTAATGCCTGCCTTCCTTCAGGCCCCTGAAGCACCTTGCAGCACCTTGCACTGACCGCCATCAGATGGGAGCAGAGGGCAGAGCTATCACGGACCTGAGCCAAAGCTGTGGCTCGGTGACTGAGTTCCAGCCTGCAATGAAGAAAGTATTATTCATCCTGAAGCCTTTATTTTAAACCTTGCATAGAGTTGCTCTGCCTCCCTCCGTGCTGATTGCCTTCCCCCAGTCCCTGCTTTGAAGGGGATCACACTCATTTGCCAGCTGAAGCTCTGTGGGCACCCATCAGTCACCTTGCCCATCTATCAGACCCTGTCTTTCTCCTCCTCCCCCTTCTCATCCTCCTCCTCTTCACATTACTTTTTCAAAGTTGTATACTTTCTGCAGTGGCTGACAGAAGATGATGGTTGCCAGCCATTGGCATAGAGGTAGGTCCCCTTCATGCACCTGCCTGGAGAAGGACACAGTGTGCCAACAAACCTTAGGCTCTCTGTGCCTTGGTTTACTGCTCTGGAACAAAGGCCTTTAAGACCTACTAGCGCCCTCTGATAAGGGACTATATCTCCCAAGTAACATCAGCTTTCTGAAGCAGAACAAGTGTGGCTTAAAACGCCAGCATCTCTGAGTGTCTCTGATCTTCCAGCTGATCCAAGAGTTAACGATGAGCAACTATCAGGTCCAATAACTCTCAGGACATGGCTGTCTTCCCAGCAACTTTTCATCTGGACTTGTTGATAAGGAGCTGAGGTAGATGCTCCTTTTTCTTCTTAACAGAAAAAAAAAGTAATCCAGGAAAAATCAGAACAAATGGACACATGCTCAGCTAATTATAACAGGAAAATGAAGATTTTTCATGCCTTTCTAAAGCGATCCATAATTCACTGCCACCACACCTGTCACCAAGGTTATTTTTAATTCAAGACTATGATGTCATTTCCATTATCTTGGAACATCTAGAAAGGCTTATAACGTTACTAATCTGAATTCAGCTTGAAAAATTTAGGTCCAGATAGAGGAATATTTCTAGAGTGTTTTATTATCTAAATGATATGCTTTTGAAGGTTGAATATATAAATTCATGTTGCAGGCACAGAACATTACTGCCCATGTCCAGAAATGTCTATCATCTGGCAGGCAACGCAGTAAATAATTAGAAAAGCAATTAAAAAAAAAAAAAAAAAAAAAAAAAAAACAAGCCATAGAAACTGCTTCAAATAAGATCTGCAGGATACATTTCCAAACTCATAGAATCAGGCCATCAGATAATGCCTACTTAGTAAAATTGATTGGCATAATGACAATGTTATTTAATAGAACCATGTATTCTCCTTACTACCTTTGACTGTCCCAATTTACCTACACAATGTGGATATGATTTCAGATTAAACTGATTTTTTAAGCAATAGCTTTATGAAAAATAAGAGAATTAATCTATCAGTTTCCTCAGGTGGAAAAGCTTTCAAGAACATGTATAAGATCACCAGCATAAAAAAAATGAAACAAATGGTTTCCTCAGCAGTAAGTACAGAGTTTTTGTTCCGCATAACATCACACCTGAGCACCAGGTGTGCAAGCAGTTAAGACTTTGCGTCAAGTTGGGCTTTTCGTTCCATAACACATAAGGTTATCACAATGAGGACATTGCAAATGAATAAAGTTTAGGTTTCTATTCAATGAAACTAAATCTGTAAAGTTCTCCTTTTGTAGAAATGCTTGAAAGTTTAATATGATTGAAAAGAATCAGTGGGGATGCAAGGAACAGCTAGATGCTGCTGGCTGTTACAGCTGGATGGCAAATTTTTGCTTACCATAAGAGGACCCTGTGTCATTTGCCTCCTGTGTCAAAAGTTTGTATGATATCTCTGTCTTTTTATAATCAGTGATCCATGATAAGCAGGAACTTGTTCCATCGAATGGTAACCAAAAATGGTAACCAGGATGACTCAGCTCATCTAAGAGTTTTACCCTTAGAAAATAAGATGTCACAGTTCAACTTTTTGAAGATGACTGTATCCAGCCATTGGTTAAAAACAGGTTCTTGTGTCTGCACTAAAATCTTGTTCTCCTTTATCTATACCACCATCATTATCTGAGCAGTCCCAGTACTTCCCACTTAGAAATGCAGATGAAAGTTTTCATGTTGATGCACTCCTAATGAGGAAAGTCTCCCTAGTGTATTTCACCTGCTTATTTATGCAAATTAAAAATCTTATACCTTGAGCAAAATTCGTATTTCCTCAGTATAAATTACATCCAAGTTACTTCTGGAAATAGTCACAGACTCCCATCTTATTCCATGCATTAAAAGTGTGTGTACTTTGACTATAAAAGCATTTCTCCAAAGTCACTTCTACAGAATATTGTTTTAGCATCACTCTCTACATCATTCTGAAAAATGAAGGCTGACTGCTGCTGTATTGCCTTTCTCCCTCCCAAGTACAGAAGTTCCCTGACATGCATTTTTTCCATTTGAAACCTCATCATTAGATTGGACAAGAGTTTAATAATAATTAATTGTCCATGCTGTGCTTAGCATTTCCATGCTGCAAAGCCCCAGATTGCCCTGTATGTTGTGCATTCCCCATTTGTTTTACTGCTTTCTGAAGCCCATTGTGGTGGGAAATTTAGAATGGCTATTCTTTTACCGAGATATCCTCTAGAATTTGGAGGGCAAGTATTACTTCTGTACATCTCTGCATGGTATGTTTACACATGCATACATGCATACTTCTTTTTAATCCATGCTCTTCTATACACTTTTCAATATTTACATAGTCATAATCAAGTAATTGTTGGAGCAAAATGATCAGAAGGTCTCACCAAGAACCTGGAGCACAGTTCTAAGCTGTGCTGAACTCCTGCGGAAGGCTGCCTCCAGACACCCCAGCTGTGTCCAATGGGTTGTTGAGCTAAGCAAGCAAAAATGGCCAGACATGGTGCTGTATTTTTCCATTACACAATTCAGAAATAAACATACCTTAATCATGTTAACTTGAGAGGTCTTGATTTGATATCACTGCTAAGGACGTTTAAGAAAAGCTTGAAAGGCTGTAGAAGAGAGAAATCTTTCAGGGAAATATTTTGTGTAATTCCTTAAGATGACTGTTTGGCTTCTGGAAAACACTATTGGCTCATTCATCTTCAGTTCTATACAAACTCACCAAAGAATTGTTCTCTTATCCTTTAATACACACATTAACTGAGTCTTTCTGAGTTTCCCCTTCACTCATTCTCTAATGTCCTTCTGATCTACTGCCCTTAGAAATCTACCATGCTACAGCTTCTGCCTTGGTGCAAGGCATGCATGACTCAAACCTGTGAGGAGGCATCTGGCATTTGGTGCCAGGCATAAACCCTTCCCTTTGCAGGCAGCTGGATTGCTTTGCTTCTTCCTTTGCCACCCAGTCTTAGGATCTAAAATTAACTCCACTGGGGAAACCAACAGACGTGCATGAAGTAATCAGATTTGATAATATACTCCATAAAAATTGTCTGTAGTTGCTCATCTATATTCTATAGAAGTCAGCTTCAAAGTTTATAAAATTTCCCAATTTATGTATCTGCTCATGGCAGAAACAAGGAGTTCAGCAGCATTATCCTTCACTCCTGTTTGTGCCCCTGCTTTATATGTCTCTGCTCTTTGCCTAGTACTTTTTCAGTCATCAAAGGATCTGAAGCTGCTAGCAAGGTAGAGAGCATAATGTTTGTCTGCAAGGAGGACATCCTGTTTGCCCATTAACTTTACGGCAAAGTGACCCAATAAATTGCTCCACCAGTTCCCTCTGCAGCCTGAATCTAAGTATACCTTATTATGCAGCCTTGAGATTTGTATTAAAAGCAAATGGCTTACTCTGAGTGATTTATGCATTTATTTCCCAGCCCAAGAGATGCATTTGTATTGGTTTCTGTCTGTTTGTAAAGCAACACTGTATTAGCTGCCATCATTAAAGTGTTACAGGCCTCAACCATCATTTTTAAGACCATTTCTTTATTTAAATTTTGTTGTCCCAAAAGTGGTTAGCTCTTTTCCTAGAAGTTTACTATGTTATTCTGCTGCAGGGTTCTGGAATGAACTTCAGATAGCATTAGAAATTCCTCTGTAGCCAACTGCAGCACCTGCAAGCATTGCTTGTATGCAAGCATATGTCAGCATTGGATCTTTGGCACTCGTTCTGAAAGTCTCTCTGCACCCTCTTGTCATGTACTCCTGTTTGCAAAGTTTCATCAGACTTCATTCACTGACTACAAAAGTAAAATGCTGAGCCATTCACTGCCACCTTGATTCAATAATTGAAGGTTTCTGGGAAGTCCAGAATTTCTGCAGCTTTGCACAATGGCTTTAATTCACCATTAACCTAAAGAATATGACATGGTAGCATAGAGAAAATTAAAAATTAATCTATAATTGTTTCTCTGTGTTTCATTCTTAAATCAGAGCTGGGAGATTAAAAAGCTACTCTAAATCCACCTAAATCAGTGCCTAGGAGCACTCATTGCCAAGTCTTTTGTACAATCACCACTTTATATTCTGTCCATACTCTGTAAGAATAAAAGTGTTTAGAGCCCTAAACTAAACTGAAATTCATTTTTGTAGGGACACAAATATATCTTTGCTCATCTAAAATATTATTCATCTTTAAAATCAAGTCAGGGTCCTGTTATGCTCTGAACTAGGTAAATTTGAGCTGGAGATCTCGGGAGAGAAGGTATTCTTGTATTTTATGCTTCCAGTTTTCTGGAAATAGACCAAGAGTAGATATATAGAAAGGAAAACATAATGAGGAGAAGAGTGAGTCAAGCTTCCTCAAAGGCTCAGAAGTAACTGAACTCACTTTCTAGATGAAGGCTTTTATTTCATGTTCAATATGGATATGTTTTGAGATATCCTGTCCTGAGTTCAGCGCACATAAGCACTTCATCAATACATACTTACTGCACTATCACATGGGTTTATTTGTGAACCTTTGAACTAATACTCTTGTGTTTTATTCTCCTGAAAACTGCATAGGTAATCAAAACTCTGAATGTATTTCAGATGCCATATTTGACACTGAAATATATGAATAATTTAATAATCCTAAAATGTGAATTAGAAATTGAGCAAGTAGAGGTCAAAAATAATTCTTGAACTATAACATTGTAACATTATAACTTTGAGTTTCCTTTCCTCTCATCGTGGGTAAATAAACGCTTAATGAATACATGCCTCTAACTTTTACATATACATGCTGCAGATTCCTAGTCTGGAACATATATTCAAATCCAGAGCGTTTTTATAGCCAAGTTCCTCAAAAATAATTGATACAACTTAAAGAAAAACAAATAGAGGCAAACTAATAATGTCAATATTTATTTCAGATAAAAATTTGTGATTAATGCTGTTCCCAAGGCACATTACAACATCATTGTAAAAATAATCAAGAAACCTTATATTTTCAAATTTAGCAAGATTTATTATGATCTGGAGTGGCATATTCTCAACAGAACCCGCATTCTGTTGTTCTAAGGAAAACTTTTCACCTAAAGTTCTTCCCTGTACCTTTCACTTCATTTGTAACTCACGAATCTTTGGGTTTGGAAGATTTCCTGTAATACTTATTCTCTTGCTTCCTGGCTAAACTATGTTAGACTGGAGAGACTGTCTTTTACAGGCAGTGACAATGTATTTACATGATACCTTTGAGGTAGAAAAATGTCATGCCTCACACAGAGTCTCAATTATTGTTACTATAGCCTTATCAATAGAAAGTGATCTTTTCATCTTTTCCTTAGAGAAGTGTTTTATTCTGAAGTAGATAAATAAAATGTTTACTCTGAAAGAAATACATCCAATATTATGGATTGAGACACTTAATTAAATTATACTGAATTGCAGAAAGGAACCATACCTTGAAGATATTTCATCTAATGTATTGGATTAGAAAAAGCCCAGATCTTGATGTCCTTCCTCAGTTTTCACAATTTTTTTAAATTGCAGTGGAAATTAGCCTATTAAACACAGGTAAACAAAATCATGATCTGAATGGTTTGAGCCAAAGATGAAATAAAGCAGACGATATCCTCAGCCGGTGGATAACTCTATTGTTTTCAGCTAATGTTGTTCAATAAACAGGCTCCCACTCTGGATGTATCGAGAAATCTCCTCTCTGTTTTATATGTCCTCTTTCTACTAAACTCCTGCAGATCCAGGAAAAACATGAAATGCATTCTAGGCTACATGAGTTTTGCTTCCTCAGTAAGGAAGGACTTCAACATCCACTCCAAAGAAAAGGTAGGCACAGTTCTGAAATGGAATTAGGGACTGCAATGATCAGCAGCCAGTGCCTAACATTAATTATGTGATTAATAATTATTATAATTCACAGTAGCATGAACAACCAATAAGTATATAGAAAGAAGTACCTCAGAATTAAATTCTGGAAAAAAAATGAAAATAAATACAGAAAGAAAAATAAATAAGACATAATCAAATTTAGCTAGCAGCAAAACACTGAGCTAAGGAATAGCCCCTCAGTCTCAACCACCTCTGAGGCATCATTTCCCTAGGATGAGATTAAGTAATGCAGCTGAACAAATTTTAGATTTAGTTGCCAACTTCTACAATGAATGATGCCCCTGCCTTCCCTCTACTGCCTCTTCTCCCTTCTCTCATTCCAGTTCTGACAATTACATGGTCCCTCAGTGACCAGCTGAAGTCAGTAAACAACTCATTTCACTGCTGAGTTTTCTGCCAAATTCACAGAAACAAGTCGATGCTCTGACAAACCCCAGAACTAGCACAAGGTATAGGCTGGGAGTATGCACTTGGAACACAAGAGGGGAGAAGAACCAGGATGACACCTTCAGAAAGTACCAAATTATTAGATCAATGTCTTTTTATGGACATCGGAAGAAACCCTCCTTTGCTCAAGATCCAAAGGCTTGAACTCTGAAGTCCACAGACTGGGGGAAATGGATGCTTGGCTAGCTTACACATTTTGACCAATGACTTTCGCAGTGTATTGTATTTGGACCCTGAACGTCAGAGCGCTAGTTGCTAACCATAAACAGAGCAGCTTGGTCCCGGCTCTGGGAGGCTCTGATGGTTCAGACAGCATGTCCCTAATGACCCTTTCATGTAACCTACCCAAAGGTGATAAAAGAGACAATGCCAATGTAATGAGCAAGATACAAATATCTAAAAAGAGGAGAAGTACGCTTTCAGATATACATCTTCTGAAAAGGAAAAAGACAACTACAG
>VXAV01008674.1:98567-111960 GCA_013399715.1 Alectura lathami
AAAGAAGAAAGAAAGAAACCGGAAAATACCCTTTAAAATATCATAGGTTTGCTACACCGTTAGCTCTGAAGATTGAACCAAGGCACTAAACAGTCACCACGAGCCCAGAAATCACTACAGGGACTGTAGCACACGGTAGCCTGAGCCATATTGTGTACCAGCAGGAAGAACATTACACAGTAATCCCAATTGGAGCTGACAAATGGCTCGCTGTGACAAATGTGCTTGTTCAGGATTTGCTGGGGATAGCTCTTTGCTTTAAAAGAAGGGCTAAGATCCTTGAGAAGCTGGAGGTGAGAAAAGGCAATTTTAAGCACTGTCATTTCCTGCTTGCCCCAGCTTAGCATGGAGTCGAGAAAGATATTGTGCACTTTGATGAATGGACACTTTAGAAGAAGAGAAACAAGGTCCCAGGTAGTTTTCTAGTGCCTCCTCCCTCTGTTTTAGCTTGCTTTACTTGAAGCAGTCACTACTCAGCCAAAAGATTATTCTTAGAGCCAAAGTGACTTTTTAACTGCCTCATTAGTGTATATGCAAACAGCTGTCTGTTGACAGCATATGGGGACATTAAGTTCATTGCATCTCATCCAGACTCTAAACAAAGCAATGCACATTCCAAGATAACACAGATTCTTGTAAGAGATTTTCAAAAGGGTGTTATCAGCCTCCAAGCTGGGACACAGCCTCCAATCATCAGCCTCCTCTACCATGAGGAAGCCTGTTAAAGCCACTCTATAATAATGCTTCCTCAGCTCACAGAGCTGCTGTTTAACAAAGGTGTGAAAGAAGTTCAGCATCATGAATTTAAAGGCTTTGCCTACGTCCCCGCCTGTAAGGAAGACATGTTCGCTGCACAAGAATTCACAAACACAACCCACATACAGTTGTATTAGGATACAAAAATTTCCAGAAAAAGATCTCCAGGGAAGGCATAAGCCTGACACAGCGACCTCTCTGTGTAACAAGAGGAACCTGAGGGCTTGTCCCCACATCATGAACAGCTTCAGTGCACCTGTGATTTCAAGTCATGGAAGTGTCACAAAAGAACAAAGCAGCCTTTCGGTGAGAGTTGATGCAGAAAGGGTCGATGCACACAGTGACGCTGTGTCAGCCCCTTCAGGCTGGAGGAGCAGTACTGAAAAGAAGGCAGAGGCACCACAGACAAAGAGTTTCCCCTTTTATTCAAAAATGCTCTCTGTTAAGAGAAACTTGGTCCAAAGGGATTCTTAGCAAAATGAGTTTTGGAAGAGCTCTGTGAAGCAAAGAAACTCTGAACAGGACATAAGAAACACTAACAGAAAAAGTGACCTTAAGTTTCCCTGCCCTAGTGCCATAAAAAAACTGTGCCTTTTGATACCTTCCTTTGCTTCAAAGGGAAACAAATCAGAAACAGCCATTCAGAAAGGGCTCTTAGCCATGTACTCATTAGAGAATAGAATCTAGTAACTTTGCCTTGCCAGCAGTCCAGCCCTAACATTCCCAAGCATCACTCACACAGTTCACAGTGAGGTCACTCACAACCATCCTGCTGCTACCAGCGCCATCAGCAGACTGCTGAACACATAGGCCGGGCTCACCAGTGGATGCTGGCTGCTTCGTACCACTTGCAGTGATGCAAAGCAGCTGTAAACCAGTTTTAGCAGTCCAGTTAAACTAGCTTTATTGTTGCTTTTTGCTGCTGACACCATGCAAAGCTGCCAGAGCAGTCCAAGGAATTTGGTCCCACACATTGTTTTTGTGACAAAGTAGAAGTGTTAATCCTGACTTTAAGTTCTGCCAAAATATGTAATAAAGTCCACAGGGAGGATCTTACACACTGATCACTTTAAACTGAGCTCACTGCCTCTTCCCTGGGTACCTCAGTTCTGTTTGTCTCCCTCAAAGCTCTGAACGTGTGAGTGGGGGCTGAACTTTTTGCATTAACAGACATACATATATATCAACAGCTTAAAAATTAGAATCTGCCCTCAGTGACAACAGTAATTTTTAATTTTATGATGACATAGTAAACACAAAACCTCCCAAGCCTTCTCCATCACAACAGATGGTCTGTTCAAGCACTACTCTGGTCAACAGACAAGCTTTACATGCAAACACACATACCTTTATATGCAAGAAGATATTGCAACAACACAGTTTAATTGTTTTTATTACAGACCAAAAGGCAAAAGTGAAGACCTCCTTTCAGTCTTGCAATGAAGCTAACTCCTGCTCTATGAAGCTATAAATAATATAAAGCTAATAGACCTGAGGCATCAAAGGCAGCTGGATGCAGTGGTAGCCATACTGTTTTCTGTGTGCCATCAGCCACAGAAAAAAATGGCTTTTCAGTAGCTCAGCAGGGCACCTTGGCTCAATCGGATGTTCAACTTTCTGAACTCTAAACAAAGGTTTGAATAGAGTCTTCTGTTCAAAGAATCCTGTTAAAAATGATGAGCTGCAGATTTAAGTACTGAAGTATGGAGATCATTGTCATTTGTCTACACTGTCTTCCAAACGTGCTACAAAAAATCTTGCCAGACCTCACTAGAGAGTAAAAACTCCTTCTTTCTTTGCAAAGATGTATTTGCATAATTATGATCACTCTCCTTTACACCTTCCAAGTTTTACCCATTTCTTTTCAGCTTGACATAAAAAATACTAGATAAAGCTATAAGGCAATTTATGTGAAAGAAATAATAGCCTACAATATACCTGTTAAATATGCTGTTAACAAAGAAAAAATAAGACTTTTTCTTTCTGAATTCAAAATTATATAATTATGCAATGTCATTCTGAACAGTAATGGCAAAACTGTTCTATAAAGTCCCAATCTGGTAATCCATTAGAAATATACATCTCTGGAAGTTACTCAAAACATCTACATGCAGAACATCAGAACTTCCCATTTCAAGCCTAAACCCAGACACTCACAATTCTCTAGAAACCTGATATTAGATTTAAAAAATTACAAGCATAACTTGTTGTACACTGCTTCTCCCATCAGTGACTGGAATAATACAGCACATACTGTTTACTTAGAATTAATTTTTTTGTATGCATAGACTGAAATGCCTCAAAACAAATTTCAAAATAACTAGGGAATAACAGCTAGGGAAATAAGTTTATGCTACAAATAATAATCATAATCATAAGTTATTGTCTGTATTCTTTTTTCTTTCTCTTCCTCAACTTGTTCTTGTGAGAACAGGAAGATACGCGGATATGAAGGTATGAGGGAATCTAATTTCTGCCTGGGTGAGAATCTTGGTGATTCCCAATTTGCACAAATTGGGAAGCAATGGGAATTAGGTAACTAGGTGTCTAGCCCCATTTCTGGGGGATATGAACTGATTTTTTGAGAAAGAACAGAGCATTCATATCCTGTGCAAGTTCACTGGGGAGACATAAAACAAGACTTTTTTTTTGTTCATGGTGGCAGGAGAGATACACTGTCAGATTTTGCTGCCTCTGATACATGTGTGTATAGTAGTGACAATAAAGTGAGGGAGGAATACCCACCTAAACCATGATCAGCATGCCCTCGTGTGCTGGCAGTACAGTCTGGCCCACAGGTGACAGTGCTGGGCCAGGAGGGTGCGTAGGGGAAGAGGAGGATTCTGTTCAGCAGGAGCTTCATCCCACTGCTGGTGCGGGCTGGCTACGTGCAGTGCTGCACAGGCTGCAGGAGCTGGCAAGGAGCAACATCAGGTGGCACAATTAATGGTGAAACCACTAGCACTGGGCACATCAAACAGCACAACAGTCCGGCACAGAAGGAGGCAAGGACTCCAGTAATCTTATGTGTCATCAGCCACTTGGATTTCCACACTAATATTTGACTTCATTTTCCTTTTCTCCCTCCTCCAGAAAAGTTCTGTCTGTCAGAGAGAGTTGCTCAATCCTTTGCTCATTTCTCTTCAAGAGGATTCTGCATTGGACTTGAGTTAGTGTTTTAAGTGTTAAGAGTTTTATGTAACTGTGTTTGGTCTTTGCAGCTGCCAAGAGACCTGCACTGGGGGAAACGCTCAGCCAGGATGTTCTGGGTAGCACCCAGAAGCACAGGAAGCATAACAGCTATTTAGGGTCAGTATTTTGTGCTCAAACACAGCGTTCCTATTGGAAATATGGTATCAGAGGATGGATACAATCCCAGGAAACTGAGTTTGGGACCAGTAGACCTTGACTTAGATGCTCAAGCACAGGCATTTTTAGCATCATGTGGCATGCCCTAGAATATATCACATATCCCTGACAGATACAACAATGCCTATGGTGTACCTGTGTCCTTTCAGTTTGACTGCTGGAGGCAGCTCTTCCTGCAATCTCTTGATGAGACCTTATTAAAATCACTCATCTTATCCTAAAATAGCAATTTAAAAAATCCAGAATTTGCATACTTTTCTCCACTGATTGTAAAGGGACTCCAGGGTGAGCAGCTCAGGCATAGCTGTCAATCATGTATATGTTTAAATTTAGCTAATAAGGATTTCAACTCTGGTATCTAACAAAGTGAGAGTCACAAATTATGTGTTTTCAAAAAACAGAATAACTACTGCTTGCCACTGCACGTGGATTGCCTCATGTTTGAATTCTCTCTGGAGTCTTTTTCTCAATAAGAATATAGCAGCGCCTTTCTCTTTGGCATGGCCGCATATTTTCTCAGACCACACATAAAATTATAATTCTTCAGAGCATTTCCCCTTTTTCTTTCCATGACTGATATTAGTCAACATGGTTACCCAGAAGAGGATTTTGAAGGGTATGAAAAGGCATTCAGTATGTTACTGCAACCCTTCTTCCCCTAGGAAACCACACTAAGGGTATTTCAATTAAGTCCAAAAAAAAACAAAAAAAATCCATTAGTAAAGCAGTAAAATAACAGTTATCATTCTGTGGCAGCCTTTGAACAACACCTCCTCTTTAATAAGCTGTCCTTTGTTTCATTTGTTTTTAAAGGAAATCAAGAACTGAGCAGTGAACTGAAGCAGAGCACATTCTTCTCTGCACTCCAGCAGAAGAGTCGACAACACCCATAATTCATGTAAAACGCACCGTACAACACTGACATCTGCAAGGAGCTCATCATTCTTTGATGTTGTTGTCTTTTATAAAGCTTCTCTCTTTCTCTTAGCCTAACCACCTCCCCATGTCAAATGAACATCTGACAGCACAGAGTACCCTAAAGCGTGTTTGCCTGAAACAGAAGACAAGTTGGAAGATTCAAAGACTAGAGAGCTTCAATTTTTCTCCTGAGCTGGCAGCTGCTCTTTGTAACTTCAGGCTCATCTTTGTGAAGCATTACCAAGACAAAAGCATTAGTGGCAATCTTTCCCCAACCAGTACATGAATATAATTTTCCTCAGTAACTCAGAGGTAATATCTAATTCCCATACAGCAGACCCAGAGGAAATTTTTGCCAGCAGAAGTTTAATTATCAAGCAGGATATTAAAATCCTGATAGCAATGCTGTCAACATTTCGATAACAAGTATGGTTCTGAGAATCATCACTTCTTGGAATATATCTTTAATCACTTCTAATGTAATAACATCTCTTCAGCAAGGTCTGTTAATATTGGTTAAGTCACCAGCCACATTAATCAGCTGTACAGATGGATAAATGCTGAGTGAAAACAACTGAATTGAATGCAAGTTCTCACCAACTTCAGGTGGTGCACAACCACCTAAATTCTGTGCTTATAAACTCCTCTGGTTCTACAATGGCCAAAGAAAAAGAAATCAAAATGTCCTACGGAACAGCTGAATACAGTGTACCTGGAGAGTCTCCTCCTTGCACTCTGGCTTGGGCATAGAAGAGATTCTGTGGTTTGATTCAGACATAATGCAAAGTGGATGTCCCAAGAAACCAACACCAAAGTGATACATTAGCTGCCCCAAACTTCTCCAGGCTGCTCTGTGCTCAGTCACACTCAATGAGATTCATATGATTAACGATGCTCATCTCCAGTGGAAACACATGGGAGCTAGCTGCTCTAGCCTCCTTCAGAGTCAATGGCAAACCAGTTAGATCTCAGTAGACTCCAGGGTGCAATTCTTCTCATCCTCAAGTAGAAGACTAGAATAGGTCAGATGAATCTCACCCTGCACCTCTGCTTCTTGCATTGGCTGTGAGGAAAGCCTTATGGAGATAGCTCAGCTGAAGCTGACATCCGCGTGGCTGACTCTTGGGGCAGAGGTCATTTGTTTAGGGCTTGGAAGTAAAACACAGGATCTAACTCATTGCACTGGCAGCTGGAGGCCAGGAGGGAAACCCTATGTTAGCTCCTAGGGCACCTAAGCATCCAAATCAGGCCCCAAACTGAAGTAAGGTGAATCTCATGCCCTTCTCTGCTTCAGTAAAGGGAAAGAGACCAGACCCCCATGTCTAACTTACCTGAGATAATATTAGAGTCAGTCTTACAATAATTCATGGAATAATAACAACATTTTTTCCCTAAATCTCAGGGAATTCCCAACATAAATTTGTATATGTGGCTTAGATGTTTAATTCTCCGTTTTCTGCCCTCACAAGGATGTAGGAGATCATAGTGCAAGCTAACAGGACTGCTGGTCCCAACAGTTTTATAGTTTGTAATGTACAGATGCCATGGCATATGCATTTATTCTATATGCAGAAGCCCATTTAAAATGGCATTTTCAAAATTACTTGATTCAAATATTTTCAGCAAGGAAAAGTACAGGTGTGTTTACCAGTGTTGAGGAGGAGTAAGCAGCCAAAGCATGAAGATCAGCACGACTAAGAGAAGCAGTTATGAGTCAACTTCTATTTCCTGGCTACCAAAGTGATCTGAATTCAACAGATGCTCAGAGCTACTGTCTGGAACACAGACAAGACACTTTCCATCCTGTGTCCAGGCCTGGGGCCCTCAGTACAGAAGGGATGTGGAGCTGTTGGAGCGGGCCACCAAAATGATCAGAGGGCTGGAGCACCTCTCCTGTGAGGAAAGGTTGGGGGAGTTGGGATTGTTCAGCTTGGAAAAGAGAAGGCTCCGGGGAGACCTCATTGCGGCCTTCAAATACTTAAAAGGAGCTTACAGGCAGGAGGGGGTCCGACTTTTTACACAGGTGGATAATGGTAGGACAAGGGGGAATGGGCTGAAACTGAAAGAGGGGAGGTTTAGGTTGGACATCAGGAAGAAATTCTTCACTGAGAGAGTGGTGAGGTGCTGGAACAGGCTGCCCAGAGAAGCTGTGGATGCCCCATCCCTGGCTGTGCTCAAGGCCAGGCTGGATGGGTTCCTGGGCAGTTTGATGTAGTGAGCTAGTGGCTGGCAGCCCTGTCCACGGCAGGGGGGTTGGAACTAGATGATCTCTGAGGTCCCTTCCAACCCAAGCCATTCTATGATTCTATGATTCTATGATTCTATGATTCTATGATTCTCCTGTCCAAGGGAGGTTCCTGACTTAGTTGCAAATGATTTAATTCAGACACTCAAGGCACTTTAGACATAGCACATTAGCACTCTGTGAGGCTACTATGCAAAACTTTATTGACACAATAAAAAGATTATATAATTTTAAACAAACATTTATTTATTTCTATATATGTGTGTTTAACAAATGGCCACTTTTACCTCATCCATGGGATGTTCCATTAGTTAGTCAGATATACCTTACTCACCTAAGATAAAAATGTACATAAATACCTTTAGGGTTTGCCCTAGAGGTGCAGACTGGGTAGATCATCAAAGTCTTCTTAGGCCATTTACCAAGTCACCATTAGTGTCACTGGTTGTCCAGCAAGCACTCGTCTTTTCACTAATGGCAGAGGATGAACAAAGCTCAGTCCCCGTCAGAGATTTCAGAAATATGCTTCTCTCTCCTCCATAAAAACACATATATAACATATCTTTGAGATTATGTTAAATAATTCAGCAGAGAAGAAAACACCAAGATTCAGGTACTCTAAAGGTACTTGCTGATTTTTTACTAACATGTCTACCTTGCTTCATAATCTAGATACTAATCTGCCTGTATATGTTTCATTTTACATTGAGCTGGCAAAGTAATACAGTTTAGCATGTGGCTTTTCTAAAATACACAAATAAAGCACATACTGTTCCACTGAAGATATTCTGCTCTTGAAAAAATATATACATCTACAGCTTATCTCTATCTATCAGAAGGAAATTGCATTCTTTTTAGTTTATTGGCCATTTATGCAGAACAAATATTACCAATGAAATTGCATGTTCATAAATTCCTCATACTTTTTTTCCCAGTTCTGAAACTCTCTCATTGTATGGCCTTGGGAAGTCATTTGCATTTTTGAATCATTTTACCTGTTGTAAAATAGCAGTACTACAGTCTGCCTACCTATCTCATGAGGTCTTTGTATTGATTAATTGATAGATACAGAGTGGCAAGATCACATAAAAATGCTAAGTGTGATTATTACAGTGACCAGTTCTACCTAATGGAACAAAGATCCACCATATTTGCTTTAAAAAATTGACACTTGAATGTAATTAATATTACCATTATTTCTTTTAATGGTGAAATCAGAGTTGAACTTGATTTTCCCATGCCTGGCAGTTACGGCATCTTCTTCACACTCTGTTTGAGTGGCTTTGTCACAATAAAAAGTCACCCTACTGTGAACATGCACTAAACCTTGTTGCAAGAGAATGAGAAAGAATTGTAACAGTAATATTGATAACACACTTTATAATGTACATTCAGCTATTTCCACTATGTTCCAGCCCTGTGAGAAATAGAACTTTTACTTCTACTGTGTCTGATGGATCAGAATCGGACTTTTGCTTATTAGTGCAAACTGATCAAGCGGAGCATCAGAGTCAGAGAACTGCAACACTGCGGTGACATCTTCAATGTGATTTTATTTTCCAGGAGTCGATACAGTAATTTTGCCTGATTTTGTTACAATGCTATTGGGTCCTTTTGTGCTTGACAGCATGATGTGAAAGCTGATACATTCCAGACTACAATACAGTACTGCTTAAATTATCCAATTGACTGAAAATAAACTCATTATTATTATTTTATAATGTTTAAGTGAGTGTGGCAATTATCACACTTTCAAAAGTCATCTCCATTTATTATCAAAAGAGGATGCAATGAGGCAAGTGCTACGGAAACAGCCATCCAGAAAAGGTTCCAATTTCTCTTCCTAGAATATTAATATTTTAGCCTTAAAGTTCTGGCTAAAAAGAATAAAGAAAATGGGAACAGAATTCAGAGATTATCTTTTATACTCTACATTGGATTTTACCTGGTTCTGACATTCTTGGAACTTAAGCAAATTCTTTTTTCCATGGAATGAACTGGAGTACCCAATCTCAGATTGTTATGGTATCTCCTGTCACTAACTGTTTACCCTACCACCTCCATTACCTACAACTCTCTAAAAGTCCATGATTATTGTAATAGTCTCAATACCTTAGCAGAGCACCCTGGTCTTCTAGAGATATTGAAACTGATTTTTACTTTAAAAATTTACATTACAGGCCAGTATTTTCCCCCTGCTGCCTAAAACATTTTTGAAAGATGCATTCTGCTGCAAAAGCATTTAGCAGTTTTTGTGGTTCATATACTACGGCTCGTGACAGCTTTCCAAACTGCACAGGACTCGTGACAGCACTTTTGGAGTGATCTGAAAACTTTACGTTGCCCTTAATAGCTGTCAGAGCATCCAGCTGCCGCCTGAGCTCCAAGGCCAGTGAAGAATTACACCAAAAGAGCTTCATCCAGCGCAACACGAAATGCTGCTGCTGATGGCAGGACAGTGGATGCTAATTCTGGCCAGGTTCCCCTTCTGTATATTAGGTGAATATCAGAGTGATGAATTGGAGGAATTTCGATGACACATTTTGAGTTTACAGAGGCATAGGCTGTTCTTTCTTCTTCATTCATTTGAAAGAGTCTGGCTGACAGAATGAAGGCTTTGAAGCTCATTTAGTCTTTTTTCTGCATTCTTCTCACCAAACATTTAAAATAAAAGAATGACTCAGTAGTGTGCATCCAATTAAGTCATGTTTACAAACAATTTCTCACTATCTGCTCAGTTTTAATGATGATATATGGCTGTTCTGGGGATGCACAGCAAGTTTGTTACTTCATATTTCAGACATAAAATCTACAGTGGTTCTTTTGTTAAACTTCAGTCTCTCTCAGAAAGAGAACTTCACTCAGTCACTCTCAAGGGAATTTGTACATACTATGTTCATTTAAATTTTTTAAAATATATTTAACTGTATGGACTTTACAGGCTCTTGTGTGCATAGCTTAGCTGGGAAAAAAAATCCTTCATGAGTATATGGCACTTGCTTGCTGGTGTAGGGGAGTGAAGAGGAGGAAGAACCCAGTGCTCTCTAAAAGGAAGCATCTTGCCCTCCTGTGTTCCAAAATACAATATTTATTTGTTCTGGGACACAGGATGTCTGACAGACAAAGGCTAACAATGTCAGGGGGAATTACACCACTACACTGGCTACATCAGGTGTAAAATTAAGACAGGGAGCCTTCATCAGCACCAAAGACATTTTAGGTGTGTGCCCATTTGCTGAGCAGCAGGGGCAGGGAAGCACATGGATGATGTGATGGGGAAGCTGGAAACTCTCCTGTGCCAAATGCCCAAGCATGCACAATGATTCATGGACTGCACATGGCTAATTCACCCACAGAAACACTGCTCAGTGTGTTGCTCTGATATACTAGGAATGTATGAAATCAGGAAATGCTGTTACTTCATGCCGATCTTCCTGACAAAGAAGCTTCCTGACACAGAAAAGACATAAGAAAACGTTGCAACAAGGCTAATAGTGGCTTTACAGGAGTGAAAAGACCTACTGAATATACACACATAAAAGCATAATTTAATGTGTAAAGTGTGTCGCTTGATGAATAGGGTAGAAATTCAATGGAAAAAAAAAAAAAAAAAAAAAAGAAACAGATNGGGAAAAAAAAAAGAAAAAAAAAAAAAAAAAAAAAAAGAAATGGCCATAAGATTTTAAAAGGGATAAAGACTGAAAACAGTTCATCTTCTTGTCATTCTAATAGTTACCAACATAGTTTTCCCATAAAGTCAAAGCTCCTTTATTGCTAATTGGGCTTGCTTGCAGAAAGCTTAGGCATTCAAATACGGTTTCCTTTCCTTCCATAATCTCTTGTTTTATAACGTCATTGCATTCATTCATAACCTTTTCTTTGATGAAGAGAATGTATTTATTCCAGGAGAGGAAAATAAATACTGAAGGGAATGACTCTATTATTGGTAATGGGCTTATGCCCACAGGTAAGGAATCAGGAAGGGAAAGAGCTGTTATCAGAGAGTGGAAACTGTTTGTCAACACCTATAAACACAGCTGGCTGTACAATTTGCATTATTTCAGGTCTGCACCAGAAATCAGTACACGTGTAAACCAACATTTATAATGTTGTTTTGTTCACATCTCTGCTGGCCCAAGCAGAAGAGGTTAATACACTTGTTTCTAAATATAGGCCTTTAAAACAGCACATACTAACGTGAAATGATACATTACTGATACTTAAAGCTATCTCTAATGCTTTCCCATTAATGTTTTAGAGATTATATAAAACAAGAAGCAGCTGTTGTTGATACAGAACATTTTTGTGCTGCAATGCCATAGATAAACATGCAATGACAGATCTCAATAAAAGATTTCCATTTCCTGTTACAGTCCGATAGAGATGAAGACTCTCAAGTGAAAGGGGACTGATTAGTCAGGTAGCCTGGGGAGTTTCTCCTTTTTAAGAAAGCAAAGTGGAGGTGTTTTTCACAAAAGCTTCAGTCTTCTCCTAAACATGCAGGGCATTTTTGTCCAACAATTCAATGGCAAAAATTAATACTCCTTATTTAGTTCTATATTTTTTGAATTTCACTCTCAGGAGTTTGGCATTGGTGTATTGCACTGCTCAAGCAAAAACAAGCCCTAGTCTGCTTCTTGGGCCTCCTTGATCTGTGTTTCTATTTTTGCACTTGGACATAAGAGAAACAGCCAAGCACAACCTCCCACCCACAGTCTCCACTTTGGCAAGAACACAGTCATCTCAGAATACAATGCCTTTCCTAACACCCATGAATCCCATTAAGTTTTGCTGATGCCAGAAACTGAATTGTTGTTTATCTTCTAATGAGTACTTTACATTATAATTTCTCTCATGCGTGCTACAAGTATGCAATGGGAATACCTGATGGAGTCTCTGGGGTTCAGGTAAACATACCAAAGTTAACCTTGAGGTAGCTAAATCAGTATTGACAACTACGATAGCAGAGAGCTCAGCACAAGCTCTCACCTAACTCCTTGAGCAGGTTTTATTTAGCACACTATGGCTTCACAGCTGCCAGGATCCAGGCTAGATATCTTAAGATATTACAAATACATTTACCCAAGCTGCATAGCAAAATATCCCACATTTAGCTTAAGAATCCTAACAAACTTCCTTCAAACAATAAGTTGCTTGGCTTATAGGGTAGGAACAACATTGTCAGAAGAAATTAAACTCCAATGGTCGTGTTGCAACACAAAATTTTACTTTAAAATTCTTACTGAAAACAGGCTATGTGTATCAGCAACTGTGCTTTGTCTCAGGCCTCGTGTACATGAAACACATACCATATTAGCAACACGAAATCAGCCTTCAGTAAACCACCACACTACAGCACAGCTTCTTATATGTCTAAATCGGTGAAATTAAACTGGTGTTAGCCAGATAGAAAGACTTAGTTCTTACTATTTCTATTTCATGTATGCATACAGTTCTGAAACTTCATTATTCTTTATTGTAAATAGCCTAAGAGATAGAGAAAAAAAGTTTATAGTAAAATATTTACACAAGTCTAACTAGATACTTCAAATTTTTAAAAAGAAAGAGGACTTAAACTCTGGAAATAAACAGTGGAAATTATGCTATAATGTCACTGGAGAATGATTTCCTACCCAAAATTTTGTCTTCTACTAATAAGCTCTGACATGTTTTTTGCTCTTTTCTGGCTGACTTCTGGTACCGAGTAGTGGCTTGCATTCATCAGCCATGCCAGGACCTGGGGTGGGGAACTGATCAAAGTCAAGACTAACTTATTTTATTTGTTAGTTATAGTCTTGCTCAGCTGCTGGATTTGGTTCACTCTAAGGCTGCACAGACACTTCTGCTGGCACGATATTGAGGAGGACACAGGGGAGGGAATGAATGGCTGGATGGGCAGGGCCAGTTCCACTTCTCATGGCAGCAGGNAAGCTACTCAGTTACCAGTAAGCTATTAATAAACTGTGGTTCTTCTCCAGATTCCCAGTATTTCTTCCAAGGGAGAGTTGACATAAAGCACTTCTAAGACATAACAAGATACTCCTGACCTTAGGTATCCAAACATATTTTGGCATTCCATCTTACTTTTTAGTATCACATTTTGAT
>VXAV01008674.1:112464-130572 GCA_013399715.1 Alectura lathami
CCCGCATTGAATTCTGACGCATGGAGTCAACCAGAGTTACTGAACGAAGTGACAGGTGACATTTGTAGATCTTGAAAATAAAAAGACAGATACATGTTCTATTGTTCCATTTTCTTTCTTTTCACCTGTCACTTCTCTGAGTTTAAAGCTGGGGCTAACTGAGCAGAGCACCTGTCTGCTTGCTCAACAAGAGCTTTTCAAAGAACATCTGAAAACAGGAGAAGCAGACACTAAAATCTCCAGGAAATATATGTCCAGGTTTTCACTGGTAAATTCAGTATTTTTTCATCCAGACTTGTTTTTCTCGTCATTGCACATATAAGCTTCTTATAGCACGAATTCTAAGAAATAGCACCATTGAACATCACTAAGGAAAAGACATAAAAACATCCCTAAGGATTACTTGTTGCTTACAAAACACGCCAAGTAGAAGTCTTGGGACCCAGAAGCAATTCTGGTGCAGTAAGGCACGGAGCAGCCCAACATTATACCAGGAAAAGGTGGTCAGTCCAGCAGCCTGCACCCTAACCTAGTGTACCCGAATTATGTATCAATAGAACCAGTGTTCTATGCATTGAAATCAATGAATTATTATGAGAAACAAATAGAATCATGAAAATAGAAGATAATGATGCAAACACAAATTGGGTACAGACACAGAGAATGGCAATCTTCCTGTTTCCAAGTGTGCTTTTAGAGCATGTACACAGTTTTAATGATTTGATTTGATACACAGCAGAGTATTGCTCTCCAGCTCTGTGTCAGGACCTTTAAACAAACCACACCCAGAAGATGATCCTTTACTGAGTCACTGTTCATCACTCTTCCAGCAGGGACAGGTGGTGGAGAAATATTCTTAGTTTGAGCAATGACAACATGTCTGTAAAACTGTCTGGTTTAAAAGCTTTCTGGGACAAAACTTGTTTTTCCTTGAGAGGATAAACAGCTATTGCATTTAAGCCAGCTTGTGTTCATTAGCTAATGTTCAGCTGTGAGATGTGCTGAACTTCAGCACTAAACAGTCATTAGCTGAACATAATTTGGTGCTTTACAAATACTCAGTAAATACAGTAATTTCTATTATAAATCTTCCACCAAATCTCTGAAAATACTGTCTTCAATGTTTTCAGAGATGCGAGGTCAGAAACAATTTGTACAATACGTCAGGACAGGGTTGATCAACCTGCAAGAAGGGCCTGGACGTAGCAGTACCAACAGTCTTATCAAACGTAAGCTAATAAATATTAATAGCTAAAACTTGAGAAAGAAAACAAACATGGGTTGAAAGATGAAACAGGAGAAGTATTTCAACAACAGACATTTCCTCATCATAGAACACAAATTAAGTCATCATTGAAGTAGTTGGAAAGGTCTTGATCATATTGCGTAAATAATGTACAAAGTTTAAAATGACTTGTATGTAATGTTAGCACGCTTCCTGTGGGACTGGATCACATTGCAAAGGAAACACATTTAACCCTGCAGGTAAAAGGAATTAAAATTATTATGACATGCTAAATAGTTTTATTTTACTACTCAGTCTTCCTAATTCCAATAATGTTTTTTATTATTATTATTATTTTAATGAAATTGTCTCTAAAACATCTTGGCAATGTTCTAGCTATAAACAAAATAAAAATTCTGGTATTAAACTCAAGCTCTTGTATACTCTGCTCTGTTCTTTATTACATTCACAGAACACAGCAGAGGCAGTGGAGGAATCCAGCAATCCTATAATCAGAATTACTTAGGTAATTGCTTGCAGAGGAAAAAAAAATATGAGTTTAAAGCAGTTTTGGAATTCTTAATAGGAAGATTGTGTAGAAATAGACAGTTATTACAACTGAAAAAGAGAATACTTCGAAATTTTTCAAAAATGTATCCCAGTGGTATTCAGCCTAAAAAGCTAAGGGCATAATTAAGAAATTTAATAAGCCACAAAATATTTATTTCAAAAAGTTCAAAGCAGTGGAGATTCCATAAAAGGAACTGCAGCATCTACACTCAAGGCTTGGCAAAGGGCAATCGCACTTTCACATAAAGTCTGGGGCTACACAGAAAGTTCGGAGAAGGGAGCCTTCAGTGCACAGCTGTCCAAAAGCCATTCCCTGGGGGCTGGAGCCAGTCTTCAATTCTACTCAGAGAGGTGAAGCCACATGGCCAGATCTACACATAAGCCTGAGTTTCAATTCACTTTCATCCCAAATGAAACACTGCCATGTTCTCCAACCCTCGTTTGGAGCACATCAACTGGATCTTCAAGGCCAGGAAATCCAGGTGTAGGGTAAAGCCACACACAGCCTGGGTACACTGGCACAAGCAGGATGTTGTGTCCCTGATGAAAAAGGGGTGAAAGAAAGCAGTAAAGGAAATGTAATTTTGTAGAAGAATACAGAAGAAACAGGTGGAGTTATACCAGCAGTATATTTCCTAAAAAGGCCAAACGGGAGTAACAGCATCCTTAGCAGTGTCTGATGGAGGAGGTGCTGCCCATGTTCTTGTCTCTCATGGAGCTCAATCAGGCAGAAGTTCTCCTTCATCTTGTGCTTCTGCTGAAGCTGCCTCTTAATCCTTGCATTCACATTAGGGAATGAGAAAACAAAGAGCAATGGGGGAAATTCAGAGAATTGAAATGATTTGCAACTTGCATACAAAGAAATTTTTAAGAAAAGGATAAGTTTGTCAAGGGTGGCAGAGAGATTAAAGCTATGCTCACGCAGAAAGCAGCCATCATGTCCGTAATACAGGTCAGTAGGCAATATGAAGAAATCAAATATCTAGGAAATGTCGGTCAGGGATGACTCAGACAATTAGACTCTAACAGCCTGGAAAGGGATATCCTCATATATGGGCTGGAAGTCTCCAAGCTAGGCTCAGAAATGGGCTGGGAAACATGAAAGGCAGCAGGGCATCAGCATCTACTGACCTCTGACTGAGCACAGCCCACATTGCCTCATGGCAAGTTTTTATCATCTGCTGGCATAATGGTGTTATAACAACTAAATAGTGAAATTTTAAACAGTCTTGAGTAAATTCAGATTCAGAAAAATAAAGTCTCCCAAATCAACGGAATTGCAAACTCCGTTTGCAATGTGTATTTAAGTTTGTTTGTATGTGTATTTAAGTAGAGGTGTGTGTATGTGTATCCACACACACATACAGAGAAATAGTTTGCCTTTACCCATATGACTGATCACTGTAGCCCTCTGGTTAGAATAGGGGGCATACTGTAGAAACTTATTCTCTTGCATTAATTCCATTACTTTCAATCCACCTGCAGTGAAGAAGCAACAAAGTTCTAATGAAATACCATTGATCTTGTGAAGTTTAAGCTCTTATCTTGCATATTTAAAAAATCTGGATGGATCCAAATAGGAGACAATTTTCAAGTTGGTATTTCCTGAGCAACAAATTACTATGTTAAGTCCAAGTCCAAGTCCAAGTCCAGACAGCAATAAAAGTTCATTTTTAATGGAATTACTTGAAATAAAATTACTGCTTTTATCTCTAGCACTTGTATTTTGTCTGTTAATTTAAAAAGAAAAAGAAACTGTACCAAAGGTATTAATTTGCTTTGAATTAAATTTGGAGCATATCATGTAATGAAGATGCAGTGTATGTAACAGTGAGGAGAGGTCTGGGGAGGAAAATCCTGTCATTACACCAGTAGTTGTCTCTACAGCAGACCAGTTTGTCTTAACAGCAAATTGAAACTTCTGCTGCTGTAGCATCTCTTGCTGCAGCTTCTCCTTGATCATGCCTCCTGCACTCGTTCTCTTCTTGCAGTTGTACACAGCATTCTGTACACACGTTTAACTCACAAACTTCTAAGACATCATCATAGCCACCACCACAAGTTTCTAAGTCATTTTCACTGTTCACAAAGAATTTAAGCATGTTTAAGCAACAAAACAACTTTAAGCACTACAGCAATATTGGTGCCAATGTCTGAGTGTTGAATCATGAAAGTTGACTGACTCATCTCTTCTGATCCAGCAACAAATAAATACATCAAGCACATTTTATAATCCTTGTTATTTCCACTATTCATGTGCAACAGAGAGCAGATTTTGCAATCAACTTATACTGCCAAAGCCTTTTGATTTCATGTAGAAATATTAGTTTTCATTCTAATTTAATATACAGTACAATTTTATTTAGAACACAATTTATATGCCCATTTATGCACATAACTAGACAGTTATCAGACTATCTTCTGCTGCTAATTCTGATCATTCATAAAGACAATTTCAATCCTAAGCTATGAAGAATTTTTAATGGTGCACATCTGCCCCCTTGTGCTAGTTTTACATGGCTGCCTTTTTATTGCTAAGGGAATTACTGAAGCTCTGGTTCACAGTCCTGTAAGGCTGTTTTAAAAGCTCACATGCAGCTATTTTACTCCTCAGTTTCCCATTCATCATACAAGAGAAAAGGGGAAAAGAGATATTATACGTCTTGATCTCAGCTTCTAGGCAATTTTTTCTAAAACTGTGGAAAAACGTAGAAAAATGCAGATATCTACATAACTATCAGTGGTACGTGTATCAGGAAGATTATAGCAAATAACCGTGGCCAGTGGCAGTTCCTGCACATCTTCAGCACTAATTGCTGCAGCTGCACAAGGTGAAGAGACCTTTGCTCCCACCACAGGAGGAAACTGCCCAAATAAAAGAAGAAATAGGGAAACTATTAGTTCCCTAGTGTAAGCTATGGTTCAGAGACTGTGAAAGAAATTCATAATGAGTGCCCACATATCCACACAGGATAAATTGTCCTTGAGCATCCACCACTCTTCCTTGCCCCTCTGCAAGTGGAAGCAAGTCCTAGGGCTCAGTTTGAGAGCAACTCAGTTCAAGCCAGGCCTCAGGGGCACCTCTGGGTCTGCAGCTCCCTGGGCCTGACTCCCTCCATGGCTGGGCTCCCACCTGCACAACACAGCCCAGCTCCCCTCCTGCACAGCTGCCGCTCTGCACTACTGCTGGGACTTAGCCAATGTTGAATATCAGAGCTGAGCATGAAGCCTGTTGGTTTTTAGAAAAGAACCCATGAGGCCACCTATTATTTGTCTATAAACAATCAAAAAAAAAATGGTGTGATGACTTGCCTGCCTTACAGGGAAAATTTCAAGAAACAGCTTCCCTTTAGACCATTCCCAGTCATGTCATTTCACTTCATAAACCTGATAGCTATATTGCCAATATTTTTGCCTTCTGAAGCCTAAAGAGTCAATGAAAAAGGAAAAGAAGGAACGGAGCAGGAAAGAGAAGCCATTTCCTTAGAGCAGAGTTTTGCAAGCGTTTTTTATTTCCTCATTGTTACTATGTTAGAATGGCAAAAGTTCATGTTCCTCATAGCACAGTCAGTCAGCAAAAGCCCGGGAGGGAAGGCGTCCAACCAAAGGGGGAGGACACAGGTTATTTCGCATATACATAAGGGCTAAGGGAGGCACCGGTAAATAATCTTCACCAAGCTACAGCTGCGCTAAACACCAACACTTTTCATTGCCACTAACAGGTCTTCCAAAAAAGCTGCCAGACATGAAGCCATCGATAGATAGGTAGTCCAGCAATTCCTATTTGTTATTTCCAGTATTTAATTTCCCTTGTTGTTAACAGCATACACCTTACTTCTCATTAAATTTCATCTTCCAGAACAGCATTAGGTCAGCTTTAAAGAAGGTAGTTTAATACTGAAAAACACCATGCAATGGCAGCAGAGGGTTTAACACACACTCACTTGCACAAATTCTTGACAGGAGGTTAGAAAATGCTGAGACCAAAACCAATACTACTAATTTCAAATGTGATTTGAAAATCCAACTTGTCTCTCATTGCCATGGTTCTGAACCTAAATACATTATAAAACCTGCCACCTCTACCTTTTTGTTTGCTTTGAACAAACAGATGATACAGACAAGAAATATGGCAAAATATTACAAAATCTTAGTCTGGACTAAGAAACAATGTCTAGTTACTCTGATATAACCCATGATTTCCCAGCATTGCCTTCCAAAACCAGATCATAGAATCATCTGAGTTAGAAGGGACCCTTAAAGGCCATCTAGCCCAACTCCCCTGCAGTGAACAGGGACACCTACAGCTGGGTCAGGTTGCTCAGAGCCCTGTCCAGCCTGACCCTGAAGGTCTCCAGGGATGGGGCATCCACCACCTCTCTGGGCAACCTGTGCCAGTGCTTCGCCAACCTTATTGCAAAAAACTGTTTCCTTATATCTAGCCTAAATCCTCCCTCTCTCAATTTGAAACCATTTCCCCTAGTCCGATCACAACAGACCTTGCTAAAGAGTCTGTCCCTTTCTTTCTTGTAGCCCCCCTTCAGATATTGAAAGGCCGCTATCAGGTCTCCCCAGAGCCTTCTCTTCTCCAGACTGAACAGCCCCAACTCTCTCAGCCTCTCCTCACAGGGAGGTGTTCCATCCCTTGGACCATTTCTGTGGCCCTCTTCTGGACGCGGTCCAACAGGTTGTTGTGGTTGTGGCCATGACATGATGTATATGGTATGGAATACCTCATAGGTTAATTTAAGTTAGATGCCCTAACTCCACATCCCGCCCCCTCCCCACAACTTCCTAATCCCTTCTCGTTCAGCATTCGCAGATTCGACTATGCTAGAAACCATGACACAGGTCCATGTCCGTCCTGCACTGAGGACTCCCCATCTGGACGCAGCACTCCAGGTGGGGTCTCACCAGCGCAGAGCAGAGGGGCAGGATCACCTCCCTTGCCCTGCTGGCCACGCGTCTTTGGATGCAGCCCAGCATGTGGTTGGCTTTCTGGGCTGCGAGGGCACACTGCTGGCTCGTGTTCAGCTCATCATCCACCAGTACCACCAAGTCCCTTTCAGCAGGGCTCTGCTCAACCCTTTCATCCCCCAGCTTGTATCGATAGCGGGGTTGCTGCAACCCAGGTACAAAACTTTGCATTTCACTCTGTTGAAGCTGATGAGGCTAGCCTGGGCCCTCTGCTCCAGCCTGTCTAGGCCTCTCAGGATGGCATCCTGTCCCTCAGGCATATCAACTGCACCACACACCTTGGTGTCATCTGCAAACCTGCTGAGGGTGCACTCGATTCCACTGTCAATGTCACTGATAAAGATATTGAAGAGTATCCGTCCCAGAACAGACCCTTGAGGGACACCACTCGTCACCGATGTCCATCTGGTGGTGAGGTATTGACCATGACTCTCTGCATGCGATCTAGCAGCCAGTTCCTCATCCATCGAAGAGTCCACCCATCAAATCCATATCTGTCCAGTTTTGAGAGAAGGATGTTATGGGGGACAGTGTCAAAGGCCCTGCTGAAGTCCAGATAGATGACATCAGTGGCTCTTCCCTTGTCCACCAATGTAGTTACGCCATTGTAGAAGGCCACTAGGTTGGTCAGGTAGGACTTGCCCTTGGTGAAGCCATGTTGATTGTCTCGCATCACCTCCCTGTCTTCCATGTGCCTTAGCATAGCTTCCAGGAGGATAAAACTGTTCAGTCCTGTAGAACACCTCAGTGCATGTTTATACAAAATTCAATAGAGAAAAAACTTTTTTACCTAAACCAATGCACAAAGTAGGCTTGTCCCACCTACCTTATTAAACCATGAAGTCCTAGTCCACTTATTGGTTCAATTGGGTCATGAGACTCATAGCACATTACACTAAGACATGAGAAGCCTGTTGTTACTTTACCAAAAGAAAAAAAAGGTGTGTTTCTCAGACAAGATTCATGTAACCCTAAAATAAATAGTCCCCAGACTAGCAGTATACAGAGAATGAAAACTTGGTGGTGTACAGGACTTTATGTGCATCTGGGATCATACCTACACCTTGGTGGCCAGATTGCTTTCATTGTGACCAGTGAATGTGCCTTTGAGTCACTTTGAACCAGCTCAGACCACAGTTCTGTCCTTCTTGTAGGAGGGTGAGTACATCCTACACATATCCATGATCATGGAGAATGAATTTGGCAGTGCTGGGAAAAAGAAGAAAGGCTTGAAATAAGAAAACATACATACCTAGACTGTCTACTTCTACTGACAGAAGGCCCACCCATGAGCATGTCTGATGTACTGTTATGGCCTGGCTGTCATACCTTGAAAAGCAGAAGAAGAAAGCAGTAGCACAACAACAAAAAGACAAACAGCAACTAGTCAAAACAACATCTAAAATCAATCTGACCAAAAGCAGCTGCAGTTGCATTTAGTTGACAGCATCTGGAATATAAACCAAGTCACAAAACTGTACTTTACTAATCTCACAGAGCACTGGTACCACACTGATATACACTTTTTTTTGAAGGAGTGATGACCTGAGAAATCTCTCACAGGAGACTTCGTAAGGTGTTTGCTCTGATTGTAGCTATTTTCCTTATAGCACATCCCTCCTTTCATACTAATCACAGCTGTGCAACAGAGCACCATGGCCAGTGGCATCTGGACAAGGAATGCATTACTTGTTTTGGTATGTTGCTTGAGGGTAGAAAAAAAGGGCTTGGGAGATGGAGAATATTTCATAGACATCAGTTAGCATTGAAATGAGGATGAAGTACTTGAAGTACTCCGATATTTCTGGTCTTTTTGCCTTTTCAGAAAGGTAGTTGCCACAAAGAATGTGACACAAAGCAGAGCAGAGCAAAATAATGTTAGACATTTTTAAGGGTCAACAGAAAAAGCAGAAGTTCATTTCAGTAACAGGACCTTAGAAACTTTAGGATTTGAAATCATAACCCTAAACTGTTGTGTTCTAAGACCTTATCCCTGCCCTTGCAACTATTATTTTCTGTTAAAGATTACTTTGTCAAACAACACAATAGGTCATGCTGTGAGGAACAGAGCTTTCCCATTATTTTTTCTGAAATAGTCAGAAGGAAAGATAAAGGTTGGAAGTGCAAGCAAGCCAAATGTCAACCCAAACGCCTAGCCTGACATTCAGCCTGCTTGCTTGCTCCACCGTGTACGTGGTTTATTAAAATTATCCAATTCACTTTTTCCACTTCCATAATGATGGAGGAATTGTTAAAGCTGCACAGCTAATTAGCTGATTACCAATAATTGTCATCTAATTCTTGTATTTGTTTTGAACTGCTGGAGTAGAAATGAAAATGACAGGCTGTTGAATAGCTGGGTCACTCAAATAAATGCATGAACTCTGCTCAGTTAAACTACTTGCCAGCAAGACTTAATATGTTATTTATCTCACCTAACTTGAGACATCCACACTGCATAATAGCTGCAGTCATCAAGGTCTGCCTTAACAGTACCTTAGAGCCTAATTCATATAACTCATTTTCAGATGTATGCTTCCTAAGGTCAGTGCAAGCCATTAAACTGTAAGATGTCAATATCATCCTGAGTGGGAGGAAATATAAATAAAGAAAAAGTGTTTATTTTACAATGGCATATTTATTTATAGAAAGGTCAAATTTTTAGTACAGACAGTCTTGTCTAACAGAGACCCTATCTGATGCACTAGTAGCACTAGGAAGTAGAAGGTCTCAGTGAGCAGGATACTGCCTACCAACACAGCATCCACAGTGAGCAACGCCTTGCACCTACATGGCATGAGACCTTCTACCAAACACTGGTGGAGAGAGAAGACTCCTGAATCAAGAGTTCACTCCAGAATCAGGGATACAATAAGGAAGACATAATGAAGATGCTAATCCTCTGAAAAATGGAGTGAATGAGACAGAATAAGACAGCAAAATATGTGATCTCCCTCTTTCCTGAAAGTAGCAGCTGAGCTCAGAGGAATCCAGAACGACCCAGAGGCAAGCAAGAGCAGTGGGACAATGAAAGCATAACTCAGGACAACTCTTCACAGAGAACTGTTCATAGCTGAGCCAACAGAACATAACACCCTTTCGGGTAAATGGGCACATGTCAATCCTCTGCTCAAAGTTCTCGACAGGAGAACAGGTAGCTGAGTCATGCTAAAGTTTTGAACCTGACTGTAGGAACTGTAGAAGCCAGAGAGTGGTCTGAAAGCCTGACTATAGAAGCCCAAACCCATTGGGTTTGGTGGCAGAGATGTCAGAGTCTGGCTGAAAGAAAAGAAGGCAAAAAGCCAAGATGTGCAGTGAAGCCAACGTACAACTGCTGGGGGAGAAGGGAAGGATGGGGAGATGAGTGCCAAATGCTGTTCTGATGACCTGGCACATCCACTGGCTCACAAACTGATGAACACTGGCATTTTTCAAGCAATTTGAATTCTTCTCCGTGCCGTAGAAGCCTCTTAAAAAATATCTCCACTAGGTCCTGGCAAAGCTGTTGTCCAAAGCAACAGAATGCTGGAGGCTGTTATTCATGGCTTGAATTGAAGAACAATCACAAAAGCTGCCTGCTTTTTGTGAAATCACAGAGAATGTACAATGCATGCCAAGTAGGATTTTAAGAGCCAGATGTTAATGCATGGAGAAAATTGCATACGTGACTCTTTGTAGACAGAAGTTGTTGAAGCCAGAAGACAGTAGACTTTGTCATGAGAACAGCCTTCTCCATACGCACATTTTATCAGTAGGATGCAGATGAGAAAGAAAGCAAAGTTAAAATATATAACAGTCAAGGACTGCCTAATATCTTTTTAGGGCACTGTGTATACATAAGAACCTCCAGTTTCTGCTGTCACTGTAAAACAAGGACGCAGCATGTAGCACATCTTGCACTATCATTTTTGTGAAGCAGGATTGCTCTGTGGCACGTCATCTCATCCTAATACTTACATAGTTTGGAGTTAAGGGGCTCAATTTTCTGTACATGAAGAATTTCCTCCAGCAGGGCAAAAGAACATGCAGTTTAAACCAACCAGCAATCGGTTTCCTCTGTACTATCTGAAGTCTCTTTTTCTGGAAGGATAAATTTGCCCTTACGAATACTCCAGTGATTGGCCTGAGACTGGGGTTTGGATTAATTGCTCAAAAGCTGGACTAGGTACCTCCACACCACACCATGGTTCCTTCTGGCACAGCACAAAGACAAGCCAAGCACAGCCACACAGTACCGCTCAGCTTACAGGCTGGCTGTTCAGCTGGCACTCTCAGACATATATTGATTTGAATTCATCTCTGCAGCACAACCGGAATAAGAAATCTGTGGCTTTTGACCTCGGCCATTCCTTCCCACCTGCATCATGTTATCTCTTTCCTTATGCTGGTATTACTGTTTCTGAGTTTGTGCAATAAATCAGATCACTAAAGCAATGATGGTAAAAGCAATCATTTCACAGAACAAAAAATTATAATTATTCAGTGCAACTATTTCAGTGTGCCCCACAGGCAGCTGTGTGGGTAAACAAGAGAGAGGTACAATGCAGGACAAGACTGGAAGTGTGGCTGAGGTTGGTGGTTTGCGCAGGAGGAGGGAGGACAGACAGCACTTGTCACAGCCAATGCATCAGGCAACCATTCCCTCAGCACAAAGAACTCTGTGTGAAATTAGCTTACTCTTGCTAATTAAAACAACAGCGAAAATCAAAAGCTGAGTTCTGAGAGCAGAAACAAGGATATGTTAAAAGCAGTGATGGCTGGAAACTCTCAGTCTGTCCAATATACAGTCTGGAGGGTCTCCACAGGACATTCAAGAGCCAGCACATAGATCCTTTTGATAATGATAATCTATGGGGTCACTAAAGGCAGAAAAGACTTTTTCATTTCAGTTGTTAGATTTGACACTGCTATTGAATAAGGACCCAACTCTTTCAGATGCTGAACAAACATGACTCCTACTGATTTAACATCAGCAGCTTAAAGCAAGAGAAACTTCACCTGAAATATGTATTTAGGATAGAGATAAAAAAATTGAGTACTACAGTTGCTCTAGCAGATTATGGAGGAGTTTACAAATAAAACACATTCCGAGTGCTTGAAGTCGATTTTGGCAGCTCTTAAACATTTTTTCTTATTGAAAATTGCTGTTTGCTACAGTATACATAAAGGTCGGATTTTGCCTTACTGGAGGCATTTCAACATATAAAAAGCATAGCAGAATATGATATCAAAGCTCTGTAATTAGTTAAATTTCATAGGAAATGCTAACATGTATTTCCTAAAAAGAAAATCAGTGTGGTAGCAAGTGTGTGTCACCTACCTATCTTCATTTATATCTGCCATTTGTCCTCCTTCATTGTTTAATAGCCTTCTTCAAACTAACACTTGACAAAAATTAAAAGATTTGAGTGCAGCACACTGGACTGTGCACTTAACACTGAAATGAATAAAACATATCCTTAAGCAAAACAATCTTCTTAGGCTGTTTTGTGGTTGAGCATTTCCAAAGTACTTCAGGATTCTATTTTAACTTAAACTTTCTTATAACATTGAAAAATAATTTACCCATGTAAGAGATAACCCAAGATCCATATCTGTCTTTAAAATTGCATTTAAGGGGCCAGTGACTCTATTTATTTTCATCAGTGTTGCACTTAGAGCACACCCAATCAAATACCCATCCAAAGATCAGCAAACCAGTATCAGTCAAATCTGTGGACCTCATTCCCTTGCTGCCTTTCTTTAAAGAAAAAAAAAAACAGGGACATGGAATGGAACTTACTGTTCTAATGAAGGGTCACAAATACAGACTAAAAAAGCAAATTAACCCACTGAGAAGAGTGTATTTCTGAAATAAACTACTGTTTTAGGAGAATGTTTCTTGCGATCAAGCTTGAAAAATAATAGGGCTATATAGTCCACTTAAGCTGGAAAACTCAAAGCATCCTTAGCTAAAACAATATACAACTTTTAAAGGGCATGGTAGCTTTGTAAAGTATTGTTTATGAATATAATACATACATAGTGCTGGGTTTAATATTTTATTTGAATGATGTTAAATGTTATGCAAAATAAATTGCTATGTTACATCCACTGTGACAACAACTAAAATGTGAACTAGTTTGCATAGGTTAGTACTTTGGGCAGCATGATGTTGCTCTAGTCCACCAAGGCTTAAATATTCACAGTGTAGAGGAAGAAACAGGAATTAAAGCATTTCTACTAAAATATATTTTAATAGCTGGTGTTAACTTTCTGCATAACAAAAGCCAAATTAAGATGATACATCATATGATCCAAGAGTAAGTATATCTGTCCTTTGAAAAACAGTTGTTACCTTCAGAACTGTATACTCCCAAGTACAGTACAGTTTTGCAAAATAACTAAAACTTTACACACTTGAAAGCAAACATAAGCCAAACTGCACAGCGGTTCATTTTTGCCCTTTATACACTGCAAAAACCAACAGCTGAGGGATTTTCCACATCATGCTAATCAATGTCAATACAGTCATTGCTGTATTCCAATGGTCTAGCAGTTTCTAAGAGTACTATTAAATACACATGATTGAAATGCTACAGTATAGCTTATTTTCCCCTCTAAAATAATAATAAACAAATGTCAACAACAACTGGATTACAACTTAAGTACAATATGCAAATTCTATTTATCAGACACAAGAAGCATATGAAATTCCTTTCAATATACTGTTGTAATGCAGGCAGTTCAGGAAATAGAGCTTTCAGGATTTCTTTCAAAAGGGGAGATGGGGATCCCATGGCATAAAGCTGGAGAAAATCACTAAAGCATTGCAAAATGGTTTATTCTTCTACAGCTCACTGGTACTTTGCATTTGCCAGCATATCGGTTTGGAGATCTTTCAACTGCATCTTTTGTCTGTTTCAGTATATTATTTAAACATTTACTTAGTAAAGCTTATTCTGTATTTTAAATGGAGTATTAATCAACATAACTAAAATCTAACATTTTATACCCTGTACCCCTTTCTGCCAGACACTTACATATTTGTCATTTCTTTTTCACTGTACAAGATGACAAGCCATCACTGTACAATAAAAACTAAAATTATTACCTTTCCCAAATACAGGAGACCTTCCGTATCCCCGAGGAACCCTCGGTAAGGACACATTTGTCACAAATATAACCCATGGGAGGTGATTCACCGTCAAATCTCAGTCTGTTGAAGTGGTTGATGGTATGTCAAATGTAATTAAGAAAACCCTGTTTCATCAAGATTAAATGCTAATGTTCCATAATGAAAAATTACAACTGCAGTATCTGTAAGTAGCTTTGTTTAGAAAATGAAGATTAGCCAGGCAAGAAAGAGTAATGAAAAGCAAGGCACCCATTTGTTCTTGTGTGTATGCATGAATATGTCTGCGTAGCTTTCTGTATTTATACATAGGCTAGTAAGAATGATAGCATACTGTAACTTCTTCACTTCTCAAATGCTTAAAATGGGAATGTGTGAACTTCCAGCCTGAACTTCAGAACATCTTGGGAAATTTGGCTCCTTAGAAGTCTGTTCCTTTCCCAAGAAAAATGTTGTTTACAGGAAAAAATACAGTGAGAAGAACAAGCTGTGTTAAAAAGGAATATACAATTTAAAGGTGACAGGACAGCATACAACATCTGTTCACCCCTACGTACCACTGCGTGTAACAGGCTCCAACATATGCCTTGTAAAACCTGTGCTGGCACAATTTGGTTGCTGACTTACTTTCCCTACATTGCAACTTCTTGATCTTATAAAACATTTCGAAAACTGCACTCTGATAATTTGGGGCCTTTGATAGCACTGCTTAGAACTTACTTGCCCAATATGAAAAAAGCTTGTTTTAAAAAGAGGAAACATTCCAAATGAACAATAATTGCTAAGCACATACAACATAAAAACTTGACTACATATATGAATGCCTTAAAACTGATCTTAATAATTCTGCTGACATACCATATTCACGAGAAATACAATTCACATACTGCTTTGTTTTCTTGACCTTACTTTATTCTGCAATTGCTTTAGGTGCTTTGCCAGGCTATTTAACATTCAAAATTCATAAAATATTTTTTTTCATTGTTTAGGACAACATAGTCCTCCTGTGAGATCAAATGCTCATTTTCTGATTTACTTTTCACTACATATTCAACATTGGAAGCCATCTCCTCACTTAGGAAGAAAGTGCATTTATAGGTTGAGATTTCTTTTCTGTAAGTCACTAAAAATTGCAATTTGATGCAGTATATATCTGTTCACTGCATTTCTTTGCATTCATGGCTAGCAAAATGACAACTTGTTTTTGTTGTTGTCAGCATTACAAAACTAATAGAGCAGCACAGCAGTAAGTGATATCCAATTCTGCCTCAGGCATCATCAGAAAAATTTGCCAGCCACCATAAGATGGGATTTCTCTCCTTGCTGTTGATGGCTGATGATGAAAACAAATGCACAGTCTGTTTTTTAAGAGCTTTTAGCTGAGCCTACCACATGAACCTTTAGAAAAATCCATCTGACTTGCAAAGCTAGCTAATTTAATGTGGAAGTTCCCAGTAAGGCAGAAGGGTCTGTTGCAGCCCTTGTCTTTCAAGAATTTTAAATAACAGCAGTGTGACCCATACAGATTGCACACCTACAGGATCACATTCCTGGTTTTAAACCACATTTTTTGAAGTTAGATGCTCCTGGTCAGCTTTAGCCTTGAAATTAGGCAGCAGAAAAGAAAGCACAGATAATTCCACAATTTTATTTTTTTTTTTTAATGCAGCCATTCCACCCTCTGTTTGGTAGCCTGGCTCTCCAATCCCTAACTGTATGCAGAAATAGAAGTAGGAAGTATTTGTGTTGACAGCTTTCAGTTGCTGTAACAAATCCACACCAACTTCCTTCTTTGTTGTTTAAACAGATATTGCAGCCTTTCTTATTTTGTGAAATAGGAAATACAAAATCCTGTAAATTCTACATTTAGTTCTACTCTTAAACTTTCAGAAATGGAAGAATGTCAGTGCAGGCTCAGCATACTGACAGCTACTCCAAAATGAACTTCTCCGTCATATGGGTGAATACTGCAAATGATACTATCAGCAAAAGCATTTTTTTCTTTACATTTGTATACATCCACATGTGTAAGATCCCACACGCATCTTGAACTCTCTTGTCCTTCCTCCCACTGTTTCACCCCGGAAGGGAACAGGGCACCCTCTTGGCATCCCCCTAAAGCAAAAGGAACGTCCTTGTGTCCCAAGCCCGCTGACACAGTCCCTCTTAGAGGTCTGTTAGGTCACCAATTATTTATCCTCTCCTCTCAACCTCACAGACTGAGACCTGGATCCTTCACTTCCAGTCATAAGTTAACAAGCACCAACAAAGCATATGTGAAGGTTTGTCAGCAAAATATTGTTACAAGGCTAAATTGAAGCTTGATGGAATAAAGTGTTTTGGACTTTGGTTAGATTTCCCTCCAGGTTCAGTTATGAAAAAGAATAAATAATTGGAAAAAAAAAATTGTATTTCTCCCTCATTAATCATTTTGTAAGCATACAACTCACTGTTGGATCACCAAAATTTTTGGAGGAAACTGAAGCAACAGGCCATTGAGCTGAAATGCAGTACAATAACCAGAGCTCTTCTCTGCTCTTCAATGGAGGTGCGAGTATTTCTGCAGCAGGGGTAGGTACATTGGCTCATCAGCAAGGCAGCCATTAAGCAAGTTATTGGTGATGAGGTGGTGGACATGACCGCACGCTTTGNAGGCTAAATTGAAGCTTGATGGAATAAAGTGTTTTGGACTTTGGTTAGATTTCCCTCCAGGTTCAGTTATGAAAAAGAATAAATAATTGGAAAAAAAAAATTGTATTTCTCCCTCATTAATCATTTTGTAAGCATACAACTCACTGTTGGATCACCAAAATTTTTGGAGGAAACTGAAGCAACAGGCCATTGAGCTGAAATGCAGTACAATAACCAGAGCTCTTCTCTGCTCTTCAATGGAGGTGCGAGTATTTCTGCAGCAGGGGTAGGTACATTGGCTCATCAGCAAGGCAGCCATTAAGCAAGTTATTGGTGATGAGGTGGTGGACATGACCGCACGCTTTGTGTGACTGCACAGCACCGGGGCCTCACACAGGCTATTTACAGCAGTACAGGGGAAAGTAAAGGAAGTAACATGATGTATTGGTCATACATTGCCCTAATGGAGGTTTCCATTTAAATGTTAAGTATTATCAGAAGAAAACAGAAGAGTTGACAGCTTTTATACCCTAGATAGTCGCTGCGAAGAATTTTATGTGGGAAAGATACTGAAGAACCATGAAACCAGGCATGGATCTAACTGATGGGCTAGGATGCAAGCAAAGCTGATAGAAGAAGTCACTGTTGTGAAAAAAAAGATTAAATGGGTAATTCAGGAATAAATGCAGGTGAGAGTTGGGAAGTGTTTGTTGTCAAAATAGACATTATTGTAAGGCTGCTGGGCAGTAGGGGTTTTTGTTTGTTTGTTTTTTATGAACATATTACTTTGCATTATTTCAAACGACTGAATTCTCTACCCTACATTTTAATCTTTATGAGGATGCTAACTTCTGAAACATTAAACGCCTTCTAATAATTTGGAGATGTGTTCAAACTCAGTGTGTTAACCTCCTGTGACTTCAGAGTGCTGTAAGAAGTGAATCAATTTTATGGTTATTATAAGGAAAATAACCTCTTTGAGATGTAGGGAAAAGGTACTTCCCCTTTGCAGCTAATTGACTTCATAGGATTAGCAGCACCAGGCTTCCATATATGTTTTTTTTTTATTTTGTTTTTATGTTTTTATTATTTTGAGGGAGCACTATTATAAGCAATGCTGTTTTCAAAGCTCTGAGCTTCTTGTTGTTTATTCATCTTTACTTTAAAGGACTTTAAATTGGATTCTGAGTGAGAATGCAGACTGTTATAGCAGTGATAAAGAAATGAGTATGTGGTCTTAAAAGATTCTTCTGACTTTTTCTAAAAGGTTAGATTTTGAGTAAATCATAACAAAGCTCGAAGGACTAGTGACAAAAATTAGTTAACAAACTCAATATAATTTGCTGGAAGCATTCCTGTTTTCCCAGTTCTCTGAACAGTACCATACATCCAGCCATCATCAATTGGTTGCACGTTGATGATATAGTCACCATCCCTGAAGGAAACTTCATCTTCATCTTGAGCACTGTAGTCATACATAGCTCTGTATGTTCTCTGTTGAAGGGAAGAAAACAAGGCTGTAAAGTCTCAGGTCTAACCAGAGATAGCTTCTTTCTCTTCTTTACTCAGGGGAAAAAAAAAAAAAAAAAAA
>VXAV01008674.1:132095-150895 GCA_013399715.1 Alectura lathami
CCAATGAAAGACACACTATTTCAAGAAGCTTAACAGTAGTTAGTACTTCAAGCAGTTTGTTTCCAAAAAGGGATTCATATAATATAAACTGTAATAAGTTCATACATGTCACAAGGCAGAGAATAGATTTTCCCCTGAGCCATGCTTATAATGCCTCCTTTAAATGGGCAAAGACTGGGGAAGAGGTGAAATATATTATTAGACTAACTTATACTGGAAAAATCAGAGAAGTACTTGCTCATCCAGAAGGATGGTCCCTCATTCTTGGTACAGGACATACTACTGCTGTCTCCTTTGTGGTGGCAAAGTTGTGAAGACAAGCTGGTAATTTCAAACTTTTAAAAAAAAAAAAATTATTAGGGACCTAAGTGCTGCTGAGAAACCCAAATATATGGCTTTAACACCTAATTAGGTGCTAAATGGCTGTCAGGAGAAATCTCCATAATAATCCTGTTAGCTTTCAATGCCTAATTATCACTTCAGAGTGTAGTCTAGGCTATATAATTGAGAATTACAATGCTTAAAGGACTGAAAGCAGGGATTTTTAAAATGCATTTTAGTGAATTATTCCTCTGTCTGTAGCAAGTTTAGCAGGTCTGAGACCAAAAGAGGGTATAAGAAAAGGTTGGGGTGGTGTATAACAGTCAAATATGCTCTTATCCCCTGCCTCCTCAAAGGTCTAACTTGTAGCTTCTGCTTAGAGGAAACAATACTCCTTGTGCATACGATGCACTGAAGCCTAGCTGTCATATTCCTAGCTCCTCAGCCAGATGTGAGCTGACAAATGCATATTTCCAGTCCATCCATCAGTTTATCCTTATCCTCTGGATCAGTCCTTGCCAGGAACAGTACCTGTTGCAATATCCTTCATATAGAGCAGCTAAACAAGGAAAGCCAACTTGCAGCCTGGGTTTTGTTTCCCAACCTCAAGGCTTGAGAACACCCCCTGTTATTTTCTGAAGAGGCAAACACAGCCTGGCTGAAGCCTTCAGGGAGCTGTTACGAAACATTCTGCATGCTGAGCAATAATTTAATTCAGCCCATTATGCAAAACTGCTTGCAGAAAGTCAGCAAAAGCTAACAATCATAAATAACACAATTCATATACGAAAAAATATCCATCCAAAAACTGTCTTAGGATCATGCCTGGTACAAGATACAGTTCCAAATTAAACAACCCAATATTAGAAAATTTAGAAATTAGAAACTTTGTGTTTCCCAATATAGGAAATTGGTGGACACAATTATTATATGACTATGTCTTTTGGAGACCTGGTTGGAAACAATGCAACAAACGGTCTGAAAGGAGTGGGGTTTCCTACAGCAGCTACCTCTCCAGCCAACGTTACTCAAATACAGCCCATGGGATTTTAATCATTCCCACCCTACAGAAGTCGTGGCCAAACTGAGCCAGTGATAGGTGACTGTCACTATCATTGCTTTTAGTCAAGTCTAAAAACCTACTTTTGTACTCAGGCTGGGACTTCTTTCCTCCAGACTCTTCCCTCTCTTATTTTTTTCTTTCTCCTTTCCTCCCTCTGCATGGTTAGCCAGACAATACTGCATCTCTGGCAGTGCTGCTACAAGCCCAGGACTAAAGGGCAGTTGAACGCAGTGAACCTAACATTGTTGAGTTTATCAGATCTCCAAGGGCTTGTCCACACTGCATTTGAAAAGCACTCCAAGGCTGTCTTCAATCTTCAGTCTGCACAAATTGTTACACTTCAGCACATTCCCAAACAGGGGCCCTGAGACAACCTTGCACATCCCAGCAGCTGGGTATAACTCACCCTGCACACCTGGACAAGTTACACAGGCTAAATAAAAATCTTTTGATGTGACAGCAGAAAGACAAGGGAGCATGCCAGCCAGGTTTGTAGCTGTGTCCGAAATGTCTCTTTTGGAGCGGAATTGCCTCTTTAGAGGAGTGGTGAGATCACAGGCTGTCTTCCCTGTTGGGCTGGCAAGTTAGCTGCCCAGTACCAGGAGAGCAGTCCTTGATTTCCCCTCTCTGGAAATGTTTGGTTTTCTGTTTGTTGTCTTCAAGGAAACCCACTCGGTCTTAAACAGCAATAAGATCAGTTTAAACCATGACATGTGATGCTTCTTTTTTTTTCCCCCCATGATAAACAGCTATTATCACTCAAAAGAATGTCAAGCAGTAACATTGTTTCACAAAAGGGATCAGAAATCCTGCTGAAAGGAAAGACTCAGTCTATCTTCTATATTTCAAACGCTTTAACTTCACTCCCTTCTCCTGTTTTAGTTATCGAAGGAGGTAAATGATGATTCTCAATCTAACTGAAATAATATTATTTCAACAGGCAGACCACCAGGCAAGTCACTGGAAGATGGAGAAATTAGGGAAACAGTAGCCTTCCACCTACCCACAGAGCTGTGAAGTCTGCTAGGTTTCCAGGCATCTCCATTCCAGCATTTGAAGGCTGTTTGCTTTGCTCCCCACAGCAAACCTGCTGGCAAAGCCTAGGCTTCCAGCTACCCCATTTTTTGGCTCTAGGTAGGAAAACAGCCAGGTTCCCAGGTGCCATGAGATATCTTTTGGATTGAAGGGCTGATTCCAGCACCAGCTACCTCACAGCTGTCATGCAAGTATTCAAGGAGTTTCCCAAGTTACAACTAACCCAAAGATGTAGGTAGCTGGATCCCAGAACTTTCAGCAAGTTAGCCCCCCAGCTCCTAAACAGCTGAGAAACTGGCAAGCCTGAAAGCACAAGAACACTGCAACCTTTAAAATATAAAATACCATAGAGTTTCAGTCTTAAAGAAAAATACAATTTCTTGTCAACTTGACAACTCCATTTTTTCAGCTCAACAAAAACTCCATTTTTCTAGCAAGCTTTAGGTTTGGTTCAGAATTAAGTACTTCACCTCTAAACAAGGTGAAAGAGGTAGTGAATATGCACCTATTTAAAACAGTTGAACAAGTTGATACTCTTATATTAAAAGGTGATGGGATCTGAGCTGCAAAATCTCTAAACAGTGATATGATAACAAAAATATGATAACCATTAAAACAGAACTTCATATACAGACCAAACAGAAAAAAAGCTCACCACCTCTCTTTCTTTCTTCCTTTCTTCCTTTCTTCCCTTCTTCTTTTCTTCCTTTCTTTCTTTCTTTCTTTCCTTCTTTCTTTCTTCCTTTCTNCTCCATTTTCTTTTAGAACTAAAAATTCATTCCAGCTTTACATTCCCATCCACCACAACCAGGAACTTCATGTCTGTGACCGTGTTTTGATGATAATGCTTCTTCTCAGTCTCCCTACAGTGTAATGTGATTTGGATCACACACAAATGGGTGCATGACTGTTCTCTTAAATCAGAAAGGGCATACCGATAACAAAGTCTAAGCTAGCTTTCTACAAGCTGAGTGATATGGATACGCAGAAATTCTGCTAGTACAAAATGAGCAACTCAAAAATTATTAAACAAATTTAAACAAAATAATGGTTTAGATCTTAAGAATCTGATGTTTTTCATCCTGTACTAGGAGCCTTGATTTCATCACACAGCATAACATCAAAGCTCACCTTGTGAAATACTGTCCAAGCATCTACTACTTATAGCAGGTGTAAGACACAGTTATTCTTCTGCTTTCTGGAGATCATAAATACATTTTATATACATTCTGACATAAAAGTTCTTGTCACTGCCCTCAACCACTTAGTACTTCTCATACATTAGGACGATCACTTGCTATTAGGATTAGGACAGTCAAATAGTCCAACTGTAGAGCTCAGGGGACCCATTCACCCATATTTAAGAAGTTTCACAACAGCTGATGAAGTTACTTGACAAATATAATCAGTTGTTAAATCCAATACTCACCAGGCCTGCTGAATGAGGCTGTGAATGCATTGACCTCATGGATGACATACTGGTCTGGTGCATGTACCCATACCCTTGGGACTGGCTTTGCTGATATGCCCCAGGGAGAACAGGGGCTGTGTGTAAAAGAAATAGAGACACATTAATGGAAGCTTTTTTAAAAAAAAAAAACAACCCTCACCTTGCAATTTGTAGAACCTGTAGATTATTTGCATTGTAAATAACAATTCCTCAGTATGAAATTGTTCAGAATTATTTCCATATACAACATAAGGCTTTCCACTGGTTGAATTATACATAAATGTAGCCAAAGCTACAGCAGTATACCCACAAACACTGTCAAGGTTAGTTGGAAGGAAAAGTTTAACATACCTCGACAAGTCTGACTATAGATAGGCATCCTAAATCTTGAGACACCACTAACTCAACTCTGATATTGACTTAGATGATGTGCCACAAACTGCCACATTTTCAAGGGAAGATTGATGAAAAAAAAGCTCTATACTGAAACATTTCAAAAGTGTACTAATAGAAAATCCCCATTATTAATTCCTAATTCATTGCAAACTAACTCTTACTTCTTGGGCTATAAACAAAGAAAGACTGAGTCAAAACAGGACACAGGAATGTAAATCTGTGAGTCTACAGTTGGGTTTCATAGTTTATTCTGACTCCACCAACATTTTTAGCTAAGCATAGAGATCAATGGTTATCTAAGACTTCTCAAGTCCACCTCTTTCATTATGTTCTCTCTTCCTCTTAACCACACTACACCTTCTCTTTCACACATTTTTTACATTATTTTTAACAGTCCTGTTTTAGCAATCCTATTATCCATAGGTTAATGATTAATACATCAACTTTCATTCTACCTAGAACTGCAGAAAGAGTTAATACAGCCAAGAACTCCCTACATTTGGTGTTTCCTAGGAAAGCATTAGTAACTCCTTTTTATCTCTTCAAACATCTCAATTCAGGCAATAGACCGAATTAGAATGCATTAAAAACATTTGACCAAAAAACTCTGAGAAATAAGCACTGCATAGGTTTGTATTGACCTGTCTTTCCAGCAGGCCCAGGAAGCATTTTTAAAGCAAAATTAAGACTGAAGTGGTTTCCAAAATCTAAAGATTAAAAATTCAGTCACCTAATGTCTGTGCGTATTTTCCAACACATTGATCTGAGAATAAAGTTTTCTGGCTTGTATGGAGATCATTAGTCCATCTCCACTGCTATTTACCAGAATTTTACTAGTTCAACCAGAAATTCATTGTGCTATGTTGCAAAGAAAATGCACTTCAACTGCCACTTCTTCATGTGGTCCATTTAGCCTGTATTCTATTCACTTCTGTGAAAAAAGCCGTCCTGTGGAGCTCATGCAGCCCACGAGTCAAAGATTTTCATACACGAGACACTCAGCAGTCTGATGCTTTGTGAGACGCATCTCTTGGGCTTGCTGGTAAGTGAAGAACCACTTCTGAGCAGCCATCACACACTGATCCAGACAGGAGCAAACTAATGCCGGATTTCATAGGGTTTACAATGTATAGAAGGATCCAGGCATTGTAGAATGAACAAGCACAGAAGGACCATGAAGTATATATATATATATATATATATGAGTGACAATATAATAAACATTTCTATCTGCAGTAATAATGCTCTGACCTTGTATCCTTCCTGAGTGATCTGGAGAATAGATGGTTCAGAAAAGGATTACTGAGAAAATGTTTGCTGAAATATTTCTAAAAAGGTCAGCCTTGTGCTTCCAGCAAAGTGTTCTACCTAATTTGTTTCCCAAGCTAACAGTAGCATTGATTTCAACAAAGTTTTTTTCATAAAACATCCATTTAGTTTTAGGTAGCATATTCAAATTCACTAAGATGTCATTATGATTTGGAATGTTATTTTTCACTGTACTGTATTTTTAAAGATAAGTAATGCTGTATATTTAACCAGAATTTTTCTGATTTAGAAAATATGTTGCAAACTATTGTAATGAATAGATTGCTTTGTTAAGTGAGTGAAATTAAAGTGATACAAGTCAGAGGCAACACTGGAACATGATGAATAATGGATGTTTTGGAAGTGCCAACTTCATTCTAATGACATATGAGTACAAAGACATTTTAAAGCAGCTTAATCATCAGAGAATTGCTGCTCCTTAACATGCTCACAGGATTATCATGCATCAAGTGAATAGTCCTAAGTAGTTCATCAAATAATTTAGGTTTCAGTGTTGTTTCAAGGTATTTGTACATGACCAGATGTAGTGCTTCATGGGAAAATAGAGAGAAACATCGTTTAAACAAAGGTTCTGCGATCAAGCCAGAATGAATATATTTTGCCTAATTCACCACCACCATAAACAAAGGTCACCCCATAGAAGCCAATGGAGCCTTATACTAGCAGTAAATTCATCATGTGGGTTCAAAACCGAGCACAGCTTGAACATTTTAACTTCTTCCTATGAAGTATCGTAAGCAGGCACTGGCTGCTGATCAGTCAGCATCCTGCCTGCTCTGCAGCGACAAAGGGCTGTGGCTTTTCTCTGGCAGGGACAGACACCCTGAGCATCCCTGTCTTCTTCCTAAAAGAAGTGAAGGCACCAGGAGAAACTGTTGACTCTTGATTCCCTCCCCCCCAAATAGATCTTTCTTAATCCCTACCAATCATCCCCTGTCAGCATAAGGTCAGCTAATGGTCTGTTTCATTATACCCTCCAAACTGACAGGTTTATTTTGGGGAGAACAAGCCATGCTTCCCGCCTCTGTGACAGCCATTAGCAGCAGGTCTGAGATACGCTTTCCTCTTTTGCAATCAGCTTCTCTTGAGCTGAGAGAATTCTGTCAAACTCTCTCAGAGAATCAGCTTACTATTTTACCTGCAGCAACAGAAAACATAAACACAGGGAAATAAAGCATATCTTCCAAAGCACGGAAGATTTTGGGAAGCACTGGGAACATTCTAGAAAAACCAAAAGAAGGAATTTCTCGGATTACATGGCTTCACTAAGTATCCGCCAGTCTTATTTAGAGAGCATATATGAAATCAGTGTTGAAGACAAATGATTGAAGAATTCCACACTTTTTTCATTAAAAAATATTGTGTTAGGGCTGTAAAAAAAATAAAGAAAGAAAACAAACAATAGTTTAAAAAAAAATTAAGGAAAATAGTTAAGAAATTTCAGTTAATTGTCTATTTGGAAGACAGTTTGGGAAGCACAAAACAACAGATCAGTGAAGAGACATCAAATCTGAGCTGTGTTTTCAGTGACATACAGACAACTCAAACTGAGATTAAATGATGCAGAAAAAGGAGTTTGACTTTCCTTCATCATCGTCATCCATAGTTACCTGCAATCTTTTGGCTCAGACCAAAGTATAAAGTTCTATAACACCATTCACTGCAGAGGCAGCAAAAACAATGGCTTTAGTTAACCTAAGGGAACAATAAAACACAGTGGTGGAACATGAAATTCATTTAGCTGAAGCCAGATTTATTGGTGAGGGATCTGAGGGCTGACCATTGCTCCCAGAAGCACAGGTGGAAGTTTTTTCATGTTGCATTAAGACTTTACCAGATGCATTCTGACTATCAAAACTTTCTTTTCTTGCTCCACTGATGGACTAAGATGGGTATTTATTTTGAATTATCTACTAGAAGGAATTTATCATATTTTGCTTACTGTATCTTTATTTGCTTCCCCAGAGAAAAGAGAGTGAAAAATGAATGAAAACAATAAAAGACAAACACAGAGAAGCCTCCATGAAACATGAAAACCTGAAAGAATGATAGTGGGTATCAATGTGCTGCAGTAGGCAGCAGGGTGTGACGCGCTTTGAGAACGATTGTGAAGGAAGGTCAGACTGTGGAAACAGGAAAGGAATAATCAAGAAAGCATTACACAGCTACAAGGAAAAAAAAAAAAAAAGTTTATAAAAGTTTATGTTGAAACGAAAAATCCTCTAAAGAGCAGGTTCCAAGATACAATATTTTATCAACACTGTACTTAAGCTCTCTTGCAGTCTTTCGTATAGCAGAACTTCGATGATTATAGAATGGTTTGGGTTGGAAGGGACCTCAGAGATCATCTAGTTCCAATCCCCCTGCCATGGACAGGGCTGCCAGCCACTAGCTCACTAGATCAAACTGCCCAGGAACCCATCCAGCCTGGCCTTGAACACAGCCAGGGATGGGGCATCCACAACTTCTCTGGGCAGCCTGTCACAGTGTCTCACCACCATCACAATAAAGAATTTCTTCCTAATATCTAGTCTAGATCTACCCTCATAATCCAGTAAAACAATGTTTCCTCTCTGTTAACTGCTGCATTTTTGCCATTTACTGCAGTACTGGACTATATGTAAAATAATAATCACTTCACTTATTCTTACAGACATCATGAAGCTTTAAGCACTTATTTCACTTCATGCTTTGGTGTTATCTCTACTCTTGGTTTCACCAGTAAGCTATGGAGACTGCAGAGAACTCACTAAAACATGCAATAACACCAGCACAAGAGAGCTGAAAGAAAAAGAACAAAGATTGTTACTAGTTTAATTTTTTGTGTCAGTAGATTTTCTGTGCAGCACAAAAGTTGCAGTAGAGCTGAAATACAGCATTATCATGCATCTTTGTGCTACTGAATAACTCCTCTAAAGCAGATGAAGCTGCTGCTCCACACACATTTAAGTCCTTCCCCTGTTTTGGCTTGCTGCTGCCTTCTTTTACACAGGTTGCATCATCTATAGCAGCCCTTATGGTCTTTCTTTCAAAAGTCTCTCCCACAGCTTTCAGTTCCTTACTTTTTCTGCTTTCACCTAGCTTTGTCCCATGGATCACAAAACACCATCAAAGCAGTGATGCAATAGCATGTGGGGGGAAGAGTATGTGTAGAGTACACTTCTAGGGAACTCAGGTATACCCCACATGTTTTGGGTGTGGATGGGTCACTGCCTAAACTGCACAACCCCTTCAACCACTCCCAAGATACATGAATACACACCTAAGGATACACAGCCTTAGGGCAAACTGTTACTGCTGTCATGAAGCTGGTGGGGAATAACAACTGACAACTGTCAAAAGACTTCCCCAGAAAGAGTCACTACAGTAACTTTCGTTCCAAACTCTTATTCAGTATTTTTTGTTTGTTTGTTTCTATCACTTTTGCCAGATGTTGGCTGCTGCTCCCAATAATTAAAATATTTTAAGTGTTTGGGGTTAGAACCTGTATTACCAATCACATCCTTGAATAAAATGGTACATTATCGTCACTTAGCAAAACAACAATATTTGAATATTTTCAACAGTTCCACCTCTTTCCTGAATCTAACTGAATTCAGTATCTCTAATAACAAAATTACTTCCACAATAATGCACCTGATACCACTCAGGATCTGATTCAGCTACCATTATTTGCTGAAGTAGTAGTACTTCCCCTCCAATGTTGTCCCATCAAAGTTGTCAGCAAGACCTTTGATGAAGAGATACTAATCAACCTGAATAAGGACAGGAAAAAAGACTGCCAAACAGATATTGGAAAAANATTTATATATTTAAAGTTATCATTTAAATATATTTATAGAAATCATGATGTACAACATTGTATGTAAGAAACAGGGACACAGTTTCAAAGAGCTTGAAGTCAAAGAAAGGAATCAAAAGTGGAACCAGAGATAACAGAGTACAAGAGAACTAAAAAAAAATTAAGGTCATCATAGAACAATTAAGGCTGGAGATCTCCAGAGGTATAATAGGCTGTCCCTCTGTTGAAATCGGGACCAGATTTGAAGTTAAGTTAGGTTACTTGGAGCTCTGTGCAGTCAGTTCTCAATTCCAGATGGACATTTCACTCTCTGGGCAACTGCCCACCCTGTAATTCTTCCTGTATTGCAATTTCCCTTGCTATATTGCTGTGCAAGCTCTCGAAGTGAGCTCAGCACAGTGTTGTGGTAGCCGTACAAGCATCCTGAGAGACAGTTTTAAGGAAAGGTTTTAAGAAGCCTAGTGCATTAATTCTGCAGTTTACATTCTGCCAAAACATCAACAGCAGGATAAATGGAACACAATTGTGGTCAATCAATAATTTAATGAGAGTTTTGAACAAGGCTTGTATCACAGGCTAATCAGAAACAAGATCTGATACCTTGGCAGCAAGTAAGGGAAGAGAGAGATGATGAGGATAGGCTGTGAATGGCGTGAAAAGAGATGAAAGGTGGCTCAATCTATGATGAGCTTTTAGCAGGCAGATGAGCTTTTAGCAGGCATTTAAAGATGATGTGCTAAACATCATTTTTTGCTGAAGTTAAGAGTGTTCGAAGAATTCAGCCAGAGGCATGAGCTGACACCTGATCCCCACTGCACATATGAAGTTGGAGCTCCATGAGCTGGCTGAGACAATCTAACAGCCTTGCCATCCTTTCTCTTCTTCTCAGCTGGGCTGGTTTTCTGCTGTTCTGTGACACACACCATGCAAGGGAGGAGGCAGGACCAGGCACACAAGGCCACAGGCAGCAGAACACAGCAAACTGCTAGATCAGCTGAGCTGTCCCAAGGCGTGCCTCTGAGGACCCCAATTCTGGGCAGGGTCTGAGTTCAGCCCACAAAAGAATCGACCCTCTCACAGATGCTTCCCTGCAGATATCACAACACCCAGGTCCAACCTTGCATCCCAACTAACACAGAGTGCTCCTGTGTGGTCGTATATTTGAGGTTCCTCATATCCTAGACCACAGTATTTGAAATGGAAATTGAGGTCTGATTAAGTCTGATGCATCCAGCATGAGCTGGTGGTTTGACATTGAAAACAACCTGGTGAGACAGAACGTGGTCTGGCTTACAAAGGTGAAGTAATGGATACAGCTGCTTAAAGACTGGCAAGGACTTCCAGAAATGTTAGAGAGGGTGAAATGCAGGAGATGAGGTACAGAACTCTGCAACATCCCCACGGTACAGAGTAAGTAGGGGATTATTCTCTAGAGAATGTAATTAAAAAAAAAAAAAAAAAGCAGTCACCAGAATGTAGGGAACAACCAGAAAAGTGCTGTGATGTTAGATACAGGCAACATTAGGAAAATCTCAGGACTGATTTTCCAGCGCAGAACTCATCGCCAAAAATGCTCCTGTCTCAAATAGGGATGAAAAGAAAAATATATCTCAGAGGATCATGCAAAAGGAAATTGTAAAAAAACAAGTAAGAAAAATACATTCTGGCAAATATTTCAGAAGATCTAGATTTAATTTAGATCAACTTCGATGTTTATTATAATTTATGCTACTCTTCAGAATGAAACATATTTCAACACAAAACTGGATTCATTTTTACAAAAATGTCAAGCTATAGCCATAGCAATCTCAAAACTGAATAAACCATTTTTTGGCAATGTGACATTAATCACAAGTGAGCCATTCCTGTATGTGCATAAAAAAATAACATTAAATTGCTATCTTCTGATGAACAATATTGAAAAATTCCCATCCAATTCTAAAGTTAAAGTGGTTCAGTATAACTTCTCAAATAAGCTCAAAAATGGCAATAGGTGCTTTATTTTAAACTGATTTTGACTCTTATCTTCTATAGAGTTTTATTATTTTGTAGCCAGAAAGAGTAGCACAATGCAGGTAAATTCACTGGGAATAGGTAAGACTGCATAAACATACAAAAAGCACTAACCTGAAGACTGCAGATGTTGAGACCTGATACAGAACAGTGCTGTTTTTAGAACTGTAGAGAACAGCATGGTAACGCATCTTGGCAGTTTTCCTTGTGCATACAGTAGCTTTCCCTTCATTTTTTTTTTCTTTTCCTTTTTCTTGCCCTTTACTCGTCAGTAATGCTGATCTCACTGATGTCCTAGCTCCCAGGCTTGCTGCTCTCAGTGATGCTCTGTCAGAAGCAGCAGTTTGCCTGCACGCTATCCATTACAGGAGTCAGCATTAGTTAGTAAATTGGAATATCAAACCCAGATATAATTAGGTTGTTGACATAAAAAACTGAAGGTATGGCCCAATTCACACAGGGTGCTAATAAATAACTGCCATCTCATCGACCTCATTAGAACAGAAGCCCTCAACTATCTGGAGTCAGTGCAAATTCAGAACATTACAAGCTTAGCAAGTTTCCATAACCTAAATTATAAAGATATTAGAAATAAGCCATGCAATCTTCAAATGTTTGGGAAAAAATGGCTCTGGGTAAAAATAAAAAATATTTTTAAAAAACTTTAAAAAATCAACAAAATGATTGGTTTTGTGTTTAAAATAACTAACTTTAAGTATTCATGGTGCAAAAAATCAGTCTCTCTACTCTTAAGACTACTTACTGACATACTACAAAAGATAACACAAAATGTTTTAAATGAAGCTTCATTAGTGTCATGATTATACTAACAGCCTGTTTTAAGCACCATTATTTTATAACACCTTTTTACCATCTATCAATAATTAAACCTAAATATATGTACCCACCATGATAAACTGAAGTATAAACTGAAGACTATAGTGGGGAATGCAGAATCGTAATTATAACTCTTAACAAGAGTTTCATTATAAGAAACTAAAATTGAGTTTTGACCGAAATTACAACAGAAGATCACATGTAGCTTTTTAGCATATGTCAAAGAAAACAAAGAAACCTTGAAAGGAAGGAAAAAAAAAAAAATTGAATGTGTTCATGTCACATGAAATCTTGTATTTTATTTTGTAATTTGTTTTCCTCTAAGAGGGGGACTATCTCATATGTCAGTTACTCCACAGAACAAACATACAAAAAATTTCACCTGTTCCAAAACTCCTGGTTTGCATGAACAAATATTACTATTAATAATATTAGTATTGGCCCATCACACATCCAATAGTGGGTGAAGTGAGAAACTAGGAAGTGCTAGCTTGTCCAATGGAAGGATGGTTACAAACTGCCTCTCTAGTACATCACGAGCTGTGTCTGGTCATTCGTTCACTAAAGCCTTCTCCTTAATACATCATACTCTGACGAACAGTGGAACAGCCAATTCCATTACATTTTTCTTCAGTGCAGCCTCTTTTCTGAGGTTCATTCTGGCCTCTCTAAGGGGTCTAAATCTCTGTATTGCAAATAAACAGTCTCCCACAGACATTTTTCCTTTAAATAACAGTATATGGTTTCCTTTCCCCTTTAGAGGAACTGCACAGAAGATCTATGTTCAGGGAAAGCCCAGGCTAGCACTGACTCCAGAAGTCATGTCAAGCAAGCAAATGTTAGAGTCTAGAGAAAAATAAAAGGACCACAGGATATTCTGTGTTCTACTGTCACATTCAAAAGAAAGAGGACATCCACCCTCTTCATCAAAAGAGGACAACACAGGGAAGAATTTTGCAAGAAAGTCCTTGTGGCTTTATTCCTTGGGGCTTCATTTCTACCATGGAACAGGGAGTGGAGGACACTGAGTGGTGGGTCAGAAGCCTCTCTGATCATTAACATTACCTGTAGTTGTAAGACATCACACAGGTGTAAAGTATTACATACAGGCAACCTGGAGCATTGATAACCTCGGAGGAGCAGAAGCTGGATCCCAAACAATCCACCAAGTCCCTGCCTCTCAGCATGCCTGGCTGCTGAGCAGTGGCGAGTGACAGCATCACAGCCACTCACAGCCTGTGCAAAGAGCACAAGCCAGTGCTGTCCTGGCAGAGCAGACAACTTTGATGAAAGAGAATGCTCTCACCTTCCTCAGAATGGCCATTTAAAAGACTGCAAGATCATAAACACTCAGAAAAACAGATTTTGATAAACGTAATTCCATAGCAGCCTATTAAAATATAAGCTTTTCTTTTTTCCTTTTTTTTTTTTTTTTCCCACACGATATCTAATCTTATTTGTTATAAAATAGGCTGGTAAGTAATTGTCCAGGAAATCCAAAAAGTTAAATGTTTCAAAAGGCTACAAGCCTTTAAAAATATAGGAAGAGGCTGTTTGTAGTGCTCACCCATATTGACATGTTTCTGTTGTTCTGCTAAAAAATGGGATAAAATAGAAGTGAACAAATGCAAAATTAGAATTCAGAATAAATGACAAAAATTATTGTGTTAACGTAACTTCTGTGAACAATTGTTTACAGGGTAAGTTAAAAGCTGTATGAATTCTACATCTGGTATGTTGAATTTTATGGGCAGCTACAGCAATTCACTTCAACTAAATTACAAATCATTTTTCCTGCTTCCAGGTCATATTAATCAGTTTTTACTATACAGCACTGTAAAAATAAACCCACCCCAACTTCTTTAAAATGGAGTCCTATTTCTCCCCAATTTTAAATCCTAAAATTTCCTTTATTCACTCATTTTGCTCACTAAGGCAGATTTCATACATTAAATACTCTAAGAACAAAAGAATTAATAATGGTGTTCTAGCAGTTCAAATATAAAAGGAGTGTCCCCATTCATTTTGTATGGTTTGCAGCAGAAACTGCTACGAATATTATTGGGGAATTAGTCTTCAGTGGTAGCCAGCAAGCTCTGACTATGTATGTACTAGCAGCTGGCGTATCATAATATTTAATGGTATCCCCGTTTCTCCTACTGCTACTGCAACTGGGAGATAATGAAATCACATGGCATCCTGCTCTGGAATTCTGAATATGAACTGCTGTCACTGACAAGCAAACCTTATTACAGGCTGACTTTTTGGCTGACACTCCACCTAAACTGCAGCATGTCTCAGCTGAGAAAACAGAGTACAATAAGCCTTTCCTTTCCTTGCTTGCAGCAACACATTCTTTTATTTATGAAAACACAAAATGTCTGAAAGCCAGCCTGAGGCATCCTAGGTCCTAGTGGGGCCATAGTGTACCACAGGAAGCTGCAACTCCTTCTTAAATTGTCAGTAGGCAGGTTTTTGCTCTAGGCTTCCTCACAAATGGAAAGAGTTAGTAAAACAAAGGTTATGTTAACAAGTTACATTACACACATGCCTTCACTTACAGTTTGAATTCACATACACTGAATATCAACTGTTGTCCATTTGCATTAAGAATGAACCCTGCAGGAAGGCAAGGAATGAACCTTATGGAAGCCATGCTTTTATTTCTAAGCAGCTGTTCATTGTGGGGTATAACCAGTCCGAGCAAAGGTGAAAAGATAGCGTCCACCAGTATCTAAGTACATGACCGTACATATATTTACTAATAATATTTACTGTCTGCTGGATATAAAACCCTCTGAAGTGTATCAAAAGCTGCTGTAAGGCACTAGTCTGAACAACAGAAAGAACTACTTGCAAGGGAGCCATTAACACTTCCAGCTGTTGAGTCATATCAAAATATTCCTTCCACTTTCTGCTCACCAACTGTTTAAAGGGAAAGGGAACATCAAACTGAGACAGCTGGCAGAGCATACAGAAGGATCTCCTGAACTGCTGCCATGCTACAAAAATTGAGAATGGGGTCTCATCTGGATTCCCCTCCATGTGAATGTGTGGGAATTGCCTTTTTATGGTGTCAGTTCTCAAGAATTTGGGGGAGAAGCACAGGACTCAAAGGCAGGCAGAGGGAATTTAAGCCAAAATATTTTGGAACTGTGACATGTAAAGCTCTCCCTGGAACATTAACTCATCCTCAGTGAACACACACTGAATGAAAACGTGCTTTCAGCTGAATCACAATTCATATCTTAATGTATTACAAGCAATGCGGGATATTTAGTTTTCTACCCAAAGCCTTAAATCAAGCCTTAATCAAAACTTAACTGAAGACAAAATCTAGCTCTCACTGAGTTCCATAAAAAGTTTCAAGTTTTACATTAAAAAAAAAGAGGTTTTACAAATACTTCATAGCTCTTCCTCTCTTTGGAAGAAAATGAAATCTAATTTATCTCATATTCTGCAATAGCAAAGCACTCAGTAAAGCAGAGGACATTATCTTAAAGTCTGATAGTCCAGACTAGGACAGACAGCTTCAGGTAATGCATTCACGAGGTTCCATTGCCATTCTGGATTCTTAGACTTACATGCCTTAAAAGGCTGAAACAGATTATTCAGAGGAGACCAAATCATATATTAAGCATTGTCAGAAATCTTCTTTTCACAGAAAATTATTTATGAGTTAGCACATGTATAAAGAAAACATTTGACTTGTTTGTAATTGAAATCTGAATTCTTGCAACTAACTCTGCATTTAATTTCCCATCTTACCTCAAATCTATGGGTGGAAAGGTATCACCTTTCTACCAGGAAACCTCCTAATGTTTTCATAAACACCTCTGCCTGTCACTATTTTTAACCAAAAACAAAAACTATGCCCTTTTGAACATTAGGAATGACTGCAAAACAGGAGACAGAAGCTGAAAGACCAACACATACCTCCTTTGAATGAAAGGTGCAGTTTTCAGAAGGGAGAAAGCTCTATCTTGCTGTCCTTTTTTTTTTGGGTGTAATGTGGTTAAAGCAAACTTATACAAAGGAAACTATATCATTTTAGAAAAATTATCTGAGAATGTTAGACTCAAAGTCACCAATTTTGAAGTTGTGGAGTTCTCTAGCAATAAAAACTGCTAATGCTAAGTAATTTGAGGTATCAGATAGGGACCAAACAGATATGCATGCACTTGTGTCTATATTATATACATAGAGAATTATTTAGTTTAAAAATATGGGAGAGGTATATATTGTTCAACTGCAAACACTTGTACAGCATAATACTCTTAAGAATAGAAATGTGAATACCAAGATGGAGAAGAAAAATGTTTTACCACTATACTGTTGAGTGGAAAAAGCTTTCAGGTTGGCAAACCTGCTGTGGGTTTGGATGTAGAACAGGCAAAACCAAAGGAACATCTAGTCCGAAATAAAAATAAAAACTCAGACGTAAGAGTCCGGTGGATAAGTGTGCATGTGACCCTCACCAAGAGAGAGTCCACAGCGCTGTTTTGATGTGTTCAGCCTTCTGTAGCAGTGCAGCCTGCTGATACACGTGGAAGGGGACAAGAAACCTGCAAAAGCCTATAGTTCTTCCTGTGAAATCTACAACTCCTCTCCCTCCAAATGCCATATTTGATTACCAGGCTCTAGGGAACAACACTATGGAAAAGGAGTTCGGTTTCCTATTACAAAAGAACCATTCTTCCTGATCTGACAGAGGAGAAAATGTAACTGCAGTGTCATTCTGCTTGACCTCCTAGAATGACCTCCTAGAGCTTAGCAACTGAATATGAATGTGAAAAAGGGTGAAGGATTTCTGCCCTGTACTTCTGCTAGCTGCACCTGGAGATGGAAGACAGATCTCTATAAATATAAAAAGTGGTTAGATATTATTTCCCTTTTTTTTTCTTTGACTTGTCTTTTACTAATGGTGAATTTTTCCACCCTCATAAGTAGAAGGGGTTTTTTTGTGTGTTTTTTTTTTTGTTTGTTTGGTTTGGTTTGTTTTGGTTTGTTTTGGTTTTTGTACAAAATGTGACAAGGAGACAGCAATGAAGAGAATCAAATTCTGATTTTTTTTCTCTTCTGCCTATTGGCACAACAGAAGAGTACTACCACAGTCCCAACACAAGCAGACTTCTTGCCCCCTATACAAGTAAGAATCTCTGTAAATCCAGCACGTGAAATGAAGAGGATTTTTGCTCCATTTCATAGAATTGGCTCGTCTTCTGACCAGACTAACCAGGAACAGAAGCACCAGCATAGTTCCTTGCTATAGATGTCTCTGTAGTACATATAGTTGGACTTGATGATCTTGAAGATTTTTTCCAACAGAAATGATTCTATGATTCTATGGGTGGATGTCGAAGCCTGAAGAAAATCCTACAAACATTTAAGATACAGAGACACAGATATTAGTGTGGCCTTGGGGGAGAGAAGGACACATCCCCAAAATCATTATTTAAAATGTCGTTGTCATGCTGAGCAATGTTGCCAGCGATATACAATAACACATTTCTTCAGTGTGTGGCTGTGTTCAGACTCCAGCTCAAACAATAGCACTTCTAGTGCTCTACAACACTTGCCTTAGTGAGGAAAAGAGAAAGATAACCTGTGGAGTCTGGAGAAAGGGAGGGAGTGCAGCAGGCTCAGCTGCTCTGAAGCCTTTATACCACACAAGGAGGGCATGCTACTGGGGAGAGAGATTATAGGACTTACTGTTTCTTATTGATTGTACTCCCATTTCAAGCTATATTAATACCTCAAAACTTTAAGTACCCATATCTCAAAGGAAAATACTGTAGTACTGTGTGTTCTATAGTCTTCATAAACTTTGGAGTCAAGGTGCCACCATGCCCCTTTCCCATATTTATTCCTTAAAGGTTGGTTGCAAGAATCTTTTCTGGATCAGATCAACTATTATGTAGTATAAATGAAATATCTAATGCTAATTTTCAGTTTTCTCATAGCAACCTACAGATTACTTTTAAGGTTGGTAATAAAACTTTAAAGACTATCAAGATATAAGTGGAATTTCACACTCGATTGAAATCTGTGTAGTTGGATTGCAAGTTTGAGTAAAAGGAAGTAGCTTCCCAGGTAAAGGAAAAATGAGAGACCTAAGTGTTAGCAGCAGACTCTTTATGTAAGAATTATGGAAGAAAGACCTTAAACCTCAGATCAAGCCCCCTTTATGGTAATTCTCATTACTTATCTGGTGGAAAGTGAACAGAATCTGAAGATCTAAGTCTGAAGGAGAAAAGCCTAAATAATGGATACATAGCCAATCAGTAACACATTGATTCCAGGCACATACATGGAAACTTAGGATCCATTTTTAAAATGCAACAGAAGGCATTTGAAAATTCTTTCCTAAAACCTACTGAGGTTTCCTACATGACATGAACTTCCGGGAATACACTGAACTTGATCTGCTGTCTTCTGCAGACTGAATTCTATATAGATTTGAAGATAATATGACAATGACTTAGAAAATAACTATGAAATCTATTTTTTTCCCAGTAGAGTAACAATACACCAATGAAAAAACTTGATACCTA
>VXAV01008675.1:0-62867 GCA_013399715.1 Alectura lathami
AGTCTTGCAACAAGCAGACACTGGTCTCAACAACTCACCCCCGTCACTCCCCACGTCCCCATCCTTCTCCCACCTCCAAGCCAGGCTTTAAGGCGGACCTCACTCCTGTCACTACGTTACAAAGCAGGCGTTCTTGTGGATTCGGTGCCTTATGCAACAACAGAGCATGAAAACGCATCTCTCCCTGCCACAGCTGGTCTCACCTACAGTGCAGTCAGGTTTTCAACAGTACAAGCATGTTGCCTGGGGATAGCCTTTTCCTGCCTCCCAAGCTGAAGATGATTCAATTATTAACAGGAAGAAGTTATAGAAACATACTCAGAATGACTTGAGATTAGGTGAGGCTTTCTTCAGTAACAGGGGCTTTCTTTCTCTGCCTCTATTGATTCCACAGTTAAATATATATATATATGAAAACTTTAAGAAAAATTTTCAGCTTTTCCTTCTTTTTTTCTCAAACTTGTGAAAATTTCAGCTCCTGATAGGCAATAGATGTGAACCACATGTTGAAAAACAAGCAGTGCTGATAGGTCTGAGCGTGGCTCCCAACAAAGCTGCACAATCATGCCCTGTGGTCCCGCAAGGAGTCTTTTTGCCTTCCCACCATCTGCTCAGCCACTCGTCTGAGGGATGTCTAAGGCTGCTCCTTGCAAGGAGCAACTGCTTTGCTGGGCTAAACCAGGACGGTGACCTGCTCCAGCCCTTATGGAGAGGGTGGTGGTGGTCTGTAGCTCATCTTCTCACAATCAGCAGGATTTCAGAGGATTTCATTTCCTGTGTTGGCTGCTGGCACAGTGGATGAGCTAGTCATTGGACCACATGCCAAGCAGAGCACCCAGGAGCCCTGTTGCTTCACCAGTAGCACAAGCAGCTTGGGGATGTGATTTTCAGTGTACACTTGCAGCTGAAAGTTATCTAAACTCTTTTCTTAGCAAACAACGTGCTCTGAAAATCCTCCAAGGAGGGGATTTTTTTCTGACATTTTTCTCCAGGAGAAAAATATCCCCAGAGGAGTTTGCTGCCCCATCCCACCAAAGCTGGCTCAGCTGCCAGCCTTGCCGTCCTGTGTCTGCAAACTAAAAATATCCCGTGCACAACCAGCCTGCCACCCGTCAGGCAACGGGACTGACAGGTGCTCACAAACTGCAGCAAACTAATGGAGAGTTCCACAGACAAAAATGGGTGTAGTTTCAGATGTCTTTCTGTGCTGCACTGCAAAACCCCCCCATGGTGGGCAGGGAAGGGCTTTTAAAGCATCTGAGAAGTGAATGCCAGGCAAACAAATGTCCCACGAGGGGGCTGTTCTGGTAGATGGATGGTGCTGGGCTCTTCTCCAGTGCAGGACTTTGATTTATTGATGTTTCCTGACCCTGACAGCTGGCTCTGTTCTGTGCACAGGAGTCCTTGGACCATCACAGTGAGCAAAGAGCATAGCATGAAACTCTCCCTGCAGCAAAATGAGGGCAATTCGAGGAAATATCAGGTCCCTGATCCTCCAAGTCATCTCTGCTGCGTCCCCACATCCTGTCCCGGGTCCAGAGCATTTCTGTGCTGGAAGAGATTCCTCTGACACCATTTAGCTGACTATTGGGTGGAGGAAAGACCCTGGGGAAATGAACTTGCTCCAGGGACTGGACCTTCCCCACCTGCAAAGGATCTGGGGACACAAGGCTGTATTTAGGGACACCAGCATAGGCAAGAAGAATCCATCTCATGCAGAGCACCAGCAGCCACCCACCAGGAATTTTCCTGAAAAACAAGGAGTCTTTTAAATCCATGCTGCCATACAGAGGAGCTGTCTGCAGACACCAGAAGAGGCAAAACAGCTCACTGTGTAATGATGGTCTGGCATCAGTTTCCTCATCATGGTCAATCCTATTGTCACACACTTAATATAGTAACAACTAGTGACAACAAGAGAGTGCTACAAATTCACAAAATACTCTGTTTTGCTTGGCTTTTACTTTATTAGCAGGCAAATGTCTTAAAAATTGCCCAGAATACCTGCAAATGCCCAGAGGGTCCACCTGCTCCAATTCTGGCCAGCTCTGCCTGTGCTGATGGACCTTCCAGACCCCAGCCAAGGAAGACCACAAGGCTAGCAGTGTGGAATTAGCTCCAGATGAGACTCAGCATGTGACAAACCTGTTGTCAAGCACTTGTCCCTGTGAGCGCTCGTCAGGTATGGGAGAGGGATGGCTCAGTAAGTGATGTTGTGAACAGAAGTGCTTTGGTTCCAGGCATTGTCATTTAGACAATTTAGTTGTCACTGAAGACAAAGAGATGGCTTGTGTACAGTGGATCAGTGGATGAGCATCTGCAAAGGTGAAAATACCAGATTCCGAAAAGCTTTCTTTTTTTTTTTTTTTTTTTTTTTTTTTTTTGTAGAGAAAAGGCGTAGTAAGAAGCCAAATGTCTGGAAATCAGGTCTTTTAGCAGGGTCTGAATACTTCACCACCAGTGGTTTGCCAGGTCTCACAGTGACAATAAAGAGACCTGCCAGCCCCAGAGAGCCCCCAGAGCTTTCCTGGGCTGTGCGGGGGCCTGGGTGAGGACCTGCTGACTGCAGCAGTGCTGGACTCATCCCCTTTTGCTGTTGCCCAATGGAATCTAGCAATGGTCCTGACAAGGACTGCTCACACCGTGCCTGAAGGCTTTGTACCAGGGACAAGCTGCCACTCCCTGTCCTGTGTTCATCACTAAGTCAGCTAAAAGAACCGATGATCCCTTGTAAATGTGTAACATCTAGGAGTACCTCTGTGGGACGAGTATTTTGTCAACCTTGAGGTTAGTTATCTGAAAACTCTTGCCAAAATTGAAAGATAACATCTGCCAGAGGAAAGCTGCAGCACACTCTGTCAGAAGCAACACAGCTGGCGTCTGCTGTGAGCTTACGGGGTCCCAGATGTCACAGCAGAGCATGGTAAGAAAAACCCCGAGATCCAGACTTGCGACTGCCACCTGGATGTCCAGTTGTCAGCCCATCCCCTGCGGTGGGGATTGCCATCTGAGATGGGCAGACACACCTTCAAGTTTGTGTAGAGAAGGCTGGAAACTGGAATGGATGGGACTGAGTGTCTTGGCTTGTTTTTCTTCTCTGCTTTGCTTTGGCTCATTGAACAACCCCATCTGGCTTTTCCAAGCAGCAGTGTTACTCACCTTGCACGTAATGCTTTCCTGGGGATCAGTAATAAACATCCCTTCAGTCGATAAAGAAACAGTGAGGAAAATTAGCAGCACTTCTACCACGAGCTCAAAGCCAGTAAATCCCAGATAAATGCTTTGCCACTCCTATCGGGTTCAGACACCTGCAGGGACTGATGCCCACCTCTCCCTTCTTCACCCTTATCCCTACCTGTTTTTCCAACAAGTGATGTTTCTCCGTCCAAATTCCAGCCTTTCACAGGAGTGAACGGCTCCTTGATCCGTCACCTTTAAGGTGACGTTCAGCTAAGTTTTCAGATCATCCACGTATTTGGTTTCAGCTGCTTTGAGGTGAAAAGTTAATTTTCTCTTTCAAAAGATGTTTCGCTAAGAACAGCTAGTAGTGGTAAAATAAAATAATTATTTAGAGGTAAAAATGGTCCCAGGCAAAATGATGCAGGAGAGGGAGCTTAAAGCTTAAACCTGAGAGAAAGAGAAAGCTTGGGGAGGTGGAGGGAGATGAGGTACAGCAGACCCAGCTGGCTTTGGGATGACTCTGCTTCAGGGAGATTGCTGCTGTCCCCAGATATCGAAGGATGTTGGTGCCAAGGAAGGAAAGGAAATATTTATGGTGGAAGAGAGTTCAAAGGCAGCAAGCCTGAGCCAGGTGAGTGGAAACAGAGATGAGATGGTCCAGGCTGAGAGCACTAAGGAAAAGTATCAGCCTGTGAAATGTGCCTTCTGAGGGTGGAAGAGGTAGAAACTCCATTATTTGGAGATGCTCAGAGTTACACTGAACAAGGTCTGAGTGAATTCCCTCCAGTGAGCAATCATGCACCAGCTGAGACAGATCTCCCCTGCCTCCCCACCTCTGCCTTTCACTGCATTTTCTCACAGAACTGCAGGTGTCAGTAAGGAATTATTAGACCCATTTCCCCAATGGCTGCATGCTGCCTGCCTTCCATTGGAGCTGAAACAGCCCTGCCAGGTGGGGAGATCTGTTTTCCCAGGGCCTCTGCAGGAAGGGAAATGGGATGGTCAGATCCTGCATCCCAGTGAGTTCCACGGCCACCATGCTGCCAGTGACTGCAACCAACCCCAGCACCTGGTGTCTGAGTGACAGCACTTTGGCATCACCCTTCACTAGCACCACAGGTGTTAGCAGGGGAATGGGTGACAAAAGAGAAGGAGAGCAAAGGAGAGCCAGAGCTCCCAGAGGAAGATGCCTGCCAGGAGCCAGGAAATAATCCAAAGCCTTTCCCAGAACAGCTGAAGGCTGGCAATTGTTGAGCACCACCAGGTGTGAAAATCCTTTGTGGAGGGAAAACCTCAACATCCAGAGAGAGCCTGAGCTCCTGACTGATGTGTCTGCAGTGAGCAATGGAGGAGAAGATGCCCTTTGCTTTCACTGCCAGCTTTCCTCCAGAAAGAGCAGCAGAAGGGAAGAAAGCTTCACTGCAATGCTGCTGAGATGGGCAGAGGTCAGGCTGCTCCCCAGCTGACCTGGTGTCAAAGTCTCCCTCTCCTCATGCTCCCCAGGGACTGCTGCATGGTGCACTGATGTCGAGGTCAAGGTCAACATGTGGTTCTTGGCTCTGGGAGAAGTCACTCTCCTTATCCCCATCATGCAGAGGAGGAATGGAGATGCAGGAGATGGGACTCATCCAGCTCGTCTTGAGCAGAGATGTAAACCCAGGCTTTCCAGCCCTACTACAGATCCAACCCCACTCTGATTGCCAACTGTTTGCTCTTGCTTTCAGAGATGCTAAATTACCCCTAATCACAATTCAGATTAGAGGAGCTATGATTTCTTTATCCATCACCATGGGGAAAATCAGCTGGGAAGGAAAAGGTGCCATCAGCTATGTCCAGGGCTTCAGATAAATTTTCTCCCCATCTTCTGGAATACTTGGACTTCAGGGTGAGACCATGTAAGTCGAAATCTTCATCCCAGAAGAGAAATTGTTTTCTTTAAAAAGGTATAAAGTTCCTGGAAAAGAGACTTAAAGTGACCATTTAGCCATAACTGCAACTTCGCCAGCAATTTGCTGTAATGACTCAGAAATATAAAACTATGGGGAAAACCTCTTCCTTTGTTCAAGAGGAGAGATGTATCCTTCTTTAAAACAGAACAGAAAGCTCTGCAGTATTGGGTCGAATTCAGAACAAAAACTGCAGAGAAAATAACCCTGAGTATCAGGTCCCAATCTAGTCACTGCCTGCCTGTAACTGGTAACACTTGGCTGTGTAATTCAGAACAGAGGGGTGTAAAATGCAGTGTGTAAATCAATAAAACAGATAAATGTTCAGACAAATCGGGTCTGAAGATCGCCTGCATGCTGTTATTTTCCTGCGCCAATTGATGTTTCACGCTGCCACTTTTCCAGTCAGGCAGAAGGTACTGCATCCCAAGAAAGGGGAGCGGGTATATATGGCTTGTGGGGTCCTGTGCAGGGAGGGCAGAGGGGTAAGTCTCCAACCTAAAAGGGGCGTATGGAGCCAGTGGGATGCTATAAGCCCCAAAGTGCATCTCCCAGCTGCTTTGCTGTCTGTTCCTCCTCTCCTGCTGCATGAGCTCAACATGCCAAACCCTGTGGCCATGTCTCCTCCCAGCATCCAGGGCTGTGTGCCCTTCTCTGTCACCTAAAAATCATCACCTACCTCCAAGCCAGAGCCTGGGAACAGCCTGGCACACATGGCCCTCTCAGCCCAGCTCTCTCATGAAGATAAACGATCCTATCTGATGTGATGACAGGAGCTTGTAGCTGGGGCCACCTCCCTGCTGCTTTAAGGGCAAAGCAAAGCACTGAGTTTGATGTGGAGAGTAAGACATCATCTGCATCTGCGAGCTAGGAAGGAGACAGTTTGCCCAGCTAATTAGCCCTGGGGTGCTAATGACACTTAGAGCACTGACAGCCATCCCCCTGCAGCATGCAGAGGGCAGCGGGAGACCCCGACATGCTGGGGTGGTGTCTCTGTGCTGGTTTGAAGGAGTGTGAGCAGGATTCAGGCACAGGGAATTGCCTGATTTGTACTTGGTGTGATTTGTACAAGCATGGAGGAGACCCTGCCGTCCTTCTGAACCAGTGAGAGCAGATGTGGCCTTTGGAAGACACCCAGGGCTGGGAACTGGAGATCTCTGTCCTTACGACCCAGCGACACATCACCAGGGCAGAGCTGGGCAAAGCTCTGAGCTGAAAACTCAGGAAGAATCTACCCAAAGAGCAAATGAGACGCAGGGATGCTACTGCTCCTGGGAACTGAAATCCCCATACACGGACGTTTCTTTTCATTAGGTCAAAGCCTTCCACTCTGGTTATAATCAAAGCATCTCATTCTGCCTCGCCTTCTCTCTAGCGGTGATGGGGTCACTCTGGATATCTCAGCAGGAAATTTCTAAAGGAAACATCTTTCAGAACAAGCCTTTGTGATAACAGCATAGCCGCCTTATCGAAACGCCTTGTTCTCTGTTAGATTTTTTAACAAAATCTGTACCGAGCTCCACCACCCAGCCCTGTCGGCGGCTCACCCCAGCCCTGCGAGGCCAGGAGACGAAGCCAGGTATTTGCTACCCTCTGCTGTCCTCTCCCTGCTATTTCACCTCCCTCTAGCCGAGGCCAGTGCTACTTTCTGCTCTCCTTTATGCCCCTACGTTATCTGCCAGAAAAAAAAATACATCATCCTTCCCTTCAGGAGACTCTGAGCCTTTTCAGGTGCCTTCGGGCCGAGCCTGCTGCCCACCCCAACCATCTGCTCTCCCAGCCTACCCATCCCCTTCTCCCAAATATTATCAGCTCCATACACACAGTATCTGAGCTTGCCTCCGTTTCCCAGCCTGCTCTTCTACCCTGCCCTTTCAGTTTTTCTCCCTGCCCCTAAACCTATGCTTGTGCCATTCCTCTGCATTGCTCACAAGTTAGAAACAGCTCATGGAGAAGAGCTGGACTCTGACTTACCAAGCAGTGAAAACCCTGAACAGCCTGGCATCACCAGGGTTAATTCTGAGCTAGTATCAGTGCAGCTCCTGCCTTTATTACAACCCTTGACCCTTCACTGAAGAAAACAAGCCAAGAGATAAATGCCAGCCTTGTGGCTTTGATGCCCATGTTGAATATTTATGGCCACAAACGTTATGAATCACAGGAAGAGGTGGGGGCATAGTGCCTTACCAATGAGCCATGTTCAACTGTCTCCAGACAGGATCTGAAGTGCAGAGCTCCTTTTTCTGAACCAAGCAGCTTAGCCGGCTGCCGAGCCGTGCCACTGTCCTCTGGGAAGTTGGGCATTGCTGCGTGTCCCAAGGGCTTCTCGGGGAGATGAATGTGACCCTGCATTGCTAAAGGAAGGTACTAATTGCCCATGATAATGAGTGGCTCTGTCTTTAGCAGAGGGCATTCCTGAAGAAGAAGGCTCATCAAGTCATCCGTCCTGGCCTGAAACCAAGGCACTGAGCATCTATGGTGACATGGCCAGGTGATGCTCTGGGACCCCAAAACATCTCCTCAGGAGGTGGCTCAGGAGATCCACCTCTGGTTTCCACAGGCCCTCAAGGCACGTTCCCTTTGGGCTAGACAGCACAGCTGGAGGCAGCCAGTGTCAGAAAAATCTTGTTCCTTAACTTCTGGCAGCCCAGGTCTCCCAAGACAAGGAAAGCTAATTTTAGGAGACCAAAGTGGGGACACACAGACTGTGAGGTCCTGTGAGATCTTCCAGCAGGTGTCAGAGGGGGACAGAGGGAAGGGTGCCAGAGGGAGAGGCTGTACAGCATGACAGGATGCTCCCCCACCCCTGGGCACTGCTGCAGCTCATATAAACCAAGGGCAACCAAAACCTCCTTGATGCAAAATGCCTACAAATCCCAGATTCTTTCCTCCCAGCCGTGCAGGGAAGCAGAAGTTACTGAGACTCTCCTGTATCTATTTTTGTTTAGAAATGGAGTTTGTATACAAGCCCATTGCTCCTTCAGAGGGAGAAGTGGTTAATTCTGGGTCAGAACAACACAGGGAATGACCTTGCATGTGCCCATGGAAGCAGTTGTTGTGCTCTCTCCAAGATAGGTAAATGAATAACAAGTGCTATGAGACAGTGAGAAAGAGAATCTGTATTCATGGCATTTTGTTATGGGTGACCCAGGCTCAGCTTCATCCGTGAGCCTGAATTTTGCATTTCAATCAGGGAGCTGAGCTCTTTGCTATGTGAGAAAGACATCCCGTCTCCTGTTGCTGCAGCACATGCTCAGTGGCTGCTAAGCATGTTTTCTGAGAATTCACAAACACAGCCCTTAATGAGCTGATGAATGCAAAAAATAGGAGATTTCAGAAATGTTCCACCTGCCTCAGATCATACATATTTTTAGCCTGGTTTCCTCAGGAAATGAGAGCCATGGAGTCATTCCGAGCCTGGCCTGGCTGCTTGCCCTCTTCATCACAACTTCTGAACACAAGTTTCACTCCAGTTTGACAGAGGGGAGATCTCAAAGAGGCTGTTGGGCTCCTACACACTGAGCAAGGAGAGGCGACGGGGGGGAGAAGCCACAGCTGTGCCGTGCCTGAGCCCTGCCCAGCCCCGCGGGAGTGTGTGGCCCTGCACCATACATTGAGAAGCTTCCCTGGGTTTGTTCTGCTGCTTGCGCAAGTATGTGGTTTTATCCTCAGTGATTTCAGGACAGACTTTGTTTATCTACGCTAAAACTGTCAGAGAAACTTGAGATCTGGGGCGTAGGGGGATTTTTTAAAATATTTTTATTTTTATAGAAATGCTAAACAGTCATTCATCCCATTATTCACCAGGGTGAACATTTCTCCAGCAGCACAGCCTGGAACTGAGCAGCTTCCAGAGACCTTTGCTCAGCCCTGCCCTTCCCTTGTGCTCTGGATCTGGCCTCCACCCCTCCCAGCCGCAAGGAGGGAAGGATAAGGATTTTCTCATTATTTTTTCATGTTTTCATCATTCTGGGAGAACAGGGAGGGAGGGCTGCCTTCACTTGCCATGATTTTCCCCAAGAATTAACAATGCTTTCTGCTGCTTTTAAATTGATGAGTGCTCCGTGTTTCTGTCCTGTCTTAACTGAAGTGGTAGGTATTTATTCTCTTTTTTTTTTTTTTTTTTTTTTTCAATATANTTTTTCCACAAGCCAGTAGGATAATTTAAAGATATTTCCCTCCCAAAGCACTCCTCTCTCCCCCACCCCTCACCTCCAGAAACCCTGGTACAAGTGAAAAGGAGATTTCAGCCTTACTTCTCCCCAGTTTCTGACTGTGCATATCTCAGCTCAGTTTTCATTCTCAGAGGACAATCATAGGAAACTAAATCTCATTTCTAGGATAAACAGGAACATTAAGAGAACACACCCCTTTTAAGAGATTCAGACTGGAACCAAGAGATTACCTTGAGTTACGGCACAAACTCTGATCTAGGCTTCCTGTGTTGTACTTGTCTCTTGCTCTTATGGGATTTTCACAAAAAAAAAAAAAAAAAAAAAAANNAAAAAAAAAAAAAAAAAGAGCTTTGCATAGTACTCTCATCTTCTCTCCCCTCCTCCTTCCCTCTTATCAGCACTTTCAGCCACGTCCCTGCAAACCTATGTCCCTTCTACTAGGACATCCCCAGCTGTACTTCCTCCGGTGCACCCTGCCTGGTGATGATCCCAAGAAGGGCCACGTTTCCCACAAAGCGCAAGAGCAGTGACTGTGACCAAGGTGGGCAGGAGATGTGACACTGCCCTGTCTGTGAGCCATCATCATAGGCTGGGGGGGAGGGAGGAAGCAGTGGATTCCTCATTGCCATGGTAACCAGATGCTCCACACTGTGCAGCCAGGCAGGATGCTCTGTGCTCCACGCTTCTGGCTGGACCCTGGGGGACCTGGGCTGCTGGGGACTGTGTGGATCCTGACCTTGGTGCTTTGTAGCTACTCAGGTAAACGACCTGTGTGGAGGTGGGTGGATATGTTCTTCTCTGACTCCTTGGAGAGGAGAACAGAGCGAGGTGAGAACGCTGAGCCTGAGCGCTGCCCCGCTGCTTTGCTCCCAGGACAGCCAGCGTTCCTGCCGGGTGACCCACCAGCCAGCTCCTCCTGGGAGTACCACGGGAGTGAGATTTCAAAGCCCTCCTGCAGGACCTCCCTGACCCATCGGGGGGCTCCTTCCTGGGTATAGCAGCCACCCCACCCAGCCCACATCCAGGTGCTGATGAGAGGAGCCTCCCTCCACTGCCCACCCTGCCAATGACCTGGGCAGGGGATATGACTTCTCAGCTGCAGCCAACACCAGCGGAGCTGGCCCAGTCTGGCTCTGTCTTCTCCATCAGCTCTGCTCACAATGGCCTCACTTCTCGCCAATTAATCCTCCAGCTCCTTGCATTTTCTCTGCTCTAAGCCCATAAGCATCATCTGGTCTCCCTCCAGGATGGTTGGCAATGGGGATGGGTCCATCCAGATCCCACACAGGTTCCCAGTGGCTTCCAAATCCTCCTCTCTCCCAAGCCCCATATATGTTTCTTCTCAATGCCCTGACATTCCTGAGAGGTTCCTCAGCCCGTGCCTCTCTTTCTCTGGCCTAGGCAATGTTTTCATCCACATGAATAGCAGCCTGTATTCACTGCCCTGCAGCACAGTTGAGATGGAGGTGGCCAATCCCACCTACAGCTGGCAGCAGGACAGGTCAGGTAAGGTCCTTGCTCCTCACAGCTGTAATGGACTCTGCTACCACATGGCAAGAGAGGGGTAGGAGGGGAAACAGTCACCCAAAGAAGGATCAGATCTGTGGGGCAGGTGAAAGGTAAGTGAGGACATGAGTCTTCATGTGCTGGGGGTCCTGAACTGCAAACAGGACTTGAGGTTATTGGGTAACATGGTATGGAATAATACTTGGCCCTTTTTATGTCCTGATAAGGGCTGAGAGGTTTTGTTAAGAAATTTCAGGCGTTTGTATGGATTTTATACACGGGGATATCTCTAGAAGAGAAGATGGTACAGGTGAATCTGAATTTCTTCTTCCCTGTCCCTCAATACCTCATCAGAGAAGGAAGGGGAAGAGCAGCTTTGGGAGTCCTTATATAGAGTCTCAGCAGTGGTTTGAGGAGACCAAGTCTAAGATAGTCCAGGACAGCATGTCACAGCCACCCAGGGACTGGGTCAGCTCGGCACAGTTCCTGGAGATCACCCTTAACCCCTCCATCTCCTGCACTAGACCCTAAGCTGCTCTCGGTCAGCGAAGATGGACATCTCCTGTTCCAACACTTCCAAGCAGATGACAGTGGGAACTACTCCTGCACCATTTCCTACATGGAGCACGGACTCCCTGTGTCCCAGACTTTCCACTACAGCGTGTTAGGTGAGTCCAAAGCCATGCTAACAACAGGGGGACAACTTAAAGAGGGCAGGAAGCATGGAGGGGCCAGGGGGGGAGACGAGAGTGCTCATGTCTCTGGTTGAGGGAGCACTTCTTGGCAAAGAGGAAGAACCAGACACCTTTTAGGGTTTTCTCCCACAGGTTACCATGTGCTTGGAAGCCTGGAGACTTTGCTGCTCTTCCATAGCAAACTCTGTGAGGAAAAGTGGACAAAAAGGTTCCTGTGGAATCTACAGGACAGGCTGAAGCAGCTGGAAATTGAGCAGCACTGCAAAATCCAGCTCAAGACCACTGCCTGCTTCCCATCAGTCGACGAGACTTGGGATGAGTTCGTTGTCCAAGCACAGCTAGAAGGTAGAGAAGCACCATGGCTTCTGAAATTAGGGGCTCTCGGAAGACAGTGGTGGCTAATGGTTAGGGATGTTCAGGGCTTTGCCAGCCTCCTGCTGGAGCTGCAGCTGCCTGAGCTGTGCTCTCCATACTCTAGTGTCCCTCTTTGGGCCCAGCTGGGATGAACACTGCAGATCTCAGGGTGTGGAGGAGGACACAGTCTGCTACCGCAAAACAGTCCAGCACAACCTCGAACAGGTGAGCCGTGGGGCCAGTGCAACCGCTGCAGTGCTCAGAGAACATTTTCTCTGCAAAAAGGGCTCAGCTCATCTCTTGGCCCCCTCCCCAGGTCCGACTCGCCCTTACCAAGTTCTTCAAGGAGCACAAGTCCTTCCACATCACTGGGGCTGATATCTCCAGCATCATCTTCACCAACAAGTTTATTGGCTTCCTGGAAATCCAGCAGTGTAACGTGGGCTACGGGCAGACCAAGCAGCTGCAAAGATGTCTCGAGTGTTGCAGTGAGCCAAGAGTCCACCACCCTTTGGTTCCCCCTCTGCTTTCCACCCCTGTTTGCCCCTTCCTCTTCTCTTGCAAGGCCCTGTTTCTTGGTCCTTGCTGCTCTCCCCATGGGGAGCGTGGTGGATGGAGTAATTTTGAGTCCTTAATCATCAGGACTCATTTTTCCTCGCTCTTGGTTGAATGTATTTGTATCAAGAAGCTGGTGCTGCCACTCAGAAAGACCTTTCTATGTGTTCTCTTCTCAGTTGCATGCCCACCAGGGACGTTCAGCTCTCCTACAAACAGGCAGTGCTCCCCGTGCCCCATTGGAACCTACAGTCTGATCTACGGGATGGCATTTTGCACGCCCTGCAAGAATGGCACGATCACCCAGGGGCCAGGCGCCAGCTCCATGACAGACTGCATGGAGGATGAAGGGGCCAAGCAGGGTACATCAATCCTCTGCTGCTGCAGCAGGGCAAGGAGGGGACTGGGTTTCTCCAAATGCAGGGTAGGCACTGTCATGGGACCCCCGGAGCAGCTGCCCAGGTATATTGGCCATGGCAACTTCTACAGACCTTCAGAGTCCCTTTGGAGACAGGTAGCTCTTGTCTCTTCCGTCAGTATCCCCAAAGAGACCCCAGCTCCCTTGCTGCCACTTTCAGCAGGCACTGAGCAACTGGATCTCTCCACCTTGTTGTTCCCAACTTCCCTTTGAGCTCTGGCAACTTCCCTGCCAGGAGTACTGTTGGTCCCACCATCCCTGCCTGCCTCTGGAACTCAGAAGGACTAACATCAGGGTTGTCTCCGGGGCCTGCAGCAGAGGGACTTCACCATCTGAGGCAAACCTTTTTCTCTTTCTTTAGTTATCTCCATCATTCACAAGATCCCGCTTCTGCTCCTTATCTTCTTGCCACCGTTACTAGCAGTCAACCTTCTCTTCATCTTGTAAGTCTGAGCTCCTTCTCCCACTATGGGGCATTTTGGGGTCGTTCGGTCAGTGTTGGTCCCCCAGCTCTATGTTCCTCCTTGCAACAGATGAAGGAGACCCTGAGCCCACCACTGTGACACCAGCAGAAGGCAACAAGGGGTGCAGGACACCAACAGGTGGGATAGCCCTTGGCAATAGTTAACACAACCCTACAGGGAACTGTTGGATATGGCTCTGGGGAATCCTGGCCCTGAAAGGTGGTGCTGGGTGGCTGCAGGACTCTGGTGCTTGTTCCTGGCACTGTTCCCGTTCTTCAGACTGGGTTTCTGTCTTTTTGTAGGAGTTCTTTCTACTGGTTCCATCGAGAGTACCAGATGTCATCCCCAACGGCTTCCAAGGTGGTGGGAATCACTAAGAGAAAGGAGACGGTGACCAAGTTCTTTGGGATCCCCTGGCAGGGCCCGAAGGCTAGCCCTCCTGCTACAGGTGCCAGTCACACCAGTGATATGGACACCAGTAATCTGGACACCAGCACAGCTGAGGGGGGTGAAGAGAAGCACACACATGAAGCATCCTCCCCTACTGAGCCCCCAGGCCTTGCTGCTGTGGATGATGACACACCTGTTGTGCTGGAACTGGAGGAAAAAAAAGGATGTTTTTGAGATTCCCTCCACATGCACAGGCAAACAGCGCTGAGGGAGATTCTTACATCCTTTTTTATGTGCCTGCAGCCACCCCACACAGCCTGCAGTATCCAGCAATAAAGATGAGGGACACTTTTCTCTTCTCTGAATTTGTCTTCCCAAATAATTCCACTACAACTATTTCCTTTGCTATAAATACTGTCTTTTATTTGCATCTCTCTGCTGCACTGGATACACTGGACACAGATGGACAAGGTGGTTTCAGGGAGGGGACCTAGCATACAGATTGAGGAACTGTTTGTCTTCACTCATGGAAAGCATCCTTCCCCAGGCAGGGAGCCCATCTTGCACTTAGGAATGACTCAGTTTCCCTTATTTATCACTTTTTATACAGCCTTGAAAAAGCCAGATCATTTGCTGGGATCAAGGTTATGCGGCATAGGGCGAGAGAAAGCTCAGCCTCAGGACTCTTCATTTTCAATGCCAACCTTGGCATGCAAGTGACATAGGGCTTTCAGAAGGATTATCACCTTCGTAGCCTCACAGAATAGATCGCCGTTAGCTGAAACTTTCCTGAGCCCAGCAGAGACTCCAGGAGAGGGCAGCAACGCAGTGTGAGAGGCAGTGCTCCAGCACTGGCTGATTTTTTAGTAAAAATCAGCTCTGAATCCAAAATCCAAGCAAGAAAAGGAGCAGGTTGTGCTGCTTGGAGTAGAAGAAGCAAGCCAAGAGCAGGGGCATTGGTTTCATCCCAGGTTTTGTGTGTTAGTACAGCAGTTTCAGGGAACTAAGCTGTCCCAAGAAACTTCTTTCACAGAAAGTTGACTGGAAACTGTTGAGGCCCTTTGCCAGCAGGCCTGCCGTAGAGACAAGCCCAGTGGGGAAGAGGCAGAGCAGGGCACAGGTGCATGTGATATCTGCAGGGTGAAGGCTGCCACAGTTCAGCTGGGAGGTGCAGGCAGGAGATGACAGGAGCCCCATGGTGCTGCCTTAACCCCTCCTCAGCTCTGAGGAGCTGATCCTCTGTAGGACTGCAGCAGGTGACTGAACACAGCTTGGGCATCAGCAAGCTGAAGGTAAGGACAAAAAAAAAAAAAAAAAATCACAGTGATGGGGCTGCTGGGCTTCAGGCTGTGAAACAGGGAGAGTAGCAACCTGGAGTAAAGTTGGATGAGATGGTGGGAACAGACACATTCTGAATCTATCTGCTTAGAGCTGCTCTGCTGGCCTGAAGGTGCTTGGGGAAGGCTATGAATGGCATGGGGACTGGGAACAACTGGAACTCTCTCCTTCTGCTCTAGAGTTTGGGCATGTTCAAACACCAGTCGCTTTCAGCTTCTCTCCTCTCCAAAACCCTGAAAGAATTCACAACCACTTTTTGAATGAACCCACAGAGCTGGAGCCCAAACCACAACTGAGTTAATAAAGCAATGCTAATGCCCACCCACTGCCATGTACATGCCAGGGACACCCAGCAACATGTAAGGAGGCTGCTGCCTTGGCAAGGTCTGAGATGAGGAGGCAGCAGCTGCTGCCCAACTTAGCTCCACAGCCCAGCTTGAAGGGAACAAATTCCCTCTGACTAATCTTGAGATGAGTGTGATTAGCAGGTCTGTGATGGGGGCTGTGGGTGGGAGTCATGGCTGTCCTTTGTCATGGGCTGTGCTGTGAGCTGGTGGGGGGAGCTGGCTCTCAGTATGGGCTGACCCTGCCATCAAGAGCAAGAAGCATGGGAGCAAAATTCCCCCTGCCCAGGTCAGGCTCCTCCAGCAGGGCTGAAAGAATTCCCCACAGGGGGAGTTTGGGCAGAGTGGGGCTGGTGACCTGGAGATAAGTGGATGATGTCCAGTTTGCTCAGCTGCAAGCAGGTATGTGTCTAACTCGGAGGTCTAGCTCACACGCTCTGAATCGGGGCTGGTCAAAAGTCCCTTTTTAGTTCCTAGCATTTTGTGCCTTCCTGCAATGTTTCAGCCTCATGTCCTGGGGCTGCTCCTTCATGGAACCATGGAAAACAGGCTGCTTCTGTGCCAGGATTGGGACAGAAGACTGTGAGCACCCATGGCATTGTCAGTGCGTGGGGATGTTTGTGTCAGCGTGTGTTTAGCTGCTTCCCTGGACAGATATTTAAGAGGAAGAGTGAGGACACTGGGTTTCTGGAAAAGCAAAGGGATTGCTGGCTTGGGGTGGTAAGGCAGTAAGTGGCAGCAGTGTAATCATTTGTAATCATCTGCCCACACTGCTATTTAACCAGACTGAGATAACTAATTGATGCCATGTTTGCAAGCAATATCTTGAAAATATTCCTATTTGTGTTAGATCTCAGTTTTGCTGAATTCTGAAAGGTCTTCCGTTAAATCAGGGCAATCCTGGGTATGTAAGAGGAGCTTGTTCGGAAATAAGTTGGTAACAGAATCTTCATCTTTCAAGGGTCCTTCTGTAATTGCTGATACTTAAAGAAAAATATCTTGGTTCAGAATTGTTCTGGCAATCCTAAAATTCAAGTAGAACATTGATCAAATCTGTGGGAAATTTGAAAACCAAAAAGTATAGGATAAATGGAAACACTGATCTCAAATGGGGAATCCAAAACACCTCAGCCTCTCAGTTTTACCTCTGGTGAGATGTATTCCAAAAAGGAGAGCCTGGTGTAACCTGCCTCAGTTTGTAAGAACTTCTGGAGGTCACAGCCCTTCCCAACCCAGGGCAAAGCTACTGCACAATCCTGAGGGCTGAATCCAGCCCAGGGCAGCTGAATCTCCCTGGAAAATTCAGGATTATGCCCTCCCCCCAGGCTTCTGAGCACCCTTCCTTGCACATCCCCTTCCCTCATCCTCCTCGCCACCATCAGCAGCTGGCCAGCCCAGAGTAGGTGCACTTGGGATTGACCGCACAAGACTGGGGGCTCTGCGCTCAGACATGGCCCCACTTTTTCCCTCTTGCTGACCTGCTGGAATCCAGACAGCCCAGAGAGAAGGGCTCTGGGAGGCAGAGCTGGGTGAATCGAAGCCGTGTTTATAGCAGGTTTTATTTTCCATTTGCCTTTACTTTTCATTGATCTTGCACAACCAGGGAGGTGGGATGAGCAGAGCAGGACTGGACCCTCAGTTGCATGTTGGTATCCATGACAACATCTAGTTCCTCACTGCTCGCTGTGATTGCTGATGCTCTGCTGCACCAGAGCACCCTCTGCTAGGATGCACCCATTGCTAGGGGTCTAAGGGGGCCAGGGGACCGTGGTAGCTGTAGTGAAGACACGGGTGCAAGGTGAAAGACACCACAGGTGCCCTGCAAGCACAACATGGCCCCACAGTGTAGCAGGAGCCCCCTGGAGCTGAGCAGCATCAATCCCTGCCATGAGTCCCTCTGGGCAGGGCAGCCCTCCATGCTGGCTCCATGTTATTCTCCAGCACTGAGCTCTGCTGACTTAGGAGCTGGTGGGTTGTAATGACATGAGGAAACTTCCTCTGCATAAAGCGAGTGAGTGGCATCCTTTGAAGCCCAGCTCCCTTCCTTGATCAGTACCAGCGGGACCACAGCTGTGATGTCTCATTACGTGGCTCTCTTGGATACAGGACTTGTCCTGGGGATGCTGCACGGCAGTTCCAGTAATGAGGCAAATCACAACCCTTTGAGGCAGTCGTTTGTGTCAGTTGGGCTAAGCCTGCTGGGCAGCTTGAGAGCCCCCCTGGATTGCACACAGCTTCCACACCTTGGGATGGGAAATGAAGCTCTGCCTTTTGATTAGCATGTTGTGCTGCTTGGGAAAGGACATGGGAGTGGGAGGGGTGGGCAGTGTTTGGTGCTTGCAGCCACTGGTGATGAGCTTGCTGTTCTCTTGTACCCAAGAAGGGATTTTTGCTACCCCTGCTGCTGGGCTGGAGCAATCACACAGGTCCCCAGCAGGTTGTGCTCCACTTGTACTCCTCCAAACACCTCTAGGGAAGGTGGGAACCCCTCCAGGCTCCCATGAGGTTGTCCTCTCCTCCTGAGAGGTGACTCTACACCTTCTCCTCATGCTCCAATCCTTATCCATTTCCACCTCCTCTTCTCTCTTTTTCTTGCTTGTATCTCCAGTCTCTTCTCCCCTTGGCTCCTAAAGACCCAGGTGCTCTTGCCCATTCATAGTCTTGGACACCTGAGCACCCTACTTGTGCATGCTCATCCAAAGCAGCATCTTTATTAGACCCTCTCTTCTTAAGTCTCTGCTCTTGAAGTTCTCCCCTGTATCTCAATGCTTCTGACATGTCAGTTACCCAAGGCACAGCACCTATTCCCTGTAGGAACTTCTGGCTATATTAAGGGTGTAGCAAACAGCATTTTTGTTCCTATTCTATCAAATTCATTAACTAATAATCATAAGCTACAGCTTCTTACAAAATTGAGGTTGAAATAATGCTGCTCTGGTTTAACTTTGTGGTCTCACTTATACTTGTGATCTATTGGTTCCTAATTTCCTTTATAACCATGAACTTGTTTTAACTTTAACCAGCAGTTAACAAAAACTATATTCTGATACTGCAGGCTTGGGTTCCTGTTTCTAACACACATCCCTTCCAATCATGCATCACAGAGTTTACTTCCAGCTTCCAAAGCCTGCCTCCGTTCAATTATAAGTTTATTCATTATCCTCCTTTCCAGTTTTCAAATATACACACTTAGGCCGCAATTCTTCAAGCTTTTAACTGCATAAGTACTGCTAGCACTTATCTGGCCCCTGTGTTTAAAGCTATTTTATTTTATTCTCTCCTTGTGTATTTGTTTTGTGTCTGCCCACGCACTTAAGATGACAGCACACTACTGAATTGAACAGTACTATTATCAGGCTTGTACTGTTTATTTTGCTGTTGGCATGCTTGAAAATAAGCCATGCAGGTTTACTTGACCGTTATGTTGGCATATCCTGGACTTGCATTTCCATAATTTCACCTGAGATTGATCAGTAAAACCAATACCCAAAGATATCACTACTTGGTGCATGATTGCACTACAGGATTTTCTGAAAAATAAAACTGAGTAAACACTTGCTGTTGTTTGTGACAGTTTATAGCATACTTTCTATCTCAAGGTAACTGCAAGTTCAGTTTAAAACTTGTAGTCCCTCTGCCTGCTGGTGCAATCTCAGCCTTAAGCAAGCTCTGCTTTGAGAAGCAGGGATTTTCTAATTAAGACTGCCTAGACTGATGGATGTATAAATGTCTTCGCATCAGCCTTGTGTTACTCCTTTGCAACTCCATGTGCATCTTGGATCCAACTGTCCACTGTACGTGTGGCAAACAGCCTGCAGGCAAAGGTCAATTAGGATAATCAAGTTACTTCTGCTGCTGATATGGTGCAAAATGGGTTAATCACATCTCGCCAGTGGTGACTAAGGCAAGGAAATAGTGCTTTCCTATGCCACATACAACATGTCCCACCCCAAACCATGAAAACCCAGCATGCCAGGATGGCATCTTGCCCAGTACTTACAGGTAGATGAAGACAGTCACCCTCTTAGTGCAGAGGGAGAGTACGGGACCCCCAGGTTGCCTATCTTGGCACCCTTAGGCAGAAGTTGTAATGACCCCTCCCTAGAGGGCAGAGTCCCCCTGAGCTGAGGACTGTGAACTTCAAAGAAATGAAAAGTAAAAACTTCTCTCTGCAGATGATCAGTCATGGGAATGATTCACTTTGAGCTTATCCAGAAGCTGGATAAATATAGATCCACTCCACCACCTCAGGTGGAGCACACAGCTAACTAATTGTCTGAATGCTGATGGGCAAAGGGATGTCTTGCCAGCTGCTGTCAGTGCAAGGCAACTAATTAAAAGTGCTCCTCCGTAATTTTATATAGCATTCCTTTCAAGCCCAAAAAAGACCACTGTCAACTTGGTCTGCTCCTTCTCCTCCAAACAGACATACTTGCTCTCAGAGCCAAGATGCAGGAGATAATTAGAGCACTTTGCTCTCTGCTGATAAGCCCTCAGCTGGAGACTGTCCACTTTGGAGCATCATGACTTAGAAGATGATATATTGGAGAGGGCAGATGACAGCAGGCGGGGACATCTGGAAGGCCTGAACAGCTCTGCAAGAACTGAGCAAGAGAAGGGCAGGAGTAGGCTACTAGTCCCTGCGATGGTGGTGAGAAATGGCTGCCCACATCCACTGGAAGGCAAGCAGGCAAATCAGCATAATTTGCGGCCCAAAGGCTTTAAGCTGGTTATTAAGCTACCAAATGATGGGAATTAAGTTACTGGAAGTGGTATGGTTGCCTTCACTAGAAAATAAACAGCCATCTGTTACCCCCAAACTCTTTTCATTTGTATTGGGGGAAGGAGAAGGGGTTTTTGGGGACAGAGCGGAGACCGGCATGGGTGAGCCCAGCCCTGGGGAAGGGCCCTGGAATGGCGGGGATGACCCTACCTGCACCCTGCACAAGGCTGGGACGCCGTCCCCAGAGCCAGGTGGTGGGGACATGTCTTGAGACAGCTTTTCTGAGGGCTGCAGTGGTTCTGGGCAGGAAAATGCTTGGTTCTTTTGCATGGCTGCTTAAGGACTGGTTGCTTTGGTGCTATGTGGTTTGCTCTGCATTGCATAAAGCTGTGGTGAGGTTGGCCAGCAAGGGGGTCTACAGGGGCGTGCAAACTGGCTGGAGGAAGGAGAGGCCAAAGCCAACAGCAGCCTTCCTGATTTGCTGTTCTTTTCTGACTTCTCCAATTAGTGCTGGAAATGCAGTCACAATTAAAATAATACCTCTTCAGGATGAAATTATAATTACCATGGGTTTATTAAGTAAATTGTGCGAAGCACATAGGAGCCAAATGGCAGCCTCAAACCTCCTTGTCTAAGGGCTGTTCTTAGCCACCAGACTTTTATAGTTAGGCTCAATGCAACAGGACTCTCATCTTCGTTTTTCCTCTTTCTCATGTATTCCCTCTTTTCTGCTTTTGCTTCTTTGTTTTTTTATTTAAAAAAAAAAAAAAAATTGTATCCTTTCAAGCATGTTGTGAAGCCTCTCAACACTTACAGAGCAAGTACTGTAAGAAAAACACTTTCAAGCAGCCAAGAGTGACAGAGGGCACAGAGCTCACCCTTCCTTGGCTGTAGCTGCTGGCCCAGGCTGCTCCCTGTGGGCACAGACTCGTGTGGACGCAGCTGGCCTGACCTTGGCCTGACCACCTGCTTATAAACACCACCTGGACTGAGAGTGGTGTGCTGGGTCCTCCAGGCTCCAAGGTCATGGTGGAGCAACCGCGAGAGCTGATTTGCCCTGGTAGAAGGGCAGCAGAGTTTTTCCAGCATGTGAGAAATAGGGAACTCAAGCAGTGGGCCAGAGTCACCCAGGCTTTTTTCTGCAGGTCAGCTGGAGCAGGATGCAGCTGTGGGGGAGGACCCTGAGGGTCACCCTCTGCTCTGAGGCATCCCCAGCTGGATGAGGTTGTGCATCCTCCCTGCCCCTTCCTTCCACATGGAGAGATTTGGAGCTTGTGGGGAAGCAGGTGACACTGGGAAATCTGAAAGCCAGTTTGCCATTCGTTGCCAGAAAGCTGTGGCTCCCATCTGAGGAGCAGGAAGGTCCATTCTGTAGGATAAGAAAGCACAGACGTGGGTTTTCCAGCAGAAGGTGCTGCTCCAGGGTCCCAAAGCAGCCCTGGCTGATGGAGACAGGCTTGGCTCTAGAGGAGGATCCCAGAGCATTCCCTGGGCATCTGCTTTTAGCCCCTTAGTGTAGCCTGGGCCCCTGGGAGGCATCAAGTTGAAGCGCAGCACTATAATTAACTCCCGACAGCTTAAATACAATGCAAGGGAGCCGGGAGGTGGGAACGTGTCCTCCCTCCCAGAGGAGGCTGTGGGGGTGGGCAGGCAAGGGAAATGCTGCCAGGAGTTGGTGGGGGTGCAGCAAACAGCTTTCAGTGTGAGTTCCAGCCTGAGGCAGGTGTCCACAGGGAGGAAGGTGGTTGAGTTTCGTTAATGGTTACTGGTGTTTTCCCATCCCCTAGAATGCTGTGTCCTGGGATGAAGCTTCTCTCCCTCCTTTTAATGACGGCAAAAAGGACAGCCAAGCTGCATCCATTAAGTGTGTCCTGAAGCTGAGATGAGTTTCCTGTGCTGCACAATGCTGTAGTGTTTGACTTGTTATTTCCCCAGTGACCCCACAGCAGGAAAGCAGCCACCTGGGGCTGAGCTGCAGCTGCAACACAGCAGCTCCACCAGCAGCAAGCCAGGCTCGTGTTGGTCAGAGTCCTCTTGAGCCTCTCCTCAACTCCACACCTGGGAGATCGCCGGCAATGGACAGTCTGGTTACTGTGAGGAAGGACTGGTTTGACCTCGCAGATGTTGCGGGATGGTCAGGTGCATGTCCACAGTGAAGTCCTTCGTTCCTCCTCCTCCCCAGCACCATGACCACCAACAGACGCCTCTCTGTTTCCTTCACCCACTCCCACGATGGAGGAGAGAAAGCTGTGGCTGAACCAACTGGTTGTGTTTCACTTGGAAATAAGCAGATGGAGCAGACAGATGGGAGAACAGAGCTATATATATATTTTTATTGCACAGATACCTAATAACCAATAAAATGGGTCTGGGACGACAAAAATCTCTGGCATGGTTGCCATGGCAATGTGCACACAATTCCAATGAGATGCAGGAAAGAAATCTTTTGTGCTGTTAGGGAGCTTTCTAAAATAAAAATAAATGAGAATTAAATGAATGATTACAGCTGCCTCAAGGAGCACCTGCCAAAAACCTTGGACAGCCCATCCACCAGGGCATGGTGCGCTTTGCTAACATTGCAACAGTGGCAGAGCATACCTGGGAGCCAATGGTGAGAGGTAGCAGGATGCTTTGTGTTTTGGGGCACTCTATGTACGAGGGGAGCTCACCTGTGGAAGGTTTTGTTGCAGGATGTTAGGGTGGCAGAAGTTTACATGAATTCAAAAGGGAGCTAGACATTCATGGAAGGAAAACCCACTGAAATACTCAGCGAGACTACAGAAGTCTGAAAACAAGCTGGGAAATAGAGGACTATTAGAGGTAAATGTTGTTCCAGGTTATGCAGGTATCTGCTTATGGCCATTCTGAAAGACAATGCTCCGTGTTAAAATGACAGGGATTAAATGACAAAAATAGACTTCTAGGGATGCAGGGTGTTGTCTGCCCTGTTGTCATGCTGATGGTGAACTGATCACCAAGTGCAGGTGAAGTGCTGAATGTTTCACAAATGAAGTCCTGGGAGGAGGTAGCTGGAAAATTCCACTTGAGGCTTGAACATGGGGCTTGTTGGAGTTTCCATGTGTTGCCATCTACTCCTGTAAGAGAATGATTGTGTGCTATTTTTTGGAACAGGACAGAAATATTCACCATCTCACCACCAAAGTTTGTCTTAGTGGTGCTAACGTCGCAGTCTGTTGTTTTCTGCATCTGGGCTTGCTGGATTCTCTATTTGTGCTCCCAAGCAGCCAGTTCTCTTTCCTTTTCTCTGGATCTTCACACCTCATGCTATCAGTCCCTCCAGGAGCAGCCCTTGATTAACTCCCTGAAAACCTCTGTGTTCTGGGTCTCATGATTCCCTTGTTAGTGAGCACTGGCTTGAGTCCTGTAAGCAGGTAAGATTCTGAACTTGTTTATGACTGTGTTACCTCTGAGACATCTCAGGAGAGTGGAGGCTCACCTGGTCTCATATCCTTGTGGTGTTCTGCTGACAGGGAGACTTCAGGAACAGTGTTTCTTTTCTGCTGTAGGAAGGACTGGGTCAGAATCCACAGAAGCAAGGGCATTGGGGCACCGCATCAAGCAGCCAGAAAGGAGATGGGACTCTTCCAGGGAGCCACAAACGACCTGTGGTCCTCAAAACCAGGATCTGGCCATGGCTTAACAGCAAGATGATGCTCAGAGCGGGGTTGGGATCTGCTTGGGGCCAGATCACCAGTTTAGCCCTGGACACTGAACCCTTTGGTGTTCCCACCTGGCAGCAATAACCCCTGCTTACCCTGGCTGGAAGCAGAAATCAAAGGGGTGAAGACCCTGGTACGACTTGTATCCCTACCCTTTTTCCCTGCCCTTGGTGGGAAGCAGGACATTGCCCAAGGCCAGTGTGACACTGATGATGCTCAGGTTGTGCTTCTCCCAAATGCTGTTGATTGTATCTTGGTGCACAGCCAAGCAAACATCATGCTGTACAGGGATTCATCCTTCCTCACCCTCCCTGCAGGACAGGGGAAACCCTGTGTTGATCCTTTGGGGCAGGACTGCCTGTGGGCCCCCCAGGTCCAGGAGGGCAGGCAGGGACGTGGTGCTTATTCAGAACAAGGAAGCAAGCGTCTGGCTGAGCTCTGCCTGGAAAGGGCTGGGAGCTGTGAAGGGTGACGGCTTGGGTGGGAGCATTCTAGGTGGGCTTTCCTAGAACAGACCAGGTGGAGGTGATGGGAAATGGATGAAATGAACCCTATGAGGATGTGCTGGCTGCCTCCAGGATGTGGTTGGGCCCGATGACTTCCAGAGGTCCCTCAGCCATTCTGTGACTGTGACATCTCTGGGGCTGGGACTCACAAACTTGCAGGCTGTAGTGCTTTTTAACACAATCTTGTGTTGCAGACTCAGAAATCTGAAAGGATTGTTCTGAGAAAATCCTTTACAAGCTGACAAGCCCAAATGTGTATCAGCTAGCAACAGTTTGAATTGCAGTGTTCCTTCTTGTTTCCCAGAACGTGTGGGCCAGTGTTTAATGCACAATCTGGTTTTATCATTGGTTTATCTTAATGCAGGAAAAATTGTTTAAAAAATAAAAAAAAAAAAAGGACTGGGGGGAGAGCTCATGACTGTTGGCAGCAAATTTTAGCTTGAGTTTGGCAGATGAGGGGAGTTATTCATGGAAACCATGTCCCGAAATTACACTGAGCCAAGGCAGGCGGGTACACGGGGAGGCTGTCTGCCTGTCTGCACCAGCTGTGGGGCAGAGCAGGGGACGAGGTCTCACCAAGGGTCACATGAAGGGGAATGAGGCTTGGCAGATGCGTGGGCAGTACTGCTTCCTGAAGCATGTGAGAATAGGGCAAAAAAAAAAAAAAAAAAAAAAAAAAGGTCTGACTCTTCCTGTCCAGAGAGCAAGTGATGGAGAGCACAGCTTCAGGACAGGGGCCAGGGCTTCATTTTTCTCCACACTGCCCCACACATCAAGGACAATGGTCACACAGCTGGAAAAGGTCTGTAAAGGCACAAAGGAAGTCCAGGAGGGTGGTGGCCAGTGGGAGGGGGAGATCCTAGCAGAGCTTGGAGCTGTGCAGGTCCTTGGTGATTCCCATTCTTTGCCTTTCTCAGGAGTGCCCTGAGCAGCATTTCCACAACAGGGCCCTTGATGTGGCACACACCTCGGTGACACAGAGGTGCAGCTGGGGATGGGCAGTGGTGGACCCAGCCTGGCTCAGCGTGGGAGCAGGAAGGATGCTGGTACCGCAAATAGCAAGTCATTTCCATGTCAGTGCTCCTGGGCCTCGGTGTGTGGGTGCAGACACTTCCAGATCTTCTCTGCCTCTCCCTGCCTTCTGCTTCTCTGCTATAGAATTTGCCTGGCATCATACCTGCACGCTCTTGGCATCATACCTGCATGCTCTGCCACCCCATGTATGCCCACCACCTCTCCTTTGGCTTTATTTTCCAGAGCCACCTTGAGATGGGGCTTGAGTTCCCCCTCCCAGATTCTTGAATTTAGGGAGACTCTTCCTCCAGCCCAGGCAGGAGAGCCATGGCTGAGCTGTTCTGGGTCTATGCATCCATTCAGCCCTTGTCTGTCTCTCTGCTGCCAAGGCAGAGGAGCGTGAGACCTCCCAGTAGAAAAACAGAGGGAGAAGGGGGAGAAGTGCCAAGTGCAACAAGGCAGGAGCAGGAGGCAGATGAGTGCTGTGCCAAGTGGAGATGTCAGTCACTCCTCCTGCACCAGACGGGCTGCGAAGGGAGCTGGCGTCCTGGCGGCCTCCTGCTATGGGAGCAGGGCTGGTGGCATGGAGCTGCAGGCACCCACATGGGACAGGGGTACGTCTGTGTGTCCCCGTGTCAGGCCACTCAAAGATACAGTGACCACAGAGTGTCATCAGTTTCTCTGTGCTCCCCCTCTCACTCAAGTACGCCTCTCTCTCTGCTGAATTTCCACGGCACATCAGGGATTTGGGGCTCTCTCTCTCTCCAGACTGTTCTTCTTTGAACACTGTCACATTTGAATGTTTGAACCTCACGAGGGGAGATCAGCAGTCCCTCGCCTGGAGATGCAAAGTGACCAGCACAAAGACAGAGGAGAGGCAGTGGCAGATTGAGGAGCATCAGAACGCAGCTTCTTTCAAAGCCTTGGCTAGCCTGGAGTCCTCTACATGCAGTTGGTGACAGGCCTGTGAGAAGAAGAGCCAGGAGAAGATACCAGCTGGCAGGAGAGCCTGGCCCAGTTTCCCTGGCTCTTCAGGGAAAAAGCAAACAGACTGGGCCAGCAGGCAGGCGGTGGGGAAATGTTCAGCAGCTCTGTGAAAGCAAACACCCCACCCCAGGCTCCAGCCCTCTTCCAAACCCCATCTTTGGCACAGATTCCTGCAGGAGAGCACCTCGATGGAGGTCACAAAGCTGCCTTCTCAGTGCTGGTGCCAGCCACGCGCTGGCAGCTCCCACCAGCTCCAAACACCGCCTCCAGCACAGGAGACAGCAGAGGAGGAAACACGGAGGTGACATAAAAAACAGCGTTTGCTTGCTTGGCCATCTGTTGCGGCGTCGCAGACGCCTTCCCAAACAGATTCCAGCTCAGAGCTGGCTGGAAAAAACAGGGAGCTATTTTTGTTCTTCAGCATCCAGCACCCCATGAGGGGATGCATCCCATGGAGCAAGCAGGAGGATGATGCTCAGCAACAGTATCACTGGCTTCACCCCTGGACATCGCACCACAAACCACTTGTGGCTACGAGCACCTTCACTAGAACCCTGGCTGCTCCGTGCTGTTGTCTCCGGCAAAACTGGTCAGTGCAGGACCTGACTGTGCATGCCCAGAGCCTGCTCTCAGCATCTCAGTCAGCTTCTGGTTGCTTGCAGGCAAAGCAGCGAGGTGCTCACAGCTGGTTGCAGCGCCAGCGCAGGTGACATACGGGCTCCCTCTGTTTGGTTTGGGTGTAGCAGCCACGCCAGAGCTGTCTGCCCTCCAGGAGCTGCTTGTCTCGCTTCTACCTCTATCTTTGTATTTCCCCAGTCACGACGCAGTGTCCCCAGAGCAGACCCAGCGAAGGCTGGCTGAGATTCGACACATTTCATAAGGTGCATTAATAGCACAAAAGTGGAGGCTGTTCTGCTGGAGAGCTTTGGCAATTCATTACCCAGCTGAGATTATTCCTTGATTAAAAAGAGAGGTGATTCTCTTGCATTCAGCCTGAGATTTCAGGAAGAAATAACTTGCAGGAGACCCACAAAAAAAACAAACCATGACAAGCATGTCTTAGAATTTTTTGCCCTTTGGACTATACAAAATGGAAGCATTTCCTTGGAGTAGTCTGGATTGACAGGGAAATCTTCCCAGCTGGGCAAAGGGAGCACTGATGAAGGCAAAGTGAAAAGAAATGAGTGAGGGACAAGAAGGTGAAGGTGGGCATTTTGACACAGACAGAGTGTCAAAATGTGCCTGTTTTGTACGAAGCAGCTCTTTTGATGTCAAGTTGCAGTAAATGGGGACTAAAAGAAGGAAAAAATACTGAGAAATGGAAATGACAGGTGGCAGCAGGACTGTGGCAATACAAGCCAAGCTTTGTCACAGGATTTTAATGTTTTGTCTTTATGTTTATTTCCAAAGTTGAAAATTACCCACCAGTGAGGGGACCAAAAAAGACCAAGCCAGGAGATATCCAATGCTCATGGAAACATCAGTGGCTTTAACCAAGGGCAGTCAGTTAGGAGGCCAGCCTAGCAGCACTCCTCTAACTCTACGTTTTGGGGATCTTGAGAAGCACCTTTCACAATGCAACAGCCTTTTCCACTTCCTCCCTGCAGCAGGACTCAGCTCCTATGTGCTGTGCCAGCAGAGTTGTTTTGGTGAAGCAAGGAATGAACTGACCAACATGTAAATTTTATTTTTATGGCTAATTCACAATGTTTTCCCCAGGTTCCCTGATGTTTCACAGTACGACTCCTGTATGTGTAAACTGGGGAAGCATGAACAGACAACAAGAGTACGGGGAGCTAAGGATGCTCTGCGCTGCAGCTGCCACGAGCCTTACAGCACAGAAGCTCAGCCCTGAGCAAAGCCCTCCTCCAGAAATGGCCACAACCAGGAGGCTCAGGTGGGCATTTCCACTGCAGCAAAGAGGGAGGCACTGATGCTGAGCCTTGGCATTGCTGTGCTTCAGTTTCTTCATCCCACCAGCCCCTGCAGATGAGGAGGGAGCTATCAAAAGGGACCTTGGCCTGATGCATCCAGGTGGCCAGCTGTGTTCCTTTGTGCTTTGCTGCCAGGTGTTGTTCTCTCCTGTCTGTTAAAGTGTCACCTGGTACAGGCCTGCAGGGAACAATGGAGCTATTAGTCATCTGAAAGTCTCACCTTATGCCTGCTGGCAGCTGCTCTGAGCCACTTTAAGTAACTGTGCATGTGGCAAATGCTTAAGCAGCCCGAGTTCCTCCCAGCGTCTCTCCTGGTGCACCTAATGCCAAGGAGAAGGAGCTGGGTTGGTTGTGGAGTGCTGCGATCTTTCTAGCACAAAGAGCTCTGTGCTCAGCACTTCAAGCACAAGGGGATCAGAGCGGGTAGAGCCTCTTGCACCACCAGGGTGGTTGGTGCAGAGGAGTCTTTTAGGACTGCTTGGCAGCCCAAGGGAAAAATGAGATACCAGGTGCTGACTTGAAGCTGCAGCAACATCCAGAGCCCCTGCCACTGCAATGCTGCCTTTTCTTTCTTCTTGTCAGTAGTGACCCATTCAGTTGAGAAGCACGTAAAGCAAAAGACAGTTCTAGCCCCAAAGCAAAAGAAATATCCCTAATGCTACAGCCCAGGCAGACGGAAGTGTGGGGGGGAAAAAAAAAAAAAAAGAGAGAGAGAAATCAAAAACAGCTGAGAACTACAGGAACGGTGCAAATGTGACTAGCACCTCCCTTCTGCACCCCCTGCCCACCCCAGTGATTATTACATTTCTGTACAATGAGATGACGAACAGTCAGTGCTGAGTGAAACGTGTGTGTAATTTCTCACCCCCCCATGCCTCATTTCCCAAGGCGCTTTTTAAACTCCGTAATGAAATGCAGCCACCTGGCACACTGCACGCTGCTAGCAGAGGGCGAGAAGGGAAGCTTGAGCCAAGGCTGCAGAATAAGTCCAGCATTTTTCTAGGCATGATCCATCAACTGCTGTGATGATGGGAGCAGCAGTGCCTTTGTTCCTCCCTGAACCGTCCCTGGCCTCTGAGAATGCGCTGGTTGCACCGAATGCCAGCTCTTCACTCCGTGACACAGGGGTGGGGAGCCTCACCAGGGACTTGTTAGAAAAATTGTGTGTACCGGGGCAGAGCAACCTGTTTTCCAGAGCTCCTTGGCCAGGATGGTTGTCTCACTTTTCTTTGTCATGGCCATTGTGGAGACGTGCAGCTACCCAAGACAACATTGGCAAGGCAGAGCCAGCAGTGTCACTGCCAACTCCAGCTTGTGCCCAGAGAGCCATGGTCATGAAACAGCTTCTGCAAACCCACCAGCTGAGCAGCAGGGGCAGGGGTACCAACACAGGTGACTCAGTACTGACCATGCACGGCCAAATGCTTGCATTGCCATGAGGGAGGCAAGCAGAGATCAAACCCTGTGTCCTTTCCAGCCGTAGCTCGTCAGACACTGCAGATGACCCAAGGCAGGTCCCTTCACACTGGGACTGTTGATGTGCTCCTGCACGGGTGTGTTGGGTTTGGTGGCCCTCCAGGTCCCTGGCTGGTGACGTGGAGCGTGAGAACAATGAGCCTTGCTGTGCAACAAGGGTTGCACAACAAGACAAGAACAACAACAAAACAAGAACAGTCCTCACTGCAGCCTGAGGAGCTCAGAGGTCTGAACATCTCTCTGGGGATGAGGAACTGGGCCCTGGGGAGTGCTGCAACAGGCCAGTGGGTGGCTGTAGCCACGTTCAGCTGCAAGGCTGGTGCTTGAGTGGGGACAGGAGTATGTGGCAGCTGGCACAGCACACCACGCTGGCTGGCTGTACGGGGAATTCATTGCAACCAATTAGTCTGATTTTCAATTATCTGAAAGAACGAACTTAGCTAATTAAAGCCTAATTACATTTTGCTTGCTGCTTCAGCTGTCTTGTCCCGTTAAACCTGCGTTTTGGGACTCAGCAAGGCAAGAGGGGAGTGCTCACATCTGCACAGAAACCTGTAAGATGTGAGCACTTGTGGGTCCTGCCAGCAAGTATCATTCTGGATTTAACCCCAGATGCATGAAAGCTTGAGCCATGCCAGGGCAGAGAGCCAGCACTCAGCATGGCTGTGGAAAGGGAAGCGTGCTCTGAGCTTGCTTTTGTGCACACTTTGTGTTGTTGGCAGGTGCAGGGCACAAGCAGTGCATCCATCCTCACACCCACACCTGTGCGCCAGGCTCTGACAACACCAGCAGATGCAGCAAGGTAACAGCACCGGCTTGGTAATGGAGCTGTGTGGCTCTGCAGCCCCAGCCCCTTGTCTAGCAGGGTTGTTCCTGCTGCCTGCTGCCGCAGCGTCGACGCTCCTCCTCCATGGTCTCCACCTCCAGTGCCACGTCCACAGTCAGAATGGGGTGATAACTCCTCTCTGTGCAGGAACTGGGGAGTCACAGGAAGGATGGCTCTTGTCTCTTTCAGAGCAAGGCCAAAGCGGTGGTGTTCACCCAAGGCACTTATCTGTAGGGCACAGCTGGTGCTCCACAAACCATACACAGCCAGTGAGGCCACACAGAAAGGAAGGGCAGATGTGACAAGGGGTTCTGGTGCCGTGTCCTGTGCTGTTCTCTATTGTCATAGCTCCTTGCTAGGACAGAAAATCCCCTGCAGTGATGGTGTCTTCAAAGCTTGTCCGTGGGGACAGGAGGCCCTCGTTCATCCGAGCAGCAGTGTTCAGATGGGTCCCATCAGCTCAAAACCAGGGCACTTGTTTGATGCAATAGCTGTTCCCTGACGGCACCCAAGCAGAGAGCGCTTTGCCACGGCCAGGGATCTTGTTCCTGAGTGCCATTGGTTGATGAAGAGTGCCAGAACCATTGGCTTCACCTTGCAGTGATCTTGGACCTGCAGCCAAATTGCCATGCAGACTCACCTCTTGCCTTCTCACACTGCTATGCTAAACCTTTTGCCATTAAACAGACATTTTTGCTTTGTTGTTGATCAACCTGCCATAAATTAATTATGAGAAAACATCTTCCACACTGACAAGCTTCTGGGAAGGATGAGAGCTGCAAAGGCTTCTCTGAAGCAAGATTTCTGTTGTACTTACAACCTGAAATCCACGTTGATGAGCAACACTTCTCAGATCAGAGACAGTCACTTTAGATAGTTGCTCGTATCTTTGAGCGTTGCCAGTGCCCCCGCTGCTTTCCAGCACTTTGATGGTGATATCTTCAGGGGTGTGCCAAACTACCCTGATTGTTGGCAACATTCTGATTTTCTTTGAACTGAATTTTCCACGATCATGTCCTCATGGAAAAACAAGTCCAAGAAGCTGCCTGTTTGTAAAATCAGAGGAATGCAAACTTGACCACACTGCTGGGGAATTGCTTGGCTAAGGCAACTTAACGGGGGAACTAGTGGGAGCACTAAGATTTATCCAACACTATAAAACAGGCAGTTGTCAAGGATGCTGAGGCTGTTTTGTGCTTCACTGAACTCAGTGTTTGTCTGCAGATGTATTGTCCAGGACTAAACCCTGGGGTTTCCAATCCCTCTTTCATGCTTGAGAAAGCAGAGTTGGATTCAGAAAGCCAAAAAGACTGCTGTAAGGACATCTACGCTGGCATGTGGCCCCTGCGAACCCATCAGACCTAATGAGATACTCACCCTGCACAGACAGCACTGTTCAAAGCAATATCCTTGGGTGCACTCTGCTTTGTAACCGTCATTTTGCCACTGCCCAGGGACTGTTTGGGTCGGAGTTGTTGGCACTGATCTGAACCATCCTCACAAGTTCACGGCACCATCAGTCAAGCCCCAGTGACCAGGTCTTGGTGTTGTTCTTTCCCAGTGCAGACAGAGCTCTAAGGCCCATGTTTTGTGTTGAGGATTCCAAATGCTTGTGCAACCCCGTGACGGCTCTGCTTCAGCAAACAGCAAAGCGGGAGAAGCCCCTTTAAAATCTTCTCAGCTGTGAGGCTCTTAAATTTTGTCATCATTTGGCCTCAGTTCTCCCTTGGGTACCAGACTCTCACGGCACCCACTTGTCCCTCTCTGTCAGAGCTAATGGACCACGGAGGCTTTGTCTGGAGGCTGATGGCTCTCGCACAGCCACTGCGAGAGAACCACGCTGAGCACCAGAGGGGATTTACAGACTGATGTTCCGGAGTAATTGCACGGCGTACATCAGGCCATCTCCCTGCTAAGAGAACCCTAAATGCTCTGCCTTAGCTTCCTTAATAGGAAACAGGCTCACAGAGCTGCTGACTTACCCAGTGCTAAATTAAAATTCAGTACAAGGACCAGCTGGACCTTCCTGACACCCTTGGTGGAGTGGCTGCTCAGGAGAGGACATGGAAGTGGCTTTCGTTTGGCCATTGATAGGAGGGTGGGATGTGAGCACAGATTTCCATTCCGGCTTGAGGGGTGCCCCTTCAGAGAGCCCCCCCCAGCCTGGAGACCTTGCCAGCACTCAGGGAACCAGTGCTTTCCCCTTAGATATGCCTTTTGGCTTTGGGACAGTGCTCTGTCACCCCCCTTCCAGCCCCTAAGCTGCCTGTCCCATCTTGGAGACTAGCTATGGGACCTTCACTGCCTGGGATGCAGGTACCCACGGGCAGGAGGGATCACAGCATCCTTCAGAGGGCTTGGCTGGGATGAGGGATGGTCCGAGGCCACAGCATGGTATGTAGATACCTGGAGAGATGTTGACGGGCTTCCCATGTCCCCATGGGAACACTCCTGAAGCCATGCCAGGAGTCTGGTAGGGAAACCAGCACCCCATACTGCCCCATGAGAGGGGCCCAGCCCCTGCACCCCAGTGGCACTCAGTTTGGGACCTGTGGAGATGCTCCCAGCCATTCCCCACACTTTATCGGGAGGTGTGCGTCTGCAACAACCTGTCTCCCTCCACCTACCTCCAGAACAAGCCCAGAGCTGCCAGACGACAGACAGGAAACTGCTACTTACCTAATCTGATTTTATTTTTCTTCTTTTTTTAATTTGGGGGGGCTCTCAGAAATGTGTTCAGTCTGGATTGAGGTTACAACCTGGATAATGCCTCCCTGCCTAAAAAAAAAAGCTGTTACCATAACAACCTGACTCTGCGCTTCATTACCATGGCAATTCTGAGGAATTATTAAATACTGTGTATGTTTGGTGCACGCGCTCTGGTACATCTGGTGCCAGGCTCAGGTTGGGATCCTCCCTCCCCCTAATCTGTTTGTCTGTCTCATCTTGTTTAACTCTTTCATTGCCCTCAGCCAAGACTGCAGGGGCAGGGATGAGGAGCTGGGTATTGGCTGGGATCTGCTTTGGGTTTCTCTCCACTGCAGGCAGGATGGGATGGCCAGGGTTGCCAGGTTTTTGCAGGTGGATCAAGCCACCTCTTCATTTCTCCAGTTCTGAAAATTGGGTGGATGCTCGCTGTTTGCAGGCAGGTTGCTCAGCAGGGGGGAAATGCTCTCACACCTGCCTTTCTCTACACCTTCCCTGCTTGTCTAGAAATAAGAAATTCTGTTTGGATCAGACAGGGACCAGCCCAGAGTTGGGAACTGATCCTGAAGCAGGACCACGATGTTCCAGAGCAGATTGTTCATGGTGAGGGTCACGAAGCAGCTCCCCACTGGCAGGATTGCCCGACTGCCCATGTACTGCCCAAAATCCTGACTGTTCTCTGAGAAAAGCTGCAGACCAGGTGGAGCCATGGCTCAGACCAGTGTGGCCAGTCCCACCAGTCAGTGTGGTTGTGGGTAGTGTTGGTACCTTGTCTTCCACTGTCAGGAGATGAGTTTAAACGAGTCTCAGAGTCTGGCCCTCACTTTGCCACTGATGTGCTCATCCCCCCAAGCACATCCCCTCTCTCCCTCTTTCCTATATTTTACAGCCAGCACGGTCTCTCGGTCATACTTGTACAGCTCCCGGCAACCCAGTGACATTCTGGCAGCTAGTGAGCCACAAGCAGCAATGCAATTAAAAACATATTAAAATAATGTTAAACTGTCCTCCCCCCACCAAAAAAAAAAAAATCCTTCTTAAAATTTCGTGGATGTCAATACCCACTTGCAAGCTTGAGCTCAATGAGTGAGCAGGAGATGGGATGAGAAAGCAGGGTTATTTGCTGGGGAAGGGCTGCAGAAGGAGCCACTGTGAGCTGCTTTCCTTACACAAGCCCTGGAGCAAACACCTCAGTTGTCTGGCTGCAGGGCTTGTGCCCCTGGGGCAAGGCAGCTGGGTCTTATGGTTTGGGATGGCAGCCTGAGACCTGGGAGCATCATGGTGCCCTTGGCATCCTCCCTCCCACCACACCTTCCTTCTCCTTGCAGTCCCAGTGCTGACATCAGTCCTCCAGAGATCTCCTTTTCCCCCAATATTTCCTCCTCTAAGTGGGGTGATCAGCTGTTTATTGGGAATCTAAAGGGATGGGGCCTTGTGTGCAGGTGCTTTAGTCTCACTGCAAGCAAGACAGAATCCCAGTGACCCCATGGGGACACGTGCCATGGGGCATGGTAAATGCGGATGGTTCCCAGCAATTACTCCATCCTGCAGACGCTCTTCTATTGGGCCATGCTACCTCGTAACATGGACATAGCCCCTATGGCCAAGAAAGGGGCATAACATGACTAGAGGATGAATAAGCCCATATGAAGCTGTGCATTGCATTGGTCCTCCACCTCCTGTACACATGACCCCACTGTAGCTGACTTCTTCCCTTCGGAAGACTCTGGAGGACAAAAGGGGCGAAGGCCTCCACATCCCTCCCCTGGCTGTGGCTTCTGAGGACACCTGACTTGCTGGTGGCTATATGGGATCACAGATCCATGCTTCCCCACTGGACAGTAAGACCCCATGTAGTGTGGAGGGCTCTTGCTGGAGGTGTGCATCTGCTTTGGCAGGGAGGCACCAGATTGTTTTGTATGGGCTCAGAAAGCTGGAGATGCAGGGGCACGTTCAGGTTACATGTGTGAGCAGGCAGTGAAGCATTGCAGAGCAGGGTGTTTGCACCAGCAGGACACCTCAGAGCTTTGGCTCCCAAATTCTGGTCCTGCCGTCATGTTTTCTTTGCACTCCTAAACTTAATGGGGGCAACCAGTGACAGCACTGCACTAACCTTACCCTGCATCAGGGTTAGCCCACCAATATCCCATGGGAACCTTGAAGAAAGTGCTCAACGATCACTGGTTGGTTACAAACCATACTTTAATCCTGTTCCTGCATCTGGGGAAGGCAAAGAGTTGTTCTTCTGGATTTACATCCACGTACATCAGATCAGCAGCTCCTCCAGTATCCAGGATTGATTTCTCACTACAGAAGCAGACCCAGCAGGAATATTGTTGGTGCAACAAAACTCAGATTATTTCCATCTCACACCCACAGACAGAGCTGTAATTCCATCACAGAACAAAGGTCAGGAGTCTTCCTCCTCTCACATAATTTAGTTTTGACAGCTCATCAGGATCAGAGGAGATGGAGCTTTCAACTCAGAGTTAGAAATCTTGCAAGATATGTTCGGTGCATCCTTATGAATCTCTGTGTTTTGATACTGTGCAAGAATTTAACACAAGCCCAAAATATGTCATTTCTGACAAATTTATTTGCTAGGGAAAATTATACTTGTCTTTGAAAAAAAAAAAAAAAAGTCTGGTAGTTTCTGCTTTAAATAACAATCTTTAATTGGAGTTCAGCTGGAAGGTGAGATGACTATATTTAACCTCTGGAACTGGGATTGAAATACCTGAACTCTGCACTCAAAGGGAAAGAAAATAAAGACAACACTAAATTCTTTTGAAACAGTTTTGTTTTGTTTTGTTTTTTTCCCTGAATGTTCACCAGTTTTCAAAAAAAATACAAAAACCTCAAGGACTGTAACAACATAGCACTTGGAAAAAAAGGTTGTTATATACAAAACAAGCATGCTTTTGTTTTGGGGATAGAGCGGTTTTTGTATCAGGGTTTCTTTTCTTCCTTCAGTTTAGTGTGAAAGAAGAAATTACCAGTTTATTTGACAGGACAGTTCAGAAGAACAAGGAAGAACATGCTCTCCCCATTACAAAACTACCCAGCCATGCATGCTGGTGGTCTGGAACACAAACAGGTTGACACATTTCATAGCATGCAGACTTTATTGTTCGACCCACTGGGCCCTTCCCTTCCCCTGCCCCCTGGCCAGAGATGTGGTCCATGTCACGCATTTCACTTTCCCGCTAGTTTGTTCTCTTTCTGTAGTGACTTCTCTGCTTTTTTATTATTTTTTTCACTTTTTTTTTTTTTTAGCCCTAAATCCCGAGTAGCGGTATCCAAGGTAACAGCAGACAGGAGTCCAAATCTGCACATTATCACTGTTTCTGCAAGTTTCATGCAAAACTTAAGCCATATCTGCATGCAACACGAGGCTGGGCATTTACTGTGCTTCACACAGCTCTGGGGAGATCTCCCCATTCACCACGACGGAATTTGTTCACTGGGAAATGTAGATTTGCTTTCCAATGGACACCGACACATTAAAAGACATCACCCTCCCTTCCCACTTCCCCCAGCTGCCCCAAACACATGGGAATCTGCATCTCAGTGCCAGGTCCATCCAGTTCACTTGCCTACAAATGCCCCTCGGCTTCAGTAAAGCCCCATGATCGTGGCTCCCACGTCCTTGGAAGGTCTTCGGTCCTTCACCAAAAAGTTAATCATGCTCTCCGACTTGATGAGCAAGTTGCAGCCCAAAAAGAAGATGCCGAACACCACAGTCAAGGAGAGGACACAGAGGACAGCGATCTGCACCACGCGCGTGATGTACAGGCTCCGCTCGTCGGGCGCCAGGACCGAGGAGCTGCCGTCGGGCGCCAGCACCGAGCCGGTCCCGTTGCAGCAGGCCAGGAGCACCCCCAAGCTCTGGGTCCTGTTGGGGTAAGCTCCTTGCTCGAGGAGGGTCTGGTTGAAGAAGGAGCCATTCATGGTCTACGCAGGGTCTCAGATGTCAGAGGAAGGCAAAAGGGAGGCTCACTGTCGCCCTGCCTGCCCTCACATCCCGGCGGGCTCCGTGCCACCTCCTGCCTCTCTTCTCCCGAAGCCTGGGCTGGAAGGGAAGCCAATGTGTGCTGCCAGCTCCCTCCTGCCACCGGCAGCTCAGCACAAGCCCCCGAGCATGCAAAGCAAGAGGGAGAGGGAAGATGAAGGGGGCACGGGGCAGAGGAATGCGGCCAAAGGCAGCTGCATGCTCCCTGGCCTCGCTGCCACCCCAACGCACAGGGGACCCCCCAGCAGGAGCAAGGGGCTGACGCCTGCCGGCTGGGAGCTCCACGGATGCAAGTTCCCAGCTCAAGTCTTCCCCGTGTTCAAAGAAAAAACAGCAACTCCACCCCCTTGCAGCCTCCCCCCAGGCCCGCCTTCCTCCCCCCTCCACACTCACTCAGGCTGCCCACCCCTTCCCCACGCCGCTGCAGCCCCTCACCCTGCTGTGAATGCCTGCGCCCACCCCTGTGCCACCCCCAGTTAGGGGCTGACCCCTAGGGTCCTGCCCCTAATTGTGTCCTCTCTCCCAGCCCCTCCACTTGCTCCCCAGAGCAGCCAGATCACTGGCAGGTCCCTTGTCCCCCCCTCACACACACACCCTCCTGTGAGCCTCAGGTCCGCGCTGCTCTCACCGATCCCCGCTTGCTGCTCTGTGCCACCCACTCCTTCCTTAGAGCAGCGCTGGCCCAATCCAGCCCCGTCCACCCCCAGCTCTGCTCTGCGATGCCTGTCCTACGGTGACAGCTGGATCAGCATTCTCTGGTTGGGGGGGTTTGTCCCCAGGCACCTCCGCCTCCCTCTTCCCTTGCTCCTTTATCTCCTTAAGAGGAGAGAACAGTGATGCTGCACCCCAAACTCTGCATCCCTTCCCTGTCCCCAGCTCAGGGTCCTGCAGCAGCAGCTGCAGCCTGCAAGCTGGGCCAGCCTGCACCATGCAGATGTGTCTGGGTGGTGCAGGACAGGAGATTGCCACGACGTGGGGACCTTATTCTGATTTATCTGTGTACGTCTTGGCTCGATGTGCTTGCAGAACCCCCAGAGGGGATTTTAATAAACCCAAATGAGAATTGATAAATTGCAGCTAAAGGCAGGAGCGGGAGGCTGGCTGGCTGGGGATGAAGGGTGGCTTGGTCAGAAGCATGTGAACTGATTTTCTTGTAAGCAGCTGAAAGCTGAGTCCCTCTTTTGCTTTTGTGATATTTAGGGGCCCAGAAGCAGCTTGGTTTGGGTTTTACTTGTTGCTTTTTCCTCCTTGTGGTGTTGCTCTCCCTGCAGGGCTGGCTGCTCTGTGGGGACACTTTGCAGCAGAAGCGGGGGAGGTAGAAAGCCCGGGTGGGGCAGGATCCCTTCACATTTAACCCCAGGGCCAAGGAAAATCCTCACGGGAGACCAGGGCATCCCAGGGCAGCTCCTCTCCCTGCTGCCTCCAGGCTGGAGGAGTTTCTGCTCCCTCTGCTGGCTCCAGCTCCAGCCTCTCCTTTATGCTGGACCCTGCCACTGCAGCCATACGCCAGGCCCACAGCCATCCCCTGGGGAAGCTGGGGACATGGGGACGCTCAGCTCTTGGACACTTCCTTGACTGCTCTTTGCCTTAGTCCCACCACGGACTTCCCAACACAGGGCATCCCATGATTTATGCCACCAAGTTTAAGCCCAGTTTTTGTCCAGCTCTCCAGGAGTATCCAGCTCCCAGGGAGCTGCAATGAGAGCTCATGCTCTGCTCAGCATGTCCTGCCCTTCTGTGCCCCATGTCACCACCACAGTGATGTTTGCAGGACAAGAAGCACCTTCCTGCAGCCAGCCAGGAAATCGGGTCTGTCCTCGTCCTTGTGCACAATGAGAGCCCAGGAGAATGCAAGAAGTCAAATACTTCATTTTGTGTCTTTTTCCTTCTTTTTCAAAGGTTTTGTGCTGAGCTGGAAGCAAGAGCTGGAGTGTCCCACTCTGCTCACACATGGGGCTGTGCCCCTTTCGGACCATCAGCATTTGCTAGCTCAGCAACCAGCTGCTTGGCAGGATGAGACCTCAGTGAAGAGGACCTATGAGGTCAACAACTCACCCAATTAATTGATTTAGATAAATTCATGTATGAAATTTTATGTCCTCATGGGGTGTTCCTGTGCAGTGCATGAGGACAGGCTACTATGTGGCCAGAAAGCCCCGCACAAGGGGGAGAGGACACACAGGTGGCGTTTCCAGGCAGGGAGCGGAGTGCATGTGCAGGAAAAGCGGGAACTGGGATGCCCTACAAATGCTTGTGGGGCCTGCAGTCAGAGGTGGCTGCATAAGGTGGAACGGGGCAAGACTGGGAGCCCCCAGAAAGCAGCCTTGGGGTGGATATTTTCTGTTTTGTTTTTCCAGCCATAAAGCAGCACTTTTTCAGCACTCCATGAGGGCCGATGGGCTTCTCCTAGTGCCCTTTCTCAAACCCGCTGAAGGGGAGATCTCAGGAGGAAAATGTGCAGAGCCCCGGCAGCCGCCGGAGGGCAGCAGCTCCCGCGGGGAGGGTGGGAGCGGGGAGGAAGCGAAAACGCAGCGAAACTTCTTCCTTTACGGCCAGGAGAAGTGCTTGGCTCCTGGAGCAGAGCCTCCGTCCTCATCTCACCCTCGTCTCTCTCTAGGGGTCCGGGCAGACGCAGCGAGCCCCATTTATGCGGCGTGGGGCAGGTCTGTGCAGATACTATGCCCTGTGCCTGCTTGGTGCAGCAGCAGTGTATATGGGGGAGAAAAACAGCACAAGTGAGTGGAGACCCGGGGGGTCTCCGCACCTCCCCCAGCCGCCAGCAGTGCAGACCCGCAGGGTGGTCTCCGCTGGGACCGAATAACCCAGCCCAAATCTGAATTTCCCTCCCTTTGTGATGCCTGGGTTTATGCCCAACCTCCTGAAGCGATGCTGGTCCCGCTAGGTCCAAGTCTCCCCTCCGGGGCTGTTCCAGCGGGGATTTTCCCACCTGCACCAGCCCCCTGGGGAGGTCGCTGAGAACGCACACTTTCGTTTCGGTATGCATTTGCTCTGTTTCCCCTTTAAATCCTTGAGCACGGAGGGATCTCACCCTCGGCAAGTTTCAGGCAGCCTTGCACGCAAGAGTTAACGCAGCGAGGGAGTGAGCAAGATTTTGCAAGGAATTAAACCCAGGCAAAAGAGCCTATGGGAAAGAGCCTGTTACCACGGGTCACCAATGCCCTGTACTTTGTCCCCGGGTTTATTAAGTCCTTCTCTGAGCAGAGAGAGGGAAAAACCACGAGGAGCTCCGGCCGGGGCAGGGGGAGGCACTCACTGACTCCAACGCGAGTGACTAGCCAGCGCAGTTTCCTCCTGCCCCGCTCCCTGCGTGTGACACACACCCAGGCTCATGATTCACCCTCTGGACGGCTCAAAACCTGCAGCCGCCCCACAGCTGCTCTCCATCACGCACAGCGGGGCCGACCCCGACACCCCCCCGCTACCCGGGGCTCGGAGGAGGAGATGGGGAAGCTCCGCATCGCCTTCGGCATCCTCGTGCTCTGCGCTGCTGGCGGCTGGGGTAGGTTTAGAGCCGGAAAGCCGGGTTTGCCCTAATAGTGCACTTAGCGCTTAGATTGCATGCTATTTTCCCCAAATCCTAGCATTTTCTGAATTCCCACTGTTCCGGGAAAACCGCTCTGAGGGAAAGCTCGCAGAGTACAACCCCAGCACGGACCCCCAACTTCCCAAATACGAAACGTCGCTCGCGCTGGCTGTGCTTGGGCTGGTCGGAGTCAGGAGGGTTTCCCAAAGGTGCTGGTGGGGTCAGGGCTCCCTGCCTTGCTCTCGCCCTGGGTGCGGCAAGTTCAGCTCCTCTACCTACCCGGTGCTTGGCTGCGGGTGCTGGTTTGTAATGGAAACATTGGGGTGGGACTTGGACTCTGTTCTCTGTAAGCAGGCAGTAATGGGACTGTGCAGGGCAGGCAGTTGCCTTATCCCTCTGGTTTTAAGGTCGTGGGGTATGTATGTAAGCCAGCATTAACACCTTGTGCTAGTTTTTCTCCTGTTCTGTTGGTGCTTTTCTTTACCAGCCCTGATTTCTGGCATCAGGCGATTTCAGAACAAATGCAGTTTGTATTTTTAAAAACTTTCCAATGCCTTGTGGAGGAGCAGCCCAGAGAGGTGAATCTCCTCCCCAGGTGTGTTCCCGGGGCTCAAAGCTTCCAGGAAACAAAACCTGCAGCCATAAAACGGTGTTTTTTTCAGCTCCTGATTTATAAATCAGCCCCTTTGTCTTCGAGGCCCGACCCGAGGGGGTTTGGGGCAACACAGTTCTGGCTAAAGAATGACAGACTTAGGAACAGCCTGAGGCTAGGATCTGCCTGAGCCAGCTGCCGGTCAGATGCAGAGTAACCCCTGGAAGAGTTTGAGTTTGTAGAGTTGCACTTTGGGGCTGTGTTAATTGTTTTATCTGGTCCTGTAACCAGCCCGGGGCATCCTCTCTCCAGGAAGATGCTGGAGATTCAGAGAAATGACCCAGCCCCAGGATGGCGTGCGCAGGAGATCAGCCAAAAGGGAAAAAAAAAAAAAAAAAAAAAGCTGCATATTGCTTAGTCAAGCAGAAAACCTAGAGAAGATGTTGAAACAGTTTGTATCTTTAGCAAGTTTTCTGAAGTATCCTTATCAAGATTTCTGTGTGCGCATATTAAGAGGGAAAAAAAAAAAAAAAAAAAAAAATGAAGTATGTATCTGGCTCTTGCAGTACGTGGAGGTGACTTGGAGTGCAGGCTGAGTAATTTTCCCCAGACAGGGAAGAGGGATGCTCAGCCACAGACGTCTGGGGCATTCCGAGTGCATCACTTGGAGAGCATCACCCGACTACAGGGCCACAGCACTGCCCAGGCTAGCTCCCCGTGTTTCGTGTGTAGGGATTGCTTTTTATTTTAAGGCCTGAGTAATTAGGATTGGAGTGTTATATGAGACAAACAGTTTTCATAGTAAAAAAAAGAAAAAAGAAAAAAAAAAGAAAAAAAAACTAATAATAAAATGTAGCTTTTGTACTTTAGTTTATTAGTTTTTGTGGCTGGAAAAACAAGCCCCAAAAATGTAAAGAAAAAGAAAACAACAGTGAAAAAGAAATAAAATACACAGAGTTTATTAGTTTAGGCTGTGCTGGAATCTTGTTAACCTGCTTGCAGCCAGGCCACGTCCTGAGCGCTCAGAGGGCTGAAACCAGCTCCAGCTTCAGCACCCTCTGCTCTCCTCCGTCCTCGTTTCTGTGCCCACATCACCGCAGTGTCCCCACTCCCTGCCTCCAGCAAAGCCCCCGAAGCCTCCTCACTGTGTCCAGCCCTGCAAACAGCGCTGGAGATGCCAAAATAGAGGCATTTCCCAGGGTGAGGGGTGAGGCTGGCCGCAATCCCCCTTATGTTTGCATGGTGATAACGAACCTGCGTTAATTACTGCCGGCGCCTGGGGGATTTTGGCTCCTTCCAGTGGGATGGGGAGCCCTGCTGCACGCAGCCGTGAGTTAAGCACAGCCAAGGACTGCTGTGTATGGTGCTGGAGGATGGGGAATGCGCCTGGAGCTGCCAGGCGGGTGCTGCCCTGCCATGCTCATGACACTGAGCTGCCTGCACCAGGGATCGACCTGTCACGCTTTGGGCAATGATAAATGTGCAGACTTTCTCACTGTTATGCGCTGCAGCTGGGTATTTCGGCGTACAGTGACGAATCTGGGAGCGGATGCAACACCAAAACTGAGCAAGCAGGAAATGCTGCAGGGCCATGTGCCTGAGCCCACTGGCATTCTCTGTGTCTCACCATTGGTCCTGAGCCTAGCCCAGTCTGTGCCATCGTGCTCCTACAGGCACACGCTTCCATGAGGCATGGCATGCTGCATGCCAAAGGGCACAGACGCACCGAGCTGTAACCTGTAACCGTGGCTCTGCCCAGAGATAAGAGATCACCATTTTTTTCTGTTTCCTCTTTCTGTTTCACGTTGCATTTCCTCCCACTGCTGCGGAAAAAGCTGCTTTTCCCACCTGCATCTGCAAGGGAGGGCCCTGAGCAGAGAACGGGGAATATGAGAAGGACTGCAGGGCTGCAGCCAGGGGCACACAGCACCCACAGGGCTCAGCTGCCTGGGGATGCTGAGGCTCAGCCCGGACCCGTGTGCCACAGGAAGGAGGAACAGCCGAGGGTGACGCCACGGTGGCTCTGTCCCCGTCCCCTCACCACATCAGCTGTTGGAACCGCAGAGCAGGGCTGTTCCTACCTCTGCCTTTCCTGCCCTAGCAGACGTTGGTGGTTTTTGGGGGCCCGTCAATGGGACACGCTGACCTCTAACTGAGATGTGTGTCTGCTGAAATCCTCACTGCCTGTTCCACTGATGGAGCCCAAATTTTACCCAGTGCAGCATCACAGAAGGCTGTCAGCATGGTCTGGGACATGCACCACTTCCCTCCCCTTCTTTCCCCAGGTCCTTCTTTCCCCTGGCTGGGGCAGGTGGGACAAGGTGCTGTACCCAAGCCTCACCCCTTCCTCTGCCCCAAAATGTCTAAAGAGGGGCACAAGGGACACTTTAAGGAGCAGTCAGCAGGCTGGCAGGTGGCAGATGTCGACAGTGCTGGGCAGGATGGAGCCCAGCTGGTGCTGGGTTGGGGGATGAGGCTATAAAAGGGGCAGGGAGGCAGCAGATGGGTTTTGGGGCTGGATTAGGGCATCCTAGTGGGATGGGAGCTTTGCCGGTTGGCTGAGCACCCAGGGGGCTGCGTGGTAGCCCTGCAGGCACTGATGGCTCTGTGTTTTGGTGTTCCAAGGGGCCAACATCTGCACCACTCGAGGGGTGAACTCCTGCAAGCAGTGCCTGGCCGTGAGCCCCCTCTGCGCTTGGTGCTCCGCAGAGGTAAGTGCTGGGGCTGAGCAGGGCAGGAGCACGGGATCAGGCTTTGAGTTATGGGATAGGTGCTGCTGCAGCCACATCAGTCTCCATCTGTTCCCACCGCATCTAAACACATTCCTCGGTGGCATCCGGCAGTGACCACAGCTCTGGCAGTGACCACAGCGATGTGCACCACGGGGCTCAGTCTGGATTCCCTTGCTCTCAAAATCTGCTCCTTGTCTGGGTGCATCAGTGGGAGCGATGCAGAGTTGGCTGGGAAATGCTTTTTTTTTTTTTTTTTTTCATTGCAAATTCACTTTGCCTCTCAAACTATACATTTGAAAACCTAGCTTCCTCTTTTGTTTGCTTCTTGAAAACCCATTGTGAAGCTCTGACTAACAGGAATCTAGTTCGTGGAAGGTTTAGGAAGGGAAGGAGGTTTGGAGTTACAAAGAATAACACTGATTAGAAGCTGAGTTTGGGTTTAAATGCCTTTTATTCATGTGAAGGGGGAGGGGTGGGAAGACAAGGTGCCTAGTTTAGGTCACAGAGCTAAAAAGGAAGAGAGAGCAGAGCTGTGGCTCTGAAATCCATTATCTGGGTGGGAGATATTCTGGAAGATCTGCCACGATACACTCCAAAAATGCTGCCCTTAGGGCTGATCCATCGGGGATGTAAGAGGGGAAGTTCCCAACACTGATGCATCAGGTGAGCTGCACCCCCAGGGCAGAGACAGGGCAGGGAGATAAAAACGGCAGGGTTTGATGAGGCATTGCTTTAACAATGTGCTCCTTGTCTGTTGCAAGGAGCTCCCCTTCCCCAGAAAGCGCTAAGAGGAGGCTTTTCTTGCCTTCTGCTTCTGCAAATGTGAAATTCTCATCCAGGAGTGGTGGCAGTGCCCACGGGGGTGGGGAGAAGACCCCTGAACATCAGTCTGGGTTGGTGAGCACTGTGGGATGATGCCTGATGCTGGGCACCCGATGTGTGCCCTGACCACCTCTAGGTCCCATCAGATCCCACAGCATCCTCCCATCCCCTGCAGGATGCGTAAAGATGTTTGTGTGGATGAGCCCCAGCTTATCTCCTGCAAGAAGCAGCTGAACTTCGCAGTGTGATAAGGACTCCGTTATCTGTCTGCTCCTTCCCAGCCTGAGCTGGTGTCTTGACATTGCAGTGTGGGCTGCAATGGTTTTAGGTTTGTTTTGTTTTTTGTTGTTTTTTTTTTCCTCCCCAGATCAGCAAAGGTTTCCAAAAAAGGAAATATTTCCAGCACTGCTCAGGGCTGTGCTCGTGGGCAGACGTGACAAGCGGCGAGGGAGCCGTCCCGCTGCCAGCAGCTGGCCCCTGGAGAGCCGCACTGTGCAAGCTGCTCAGCAACGCTGCCTCCAACATCTGGACCACATTGTCTTAATTTAGCAAATGAGGGCTTTTTTCTGTGGGCTTGTTTAATATCCCTGGGGTGGGGGTGGTCTCTGATCCTCCTCCCCCTCCCTTTTTAAAGAGAGAGTGCCCTTTATCGTGCTCCTTCCTTTTCCACCCGGTGTTATCGGTTACTCGTGCTCCATCCAGGTTTTGAACAAGAGGGGAGTTTTATTGCTGCTTCTTGTGATCGCTGACCCCATTGAGCACTGAGGTAGAGGACAGATGAGTCTTCTGCAGTTTTCAGGAACCCTGACCACCGTTACCAGCTAATAGATGTGCCCATCCACTTCTTTTCCTTTTGGGAAAACCCAGCCTGGCCTTAGAGTTCTGAAATCACTTCAGAGAGTATTAGGGCAGATTTTCCAGGATCTCACCCACCCAAAATGTCATCTACTCCAGTCCCCTCAGAGGAAAGGTGGAGGCAAGGCTGGACCATGTCTTGGTTTAGAGAAGCTCAGGGAGGTTTTACTTAATCTTGGGTCCTCCCATGAGCTCTCCTGCAGAGAATTTCTTGCTGCATGTGGTTGCCTGTGAGATGAAAATGGAGATGCCCTGGGGATGTGTGACATGCTGCAGTGGTGATGGAGATGTGGGATGAGGCTGGCTCTGACAGCCAGCCTGTTTACGTTTACGGGGCTTAGAGGTGGAGGTCAGGGATAAACTCAGCGGGTACCCAGTCCCAGAGAGAGCTTGAGCAGATGCAGGGCTGAAACCCTGATCACAGAATAATGGCTGAGGTTGGAAGGGACCTCTGGAAGTCTCTGGTCCAGCTGCCCAGAAGGGGATGCGAAGCTGGGGAGCATCTGCCAAGGGCTGCAGGGTGGCTTGTGACAAGGGAGGTGGGACTGCCTTCCCTGCAGCATCCCCTTCATGGGGAGCCCATACTGATGCCATCTGGCTGTACTGGTGGGAAAATGTGGTCTGCAGTGTGGCTGTCATCAGCAGGTCTGGGATGCCTCTGAGTCACTCCTACCTGAGGTTCCTGCAAGTCCTAAGTCAAAAATGTCTGGGGAAAGGAGAAGGATGTGGTCCTGGGGTGAAATAGCTTCTCAGTAGGAATGATGCTGCTGATCCTGGGAGGAGCTGTGTGCCCTTTGGGAGCCCACCAGCATCTTGATGTCATAGTTAAAAACCTTTCTGCCTAGCCTGCCTCTTGCTTTCATCTTTCTAGTGCTTTCCCTGTCTGGGTCAGGAATTTGTGTAACTATTGATGTGCTCAGGAGTGAACCAGGTGCCCTGGACAGGCTCTTGGTGGCCACAGGGAGATATGGCTCTGGAGGTTCAATGGCCTCAACGGCTTTGTGCTCTGTGGTGGGTGCAAGGGACTTTTGTGGATGGACAACGTGTCCTCTGCGCCAGCAGCATGCTGTCTGGGCAGGAGTAGGAGGCCACAGGGGAGGAACACGCCTGCTGATGTATTTTCTGGCTATTGCTTGGGCTGGGGGGGGAGAAAAAGGCAGATAAAGGTCAATGCTGCCAGAGAGGGCCTCCTGATGCTGTTTGCACTTTTCCACTTGTTTGCTTAAAACACTCAAGTTAGCTCCTGAGTTCAACCCACCTTGTCCCGGGGGTAGCCAAGATCCTGGACAGGAGCCTGGGTGGTGCTGGGAGGGTGCAGATCTCGCTTCTCCCCTCCCAGGACTCTGAATGGAGAAAGAGTTGGGCTGTGGGAGGGAGCTGGAGGAGCCCCGTGGAGGGGAGGGCAGCTGCTCCCAGCTGGGAACACTCAGCAGCAGATCCCGAGAGAGGAATTCTTCCCATATTTGTCTTGATGGGAAATTTCTCCCTCTCTACCCCCCGCCCCAACCTCCCCCTTCCCGGGAGTGACGGAGCCCCTCTGCACACACTGTGATAAGGGCAGGGAGCCAGGAGCTTTCTAGTAAACCAAGGAGGGGACTGGAACCCCACCATGACTTCACACTTTCCGCTTCCTGCCCCTGATGGACCCTTGACAGCTTCTCCCGCAGCCTGGTCACCTTTTTGCTCCTTCTCTCCTTTTTTGGTCCTGCTTTTCCCCGGCTGAGCTCCAGCCGGCAGGAAGCTGGGGAGCTGCAGATAAGCTGGAGCAGCTCTCAGAGAGAAACCATGCCTTGGGCCCTCTGGCAGCAGGGCTGGCCTTTCCTCATGGTGAAATATCTACAGGTTTGTGCCAAGAAAATTTGAGAAAATCATCTTTTACCAAAGTTTAGAAAATAAAATAATAGTAATAAATCCCAGCCTATGCCCTTCGCCCACAGCCTGCTATGAATTTGTTCTACTTCACTCTTTTCTTGCACACAGCCACCCTGTACAGAGGGACCTTCCTCCTAGTGTTGCCAAAAACCAAACATGAGGCTCTAGCTCCTAGATATCAGGAGGGTGTTTGCCTCAGTTAAACTGTCCATCACTGCTAACCATGCCCCTGTCCCATAGGTGGTGGCACAGTCGTCCCCACGCTGCGACCTGCTCAGCAACCTCCTGCAGAATGGCTGCAGGCGGGACTCCATCGAGTTCCCCAGCAGCAGTGTCACCATCCTGGAGGACCGGCCGCTCAGCGACAAGGGCTCGGAGGGCTCCACCACCACCCAGATGAGCCCCCAGAAGATAAAGCTGAACCTGCGCCCGGGTAAGTGTCTGCAAAATGCTGTTTAAACCTTAGCTACTGCTGCCTTGGTGCCATAAAGCTGACAATTGGCTTTCTCACAAGACCTATACAAAGGGGTTTTGCTAAAATAGTTATTCACATTTTACTCCCCCTGTGTGTTGTGCCCCTTGGTGTCACTCATCTCAGGTCACAGAGCAGGTTCGGGGGAAGTGGGGAAAAGTGGTGCCTTTCCCTTGGCCATGCTCTCCAACACGCATAGCCCAGCCCTGCCCTTGTTATCGGCCTTCCACTCACGGATGTCTCAGCAGGAACAAACTTTGGATCCTTGTGGTCATGCAAGCCCCAGGGCTAGATGTCAGCGGCTGATAGCATGTCCCTGGGTTTGGCCAAGGGGAGTCCTGGCGTGAGTGACAGCAGCCCTGATGTGTCATCCTCTTCTCCACGCAATAGGGACATGTATTTGCTGAGTGGCAATTGCTGTCTTCAGGCTGAGGGCATTTGGCAAGAGACAGGTCTGTGTGCTGCTCTGGAGAGAAACATCAGCGTGTAGTGCTGCAGGGATCTGTTCCTTGCAAGCAGCAGAAGAACCCTGGTTTGATATCATCCCTGCCCAAACAAGCAGGCTTAGTGAGAGTTGTCTTCCTCAGGTCATGAATCAAGACCAAATGCTGAAGGATGCAACTAGGGCATGTTCCACAAGCTCAGTCCTCATGGTTTTAGTTCAACGAGAATAGATGTTCCGTGAGGACAAAGTTGGGAATTCTGCCTGCGTGGAGGTGCAGACAGGCTGGGGCTGGAGCTCTTTGGGCTCTCCTCAGTTTTGAAAATACCTTCTCCACCCTGAAAGTCAGAATCTCAGATGTGCAGATTTAGAAGGAAACACAAAAACAATAATTAAAGTCAATTAAAGCTTTTTTTTTTCCTTGACATCTGAGGTGTTTTGAGAAGGCTGCAGCTGTGCCCCAGCTTACATTTCAAAGTACTTTCAAAGAACAGCAAGAAAGAACCTTTGTCTCTTCTAAAAAGCAGAAAGAAAAGGTCAACCCTAAGTGTTCTGAGCATTTTTTTTTCAAAGTGTAAAAGTCAATGAAACTGGCCTCTTCCCCAGAATGTTCTGTCTAAGGAGGTTTTTGTTTCAATGGAAAATGTTTCATCAAAAAAGAAAAATTTGCAACAGGGGCTGGGAGGAGTCAAGAGGAGCAGGAAGGAACAGGGATGAAGGAGGACCCAGGAGGTGTATGGGGTTTCAGGAGCTTAGAGGGACCTGAAGCAGCCACACAGTGCCCCAGCTGCCCACGTGCTGGGTGTTTCAGTCACTCCATCTGTCATGTGTTGGCCACACTGTTAGCACAGGGCAGCCAGGAGGCTCAGCTCTGAGCAGGAGGATCTGCTCGTGTCCTAGTAATGGGAGGTTTGGAGAACAGGAGCCATGAGGCACACCGCCATCTCCAAGGGGTGCATGACATGCCTTACGTGCAAGAACCCTGCCTTGAGTTATTTTCTCCTTTGTGCACCCAGCTGTGATATTCTCCTCCCAGCAGCTTTAGGCCGTCTCCCTGGGCTCCTGCCCAGCCCCTAGGCTGACTTCTCCCCAGCCCTGTCATGTGTCCCCTTTGCTTCCCCTGGGGACGATCTCTCACTCCCCCACACCCTCACATTACAGATGATTCCCAGATCTTCCGCGTCCAAGTGCGTCAAGTGGAAGACTACCCTGTGGACATCTACTACCTGATGGACCTGTCCAACTCCATGAAGGATGATCTGAGGAACATCCAGAACCTGGGCACCAAGCTGGCCAGCGAGATGCGCAAGCTCACCAGCAACCTTCGCATCGGCTTTGGGGCCTTTGTGGACAAGCCCATTTCCCCCTACATGTACATCTCTCCTCCAGAAGCGATCACGAACCCTTGCTATGAGTAAGTCTCAGGCTAAAACTTTGAAGTATTGCAGTCACTGAACAGTTGGGGGGGGGAAAGTCCACCATTTTTGTTGAAGATCTAAGAAAGTGACTCCTAAAACTCCCGGCGGAACAGAAGCTAGGAGATGACCTGAGCCCAGCATCCCTATAATGTGACTGATTTTCAGAAGGCCCTTCACTAGCCTCCTGCTGTGTCTCACTGCTCTGACTGCTCTCTTCCCACAGGATTGGGGAAATATGCTTGCCCATGTTTGGCTACAAGCACGTCCTGTCACTCACGGACGAGGTGACGCGCTTCAACGAGGAGGTGCGGAAGCAGAGTGTCTCGCGGAACCGGGACGCGCCTGAGGGCGGCTTCGATGCCATCATCCAGGCCACCGTGTGCGATGTAAGGGGCAAGGAGGCCTGGCTGGGGCTGGTGACGGTCATCTGGCTGGGCCTGGGGCTTGGCAGAGAGCACCCATCACACCAGGATGGGGCCATAAGCGGCAGCAGGGCTGGGTGAACACTCGGCAAGGGCATTTTTACGCCAATAGCCAGGGAGAGGGAAGAGCAGGGCCCTGGGAGTTGAGAGGAGCAGTGAAGATGCTCTGGGGGCTGGTGTGGTGATCCCATGTCATCCTTGCAGTCACCAGCCTGGAAAGATGTCTTCCCTGCCTGCACTTTGATTTTGCTGGAGATGGGAGGGTTTGTGTCACTCCGTTGTTAGCCACCTTGACGAACAGTCCAGCAAATCAAAGCCTGTCTGTCACCTTTCCAAGCAGCCCACGCTCACCTGCCATGCTCCCCAGCACTTCCCCGGGAGAGTGGTTGTCCTTGATTCCCTCTGTGCTGACAGGCTGGTCCCTACGGCCAAGCCATGACCCGAGGTGGCAGCGAGGTGCTGGTGTAGGGCATCCGCTGCCACACCACTGGGAGCTGCCTTTGGCTGCAGGAGAAAATCGGCTGGAGGAACGATGCGTCCCACCTGCTCGTCTTCACCACAGATGCCAAGACCCACATAGCGCTGGATGGCAGGCTGGCCGGCATCGTGCAGCCCAACGACGCCCAGTGCCACATTGACAAGGATAACTTCTACTCGGCCTCCACCACACTGGTAAATCTGGACCTGTGTGTGGGGCTGGGGCGTCCAGAGTTCCTGTTGGGGATGGGAGGGGTGGTGCTTGGAGAGCTTGATGGGGACAAGGGTGGTTGGGAGTGCATATTCTCAGGATGCTGCCACTTCCCTTCCCCAGGACTATCCCTCTCTGGGCCTGATGACCGAGAAGCTCTCACAGAAGAACATCAACTTGATCTTTGCTGTGACGGATACGGTTGTTGGTCTCTACCAGGTAACGGCTGCTGCGCAGAGCCACGTTCATGAGGGGCTGGCGGGGCCCTGAGGGCACCCTTAGCAGCTGGCCATGGGTGGCTGGGCACAGCCTGGGGGCCCTGTCCTCACAAAGCTCCCTGGGAAGCTCGTTTGCCTGGAAATGGGTTGGCCCAGCCATGGTGCGTTCACCTGTCACAAGCAGACCGTGCTTCTGATGCTGTTTCTCCAGAACTACAGTGAGCTGATCCCTGGCACAACCGTGGGCACCCTGTCCAGAGACTCCAGTAATGTACTGCAGCTCATCGTAGACTCCTACGGGGTGAGTGTGCAGTGCCACCATGTCCTATCCCCGTGGGCAGCAAGGTGCAGGGGGCTTCCTCCTCATCTTGGAAAAGCAATCACGCTCACAGGATGCAGACTTTGCCCTGGGTTGTCCAAAGGAGGGCTGTGCACTGTGACAGCCCCACAGCAGCTCTCTCCCTCCCAAATTAACCACTGCCCGACAATACAAGCATCCCACTCTCACCAGCTCCCCTAGCCCCGAGCAGCCTCCCTGGGCCTGTTGTGATCCTCTACGCATGTGTGTGGGGGCCCCAGGGACAGGAGATCACCTCTGTTCCTTCCCATTCTCCAAAGGTGTGGAGAGCGACATGGAAAAGCTCTGGAAAGTGACATGGGAACGTGACACTCTGGAAAGCCTTGGGGCACTTTGATCCTTTCCTGTGTGGGAGGGAGCATTGCTGTGGTGTGAGGGTTACTCAGGGAGGACCTCTCCCCAGCCTGGCTTTTTCTCCATCATTTCTCTTTCCTCCCCCAGAAAATCCGCTCCAAGGTGGAGCTGGAGGTGCGCGACCTTCCCGAAGAGCTGTCCCTGTCCTTCAATGCCACCTGCCTCAACAACGAGGTCATCCCTGGGCTCAAGTCCTGCATGGGGCTCAAGATTGGGGACACGGTGAGGCTCCAGTCTGTGGGCTCAGCTGTTCTCCCCCTTTACACAGCGGTGCTGCTAGCTCACATGATGCTCTGCACCCACACTGTCTGCTTCCCCGCACACCTCGTGGTGGGGATGGATTCTTGCAGGGGACATCATGATCTCTTTCTGGGGGAGAGGGGTCCAGCTGGGTGGGTGCAAGGGGAGGAAAGGCTTCTATGAGTCTATTGGGTGCGGAATCTGTGGTCTTCTGCCCACAGTGTATAGGCTTTTTGGCCTGGATACTGAAGTGGGCAGGAGCCCTGTCCCTGCCCATGCTGGGACAGCTTTGAAATACCATAAGAGACCTGGACAGTCCCATTTCTCGATTGTCTAAGCTTGGGCATGGAGTAGGTTGGAATAGGAACCCCAGTGCTGCATGGGGTACCAACACCTGGACACACCCTTCTGCCCCTAGGTGAGCTTCAGCATCGAGGCCAAAGTGCGAGGCTGCCCACAGGAGCGCCAGAAATCCTTCACCATCAAACCCGTGGGCTTCAAGGACAGCCTGACCGTGGTGGTGAACTTCGACTGCGACTGCTCCTGCGAGAGCCAGGCCGAGGCCAACAGCTCTTTCTGCAGCAAAGGCAACGGCAGCCTGGAGTGCGGGGTCTGCCGCTGCAACCCCGGGCGCCTGGGCTCGCACTGCGAGTGCTCGGAGGAGGAGTACAACCCCTCACAGCAGGACAACTGCAGCCCCCGTCCGGGCCAGCCCCTGTGCAGCCAGCGCGGTGAGTGCATCTGCGGGCAGTGCGTCTGCCACAGCAGCGATTTCGGCAAGGTGACGGGCAAGTACTGCGAGTGCGACGACTTCTCCTGCGTCCGCTTCAAGGGTCAGATGTGCTCGGGTGAGTGTTGCGCTCGGGGTGGTGGTTGCGTGGAGCATCATGGGGTATGCTTGAGGGGCACTTTTGTTGTGCAGCATCATGAACAAGAGAGATGCCAGTTTTTCGGGGGCTCGTCACATGTGTTGTTCACACCTCTGGCATTCTTAGCCATGCATCAGCTCTGGCTCTGAAGCAATGACTCCCTTTTTGGCAGCCTGTGGCCAGAAGCCTTGGTGAGGTGGTGGGCTCAGAAGGTTAAAAGCAGACTTTGATCCTTGCTTAGACTCAGGAGCCCCATTGGGGTGGCTGGTGGGCATCAAGGGAAGCAGCTCTGGAGTGCCAGACCCCGCTTGAGTCCCACCAGCCCTGTTGGATCAGAGGTATTGCCCTGCAGGACGACACCCCAGGGTGGAGAGAGGGCTGGGGAGAGGCATTGGGATTTCGGAGGAAAGGATGTGCTGATTCTATCCTCCACCCAGCAAAAGTGGTGGGGAAGATAATCCTACCTCCTCATTGGTCTTGTGGCATTGTCCCTCCTGCATGTTCATGTTCATTCCTGAAAGCCCATCTCCTCTATGTGCTGCCAGGCTGCCTCACTTCAGTCCTGCCTGCACATTTTTAGCTATGAGGAAGAAAGGACCCCAGACCCTTGCCTACCCCTCCCATGCCAAGGACCAGGGAAGGAGTCCCTCTTTGCAAAAAAAACCATCACAGCAGCGGACATTTCACATGTCCCAGTGTGTCAGAGCCTCTTCCCCACCCAGAATCCCCATCCCGGTGAGCACTGGATGTCTAAGCATGCTGGAGGAGCAAACCTCAGTGCTCTGCCCCATCCTCTGATTTCACAGGAGATGCAAGAGGAGTGGCAGCACCCAGAGCCCACAGCTGCTTCCACGCTACTGGGATTGATCCTTTATCTTAGCAGTCAGGTGACAGCAGAGGGGGGAGCACTAGGTTTCCCCCCCAAGGCAGTGATTGCCTGTGGGAGCTGAGTGCCGTGTCCTTCCCATTGCCACCCAAGGCTGCTCCCACGGCATGGCATGTTTGCAGTGTCACACATGTCGGGGGCAGCAGATAAGGATGCTGATGGAGCTGAGTGAGCTGTTAATTAACCCCATCCATTGTTTCCCAGCTCTGTGCCCAAGCCCTTCGCACTCAGGGCCAACTCTGGCTGCGTGCCCATGGCTGGGGAGGAAATGAGATGGGGAAAGGTGGCCCCAGGGGCCACCACATACAAAACCCAGACTTGGCAGGAGCCATGCCCTGTCTCTCCTCCAGTGCCCCCTCTGACCCTGCTGCCATCCATCACGTCACATTTACCCACGTCTACCCAGCCTCTCCCAGTGTTTCTGTGCCCTGTCACACCAACGCAACTCTATTTTCCTGTGACTCAGCCCCAGTTCCTCATTAGCTGGGTTACACATTGATTTCTCATGCCAGTGCCCCCGAGGCCATGTGGGGGGGATGGGGCCCAGCTATTCCCCAGCTGGGACCAGAGTTCCTGGTGTGCTCCATGCTTAGGACGGGTCAGCGCGTGCCGGCTCCACAGCATTTCTGCTGCTCGCTGCGTCTGGCGGTTGAGTCAAAAATCAGACCACGATCCAAATAGCTGTGGGCTCTGGCAGGGTTCAAGCACGTCAGTCTGTCTGACTGAGCCAGGCAAGCGTGCAGAGCTGGCTGGGCTTTTCCCAGCAGTTGGCTTCCCATGTATGGTGGGAGGCTGGGAAATGACGGCAGGGGTTGACCAGATGTCCTAACTGAATCTGAAACTAAAGGCAAGAGCCAAAACTTGGGTAGCTTAGAGAGAGCTGACTGAGCATCTCCAGCTGCTGTTGCTAGAGCTGAGACAGCTCAGCCTCAGATTTGGCTGTGTTTTGTTGTTTGGATGGGATAAGAAGAACACTGGGGGACACAGCAGGCAAGAAGGAGATGGGAGCAGCAGTGTCCCACCCTAAGGATGGTGGAACAAAGATGTTCTGGATGGCTGCTCCACCTTGCCCTGCCACGCAGAGATGGAGCTGTGGCTCCAGGTGCACAGGCATCCCATGTTAGGTGATGCCCAGAGGGGATGTGTAGGGACACCCAAAGGTCCTGATGCCCTTCTGGCTGTCCCCAGGCCATGGGCAGTGCAGCTGTGGGGACTGCTTGTGTGACTCGGACTGGACCGGCGACTACTGCAACTGCACCACGCGCACTGACACGTGCATGTCCAGCAACGGGCTTGTGTGCAGCGGCCACGGCTCCTGCGTCTGCGGCAAGTGCGACTGCACCCAGCCCGGCTCCTATGGTGACACCTGCGAGAAGTGTCCCACGTGCCCAGATGCCTGCACCATCAAAAAGTGAGCTTGGGCAAAGAGCTGGGATGGTCTCATCAGGGCTGGTGCCTGCAGTGTGGGCACTGTCCCCAGCTCCAGGGTTGGGGTTATGGAGAGCAAAGGGTGGGAGGGTGCCCCTGGGAGCATGATGCAGAGCAGCTCACAGTACCTCCCTCCTCTTCCTCAGGGAGTGTGTGGAGTGCAAGAAGTTTGAGCGGGGCCTGCTGGTGGAGCAGCAGTCCTGCAGCCGCGTGTGCCGTGATGAGATTGAGACGGTGCAGGAGCTGGGTAAGAGTGGAGATGGAGGGCAAGGCACATATTTCTGCCCTAAAGCGCAGATATTTGCGGCTGTGCATGCCCTCTGTGTGTGCCCAGCACGAGGGCTCTGACAGCCTCTCGCTCCTGCAGGTGACAGGGGCAAGGACGCTGTGAACTGTACCTACAAGGACGAGAACGACTGCGTGGTGAGGTTCCAGTATTACGAGGATTCCAGCGGCAAGTCCATTCTCTACGTTATAGAGGAGCCAGGTAGGACCCAGATGGGGTACCATCTGCACCACACTGGGGGATGTGCACTAAGCAGGGGGTTCCAGTCCCCTTTGTACCTCCTGGCCAGGCTGCATGGGCTGGAATAAGTTAAAGAGCTGCTTTGTTCCCTGCTCTGTGCACCACGGCAGTGATTTCCTGCCTCCGTCTCACATTTCCCACACTGCCAGGTTGTTTCACCCCCCTGCTGAGCTGCCAAGGACAAGCTCAGCCTTCCCACTCCAGTTCTGGCTCCAGGGGTCTCATTTGCTCGAGATTGAGTCAGCTCCTGTTGGCTGTTGTTGCACCCATGGTCAGGGGTATGGCACCCCCTGCACAGAGCAGCCCAGGGCCTCCAGCATTCTTGGGGGCCGCTAGCAACCTGAGCAGAGGGCTGTGTGGCTGCAGAGCCTCCAGACCTAAGGTCATGAAAGCAGCCCCCACATCTAATTACAGCCACCCATCACCTCCCCAGTCCCTGCAATGCAGGTAGAGGCGGTGTGTGGGGGAAGCAGGGTGGATGCTCCAAGCTAGAGGCTCTATAATGGTGCAGAATAAAGCCCAGAGGGGCTCTCATACCCATGGGCAGGCTCCACAGGGCGCTGAACTCACCCAACCATGCACTTCTATCCCACCAGAGTGCCCAAAAGGGCCAGACATCCTGGTGGTGCTGCTCTCGGTGACGGGTGCCATCCTGCTCATCGGCCTGGCCGCCCTGCTCATCTGGAAGCTCCTCATCACCATCCATGATCGACGGGAGTTTGCCCGCTTTGAGGAGGAGAAGGCCAGGGCCAAGTGGGACATGGTAAGGGCCACTGGGTTGGGTGTGGTGGGCAGGAGACCATGAATTCTGCATCCACTGAGTGAATCCAGATCCCAGTGCTCCCAGTGTAAGAGCCCAGTCTGTGGGCCCCAGCGTATGGCCCTTATGGACCAGCTCATCCCATCCCTCTCTGAAGCATGGTGTGGTGTCACAGCAGGACCTGGAGTGGCACCACCAACGTGGTCACCTGCGGTGCTCCCAGGGGCTATGCACAGCCATAGCAGATGTCCCAGCTGCTTTTCCCAGTGTGTCTGGAGTGTTTCCTTCCAGCATGACCCTCTTACTCACTACCCACACCAATGTTTCCACCCCATGAGCTGGAGGAAGGCCCCTGCTGCCACGGGATGCTGGAAGGGCTGAGGCATCCACAGCACGAGGAAAGGGGCTGAGATGGCAGGGGAGCCCATCCCCCACCTCCTCCACTTCCTGCCTCCTGGAGGGAAGGAATGGGAGGCCTCTCTGCTCCTGAGCTCCTGCTGCCCTTCCTCTCCTTCATAACAGCTTTTCCCTGCTCTCCCCCATGAAACCTCATGGGGAGCTGTTAAAATACAGCACATGGTACCTCCAAAGCTCTGAACCCTGGATCCAATGCCCTCAGTTTCCCCAAGTGTAAAGTGTAGCAAATGCTGATGCCAATCACAAAGTGATGATGCTCTTTTACTTCTTCTGCAGGGCAACAACCCATTATACAAAGAGGCTACATCAACCTTCACCAACATCACGTACCGCGGGAACATGTAAGGATGCCGCATCCAGCGCTGGCCATGGGATCAGCCAGGGATCGTGGGATCTTCTGGAGTCCAGTTTACAGAAGAACTTGTGTGTGTCTGTGTNATGCCAATCACAAAGTGATGATTCTCTTTTACTTCTTCTGCAGGGCAACAACCCATTATACAAAGAGGCTACATCAACCTTCACCAACATCACGTACCGCGGGAACATGTAAGGATGCCGCATCCAGCGCTGGCCATGGGATCAGCCAGGGATCGTGGGATCTTCTGGAGTCCAGTTTACAGAAGAACTTGTGTGTGTCTGTGTGTGTAATTTAACAGCCCCTTGGCTGCCTCCGGCCCTGTTGTCCGTCACCCCACTGTACTGCAGGGATGTGCTTCCACAGCAAACCTCTCATCTTACCTCGATGGGCTGGCAGCCCCTCCATACACTGAACACGGAGAAATGGGACTTTCTGCCTGGCGAGCCTGCGAACTGTTAGGTGCTAACAATTGGGCCAAGTGGATTTGGGCTAGAACCCAAGGCCAAGCTGTGTTCTCCTGCATGGCCTGTGCTAGAGAAGCTCTGCCTGCTTGGAGCATCCCCTCACCCCCTGGACAGCTGCAGTCCCCTGAGTGCTGGAGCCGTCTCCTTGGGGGCAGGGCAGCAACGCTCACTGCCAATAGGCAGGAGCCACCGTGTTGCTTTTTGGGTTGAGAACACTCAAGCAACNATTCCTGGAGCCTGTCTCTCGGGGGAACAAACTCTCTCCCTTTTCTGTACTTTTTTTGGCTGTATAATGGCACTGTGCTTGGTTTTCTATGTGGCTCAGGGTCCAGAAGAGCAGGCAGGGGTCAGGCCACATCCTTCTGCCTGCGGCTGTTCATTGCCTGTGGTTTTGTGCCCTGTGGAAATAATATCCTGGTGGCAGAGCTGGGCCAGCTGCCCTGGTCCTTGCCCCATGCAGATCCTGGTTGCTCTGTTCCCCTTGGTTCCACCAAAAAGTAATGGAGATCTCATGCCCCATGCCCACCTCCAGTGCCTGAGGCTGGCCTCCCCACAGGTGGTGGCTGTGTCCCCCGCCTAGCCTGGGACCAGGGGACAGCATCAGGGATGGTGCTGGGTGGCAGCTTGGACTGAGCCTGCAGGTTGGCTGTGAGTGAACAGAGATTTGCTCCACCTGTAGGTACTTCCCAGGGTACCAAATAAAAAACCTCAAACCATCAATGGTGTCAGCATCCAGCCCTTGATCCCCAGCATGGCCCAGCCTTGGTGGAGTTTCAGCCAGGATGGGTGGAGGGATGGGTAACACATTTGGGGGCACAGGGCTGCCCTGAGCCTGCTGCATACCAGGCTGCTCCTGGCAGCCCCCACTTTCACTGCAAGGGGGCAAATCCCAGCAGTGTTCCCCCACCCATACATTTCTGCAGGTCTCCAGAAGACCTTCAGTATGCTGGAAAAGCCCCAAAGGAAGGGAGCTGGGCTGAGACCACTGCAGGGCCATCCTGGGGGACAGCTGGAGCATGGGCAGGGAGGCGAATGTGCTAAAGCTGGGAGCTGGGTGCTGCCTGGGCACCCGTTTGTCACCGCATCACACAGGGCTGCAGGGACACCTGGTGGCACCTTCTAAAGCAGCACTTCGGGAGCACAGGAGATGCTGGAAAAACCGCTTGAAGGGGTGCAAACTTGGCCTTGTGGGTGAGGATGCTGGGACTGAGCCCTGTTGGGTCATCCCAGCAGGCAGCCCCCAGCTGGGGCAGAATGGGGGGTGAGGTTTTGACAGCCCCCATGTCTCCCATGGGATATGTGGTGCCCCCATCCCACACAATGGGTTCAAAGGGAGACTCTGGAGCAGTGCTCAGTGTCCCCAGCTGTGCTGGGTGGGAGTCAAGGCTGGGCACTTCCACCCCAGAGTGGCTGCACGGAGGCCTGATCCTGCCTGGGGCTATGGGCATAGCACAGGGCTCAGCAAGCAGCAGCTGGAGGGATGGAGTTGCACCCACACTCAGGCCCTGGCTGATGTTTCCATCCCTATGCCACTCTGTGCCTTATGGAGCCTGATGGTCCCCATCAGAACCCAGCATTCACTGAGCCAGGGAATGCCCCAGGCACCCTGTGGCATCAGGCAGAACACTGGCACCAGGTGACCTCGGGCAGAGTGGTAACACCAGACGGTGAGCCTAGGGACAGCTTCGTGTTGCCTGGGTGCACCTGAGGCCACCAGGGCAATCGGTCAGCCAGAGGGGCCTTGGAGAGGGTGGACCTGTGTGCCAGCAGAGCCCCACAGTGCCCCTGTTCACACCAGGGCCAGCAAAGGAGGGGATGAAACCCCACAAGCCACCAAAGTCCTGCAGACCCATGGCCACCAGGCAGCAGCAGCCACCACAGCATGGCTTGGAAGAGGCTGCTTGTTCCAGAGCCACAATGGCCCTCAGGGAGCCCTCCACACCCAGCAGGACCTCCACATCCAGCAGGACATCCACACCCAGCAGGACATCCATATCCAGCAGGACATCTACATCCAGCAGAACATCCAGATCCAGCAGGACATCCACGTCCAGCAGAACCCCCAGGTCACTGAGGGGATGGATGAAGCCTGTGCCTGTCCATGTTTCAGGGCTCTTTCATGCTCCCTGCTTGTCCTCAAGGCAGAAAAACTGCAGGATGGGGTGGGGAGGGTGACAGGACAGTGTCCACCTTGCAGGAGGTCTGCCCCACAGCACATGACCCTGACGGCCGTGATGTATCTGCCCAGGCAGGCAGTGCGCAGGACAGGCATGCCAAAGGAGGATAAAGCAACACAGGTGAGGGTGGGCTTGGCCTTGGGATGGCTCTGGCAGCTGCTGAGAACCCTGGTGTGGCCCAGGTTCCTCCCATTCCCTTCTCTGGGCTCAGTTCATGCTGATGGCGTGGGTGTTCCTGGCTCCAGACACCCTCAACATCCAACGTATCGCTGAACCAATGGTGCCTGCAGCACAAAAAGAAAAGCAAGGACATGAGCAGCAGCCAGGATCAACTGCGAGCCTCAGAGAACAACAGTGCCATGGAGAGCTTCCCCGGGGCATTAGGGCACTTGGCCCCCACTCCCCCAGAGGTCATATCCGAGGACAGGTAAGGTGGGGACGCTCCAGGGGTGAGCCCATCCCAGCCTGGCTCTGCCCCTGGGGCAACAGCTTCCCAGGGCACAGGGATGGGTGCTCAACAGGGGCATCTCCTTTGGTAGGAAGAGCAGGGTCTCATCCACCCCATGCACGAATCCCGATGAGGCACAGTGGGAAGACCAGGCTGTGCTGGAGGTGGAAGGTAACCCCTGGTTCTCCCCACACCACTTCAATTGTTGTGTTGGCTCCAGTGTGCCCCTCTGAAACCCTCTGTGCTACATCAGTGAATCCAGCATTCTGGAAAAAACAGCATGGAGGCAATGCCCTGCCTCAGAGGCACACGTGCATCAGCCTTGTCTTCCTTCTCATGTGTGTTTTAGGACACATAGGTCCCCTGATGGAAAACTTGCAGCCCAGATGTGTCCTATGGTGTCAGAAGTAGAGATGCCACTGAATACAGAAATGCACACAGTGGCTGTGCCAGGCCTCAGTGAATCCTGATTTATCCCATGCACAAAGCCAAGGGCACAGGCTCAGAGCTGGGGGCAGCCCACCTGCCTGTGGCATCTCCCAGAGGTGAAGCTCCGAGCTCCTTGGCTTCCAGGCTGTCTGCAGGCTCAGGCAGCCAGTCCTGTGATTTCCACTTTGATTACAGTTGCAAGATCTTCAGCTTTACTTTTCCAGTAGAAAACAAAGTTCGATACATGTTTTTAAGGAAATTTGAAATGTTAATGTTTATCGTATGCCTCCAGGAGCTGCAGCAGGAGGTGGGTAGAGCCTGTAACTCCAGGCACTCCTGGTGGCACTTAGCACAGGGCCTGGCTGTTGTTCCACAGCCATAACAAGAAGGTGAACATGTCACCCCAGTGGCCACAGGCACCAGCACCCCCTTCTCCTTTTGTCCCAAGTTCAAGCAGGCATGAGATGCCCCCTGCTGCTCCCGGCCACCTCCTCCTGTTGGATCACCTGCAGGAAGATGTCTTGTTGCATCCTCCAGCCCCAACCTCCCCTTTCCCTTGCAGAAGGCAGAGGGGTGAATCTGAGCCAGTTTCTGGAGGCTGAGGAAGACTTTTGCAACAAAGGTAAGCAGCAGAGACCAGCCATGACACACCCTGCATGCAACAGGCAGGATCCCACGCATGGGTACACTGGACAAAGCCCTTGTAATACAGAAAATCTCAATTTCTCATTGAGCTGTCCATGAGACAAGACCCCTGCCTAGCTAATCTCCCTGCCTCTTAATGCCAGTGAGCATGGCTCCTTGCAGGATAAGGCCCAGGGCCATGAGGACAAACTGCTGGGAACCTGGGGTGTTTTATTCCCCGAATAAAAGGACCATGTGGCTGTGCTAGGTGCTTTAAAGGAGCGTGAGCTGCCAGAGACACCTCCTGGAGCAGGAGCAGGGGTGGAGGTTGCTCGTAGCTCCCCAGGAGAAGCCATTTGCAAGGGATGATAGCTCTCCAGCCCTGCTGAACCGGCACGTTTTGGGCTATGGTGAGGCTGTTGGTGTTTGGGACCACTAGATGGGGATGTCTGTACACGCTCAGCCAGACACTTCCCACTTTTCAGTGCTGCTTTCTGGTATCATCTCCCAGTGCAGACGGGGATTCCTGAAGAAATTTCCCCCATGGAGGTTTCCAGAGAGTGGGAACACTGCAACCCATCCCACAGACACAGGTCTTGCAGCAACACTGAGGGCTGGAGTAGTTTTCAGCCTCGGAGGGTGAACTCTACGGAGAGCACTGGCCCTCTTGCTAAAGCTGTGTTTGGAATTCAGGTCCTTAAGGCAATGACTAGTGGGGAAGAAAAAAAAAAAAAAAAAAAAAGTCTGTTAAGTCTGTTGTCTTTTAATAAATCTAAAAATGAGCAAAGCTCTTCCTCATGCAGCTGGATAATACTAATAAGCCGAAGTGCTGACATGTCCCAGGGCACAGAATCACAAAATAATTCATGTTGGAAGACACCTAAGGAGGTCTGTAGTCCCACCTCCTGCTCAAAGCTGGGTCAGCTGTGAGATCAGACCAGGTTGCTCTGGGATTTATCCTTTATAGGATCTCTAGGGCTGTAAAGAAGTCAGGGTTAGCTTGGAATGAGAATGCTGTGCTCTAGGAAAGCCTGGACCTCCAGCCTAGATGGCTAGCTGGCCAAAAAGGTCCTGGTTTGGGAATTAGTTTTGGGGCAAGGTGCTCTAAAATCACCAAATCTTTTGTGATTATGAGAGTTCTCAGTGTTGTAAACTCCCTTTTTGGTAGGAAAAAAAAAAAAAAAAAAAAAAAGCTCAAGAAAAGAACCCCCCTGAAAGCTTTA